>OX456528.1:5612947-6220788 GCA_949748255.1 Eustalomyia histrio
GATTATGAAAGCGATTATTTACTTTACATTAATATTAAGTTACTGTTTATGCTTATTTTCATTATTTAAGTTTTATCGTACCACATCTCTTACAATGCAAGAAACGTTTTCTTGGTTTTAATATGTGCATATTACAAAGGTTCGATATTAATGATAATAGTTAATAATAGTTTAGAATAGATAATAGTTTCTACCTGCAATTCCAATTAATTTTTTTTACAAATCCAATTGGGTTTCATTAGATTCACCAATTGGTTTTAAAATCATGCAAATTTGTGCAGAAAGTGCAAAAATTTGCTCAAAAAACAAGGAAACTTGACAAATTTTCTTCTGTTTTCTCTGCAAAAAATTTATTGGCCACTGCTTACGATGAAATCTTTATAACTTTTCCTCAATCTATGGATTTACTTTCATTTCGTTTCTGTCCTACTTCCCTTTAGCATGAAACAATGTGTCCTCAGGATAAAGAACTATTTCGATTGCAATTCGTTTTATCTAATACACTAAACATTGACAATTTTGAAAAACTTCTGATACAAATTTTTGTGAGTTTCTAAAATTTTATCTTAAAATTTGTGCCTAGTTAACAATCCCATCCAATAAATTCAGTAACTGATTCATAGTACTCCACAATATTTTACTTCCATATGTAAGTTTTTAATCGTTCAAACAATTATTCGGGTTTTTTCAACTGGTTAATCAAATAAAATTTTATAATTAATCAATTAGTTTAAAAAAATATGTGTAGAATAAAATACAATTGTATACTAATAATTCCCTTTAAAAAGAAATCAAAAGTAAGTTCAGTAACGCTATTGTATTGAGTAATGCTTCTGTATTTGAAATCGTGTTTTATAACCATTCCTAGTTTTTCTGACTTCTCTAACACATCTTATCCAAATCACAGGTCTTTTGTTTACGTTATAGATTTTATAAAGTTATGTCTGTATTAGTCGGACGATCGTTTAAGTCTATAATAATACATTCAGATCGGTAAATTTTCTAAAAACAACATCGGTTAAACGTTAATTCCAAGTATTCCTATACATATTTGAAATTTATTACAAAAGATAAACACTAAATCGTGGTTATTTGAAATAAGCCAGCAAGCCCCAAAGAATTAAATGAGAATAGAAAACCTTGTATATCAATTTTTGTCTTTTTTATGCAGTAAACACATAAAATCATAAATGAATAAAGAAATTCTGTTGAGGATCGATTTCTTGTAAACAAATAATTTGTAGATTTCTTCATTTTACTTTTCAAAAACTTCCAAATTTTCATTATCTAGAGGATATTATGAATGCTTATGAGTTATATTAACCTTTAAGAACTCTTTGCAACGCTTTGTTAGAATGATTACTGCTTTAGTGTTGTATTTTTATGAGTACTATGCATTTTTTTGATTATTTGAATATTTGTAGATATAAGAAAACTAAATATAAGTTCCGTTCTCAGGATTTTTTACTATTTAATACAGTATTTTTGGTCAAAATGACTTTTTGTATTATAGAAGAATTAATAAATAAATAAAACATTTATTTATTTATTTATTGAAAGTATTTTGCAAAAGGTTTAATTTTCAAAATACTTAAACAATTAATAGTGTGGACTACTAGGTCATTACACTATATATGATTAGTTCAAATTTCATTCAGAACATTTGCAGATTTCAAAATATTCTTGATTCTCTTAATTTAATCCTTGTTGTAGGAGTTGAAGATAAATTCTAGAGGTTCATCAGAAGCGGTCAATTCGGCTCTCTAGACAGTGTTCACATTGTAAATGCTCTGTTTGTCATAGTAGTGTCTAGTGCTGAAAATTGTAGTTCCGAGTCTGGTCCGTGATATTATGATACATTTTTGACGACTTAGGTTTATGTTATAAGATGGTCTCGTTATGTTGCTGTTATGAGATCTTAGGGTGCGTACAGAGGGGCCGCTTGTTGCCGAGCCGAGCTGGCTGACGCTTGTTGCGACAACTTGTTCATGCGAGAAACAAGTTTGAGTGTGCATAGTGGATGCGAGTATCAGCGCTGATATTTTATCTATTATTTGTGTTTTATGTATGTTTCTATGCATTTGGGTTTGTTGTTCATTCGTGTATGTTAAATTGAAGTGAAAAGATATGGATTCGTCAGATGATCCGATTGTTTGTTACGAATTATCAGGATTTTCGGATTATCGGGGTACGAATTATAGCGATTTTACTGTACAAGTTTTTTTTAAATTTTTTTATAATTGTTATAATTTTATTTAATTTTTATTATTTATTTGAATTTTTTTATTTTTTAATTTTTATTTAATTATTATATTTTTTTTTTCGTTTTAATTTTTTAATTTTTGATTGCTTGTTTTACTTACTTTTTCTTAAATTTTTGTTTTTATTTTTTTTTATCTTTTCTAAACAAGTTCAAATCATAACAACATAACATAAACAATGTTTTCGGCGCTGAAATACGCTTTGAAACTGTTTTCTCGCATTCAACCAGCTTTGCGCTCTGACCAGCTCGGCGCCCACTATGACCTCTTCGCGCTTGTTTGTACTAATTTGTATAGTACCAGTTTTCTCGCATTGGTTCTCGCAACAAGCGTCAGCCAGCTCGGCTCGGCAACAAGCGGCCACTCTGTACGCACCCTTAGAAAACTGTTAAGAGTTGTTCCAATGTTCTTGTAGATGTTGTTTTTGAAGGTTTTTATGGAAATTCGTTATTACTGCTACTAGTGGAGGTACCTCAAGTATTAGAGGTCGATAGGCTGCATCTTTTGCGGCTATATCTGCACATTCGTTCCCTGGTATTCCTTGATGACCCGGGATCCAGAGAATCATTATTTGGTTTAGCAACAGTATGTCTTTTAAAATATAATTTTTTGTTTCGTTTTCTGCTTTTAATGATTTTACTGCGCTAAGGCTGTCAGTACAAATTAGAGTTTTTTTCTGCTTTTTGGATGCATATTCTACAGCAAATCTTATAGCTGATAATTTAGCAGCAAAGATCCCAGCATGGTATGGAAGTATTGATTGATGGATGACTTCGTAGTACCGATTTTTTTGTTCAACCACCGCATACGATGTATTTCCATTCGCGAAAGATCCGTCGGTGAAGATTGTTAGTTCTGCATTGTATTTTTCCTGTTCCCTTATGTATAGCTGTTTAAACATAGCAGAGTTCATTCCCTCCTTTTTTATTGTATTTAATGAGGTGTTTGTAACTAATTTGGTGTCCGATCCATTGTTTAACATCTGTGTGCTGGGTTTGTCAGGCAGTGGTTTTAGTATTCCTTTTGCATATTTAATAATTTTTTTGAGACCACATGGGTAAGGTGCTTCATAGTTTTTCATAATCTTCCTAAGATTTTCATGAAGGGCATGATTAGGATTAATTGTCCCTTTAGCTAACATTTTCATAGATTGTTTTTTTTAGGATAAATTCAAATTCATTTATTTTTGCTTCAATTCTTAGCGCATCAGTAGGGGTTGCCTGGAGGAAACCAGTGGCTGTACGGAAACACCTGTTGATGCTAGAATTTATTTTCTTGATATTAGTTTGTGATGTCCATCCGAATATTGTTATACAATGTTGGAGTATCCCTTCAGTTAACGAGCGGCAAATGGAGATGCAGTTTCCAAGTGTGGTCCTTTTCGCTTGGTGCAAATGATTTTCAAAAGATTATTCGTATGTTTTAATTGGTCCATTATTTTTTTTATATGTAAAGGGTGTCCCAAGAAGAACGCAATTTTTAAATTTTAAATAAAACACAGATATTTAAAAAAAAAATCGTGAAACTTTATTATATCGTAAAGTAGACAGAATGACGTTATGTATTGAACAATATATCGTGCAGATGGCCGCCGCGGCTTTGCTGGCATGCACGCGATCTTTTAATGAAATTTTCAATGACCGTTTTGCATGAATGCTGCGGTATTTCATTAATGCAGCGTCCAATTTCCTCTTTTAAGGCTTGAGTCGTCGTCGGCTTATTCGCGTAAACCATCGACTTCAAAAAACCCCAAAGAAAAAAATCTAATGGTGTTAAATCGCACCATCTAGGCGGCCAATTCTGATCTCCAAAACGCGAAATAACACGACCGGGAAATGACTGATGCAGCAATTGAATTATTTCTCTGGCTGTATGACATGTGGCGCCGTCTTGTTGGAACCACATGCCCTCCACATTCATTTCTTCAATTCTAGGCAAGAAAAAACAGGTTATCATTTCACGATACCGAACACCATTGAATGTTTGCGCCTGACCTGCCTCATTTTCATAGAAAAAAAGGTCCAATGATTCCTCCAGCCCAAAAACCACACCACACAGTGACACGTTGAGGATTCATTTGCTTCTCGTAAATCACTCGAGGATTTTCCTCACCCCAAATGCGACAATTCTGCCTATTGACGAAGCCATCAAGATGAAAATGGGCCTCGTCACTGAAGATGATTTTATCGGCAAAATCAGCATTTTCATGTTGTCTCTCCAATACCCAATTAACGAACTCCCTTCGCTGTCCATAGTCAGCTGGCTTCAGTTCCTGAGTCAATTGAACTTTTTATGCATGAAGATGCAAATCTTTCGTCAAAATTCGCTGCAAAGTGGATTTGGAGACACCAATTTGCTGAGCTCGGTGTCGAATTGAGGTGGATGGAGTTTGAGCGACATCATCACGTACAGCTGCGACATTTTCGGTCGATCGACCTGGTCGATGGCGCGTTGTTGTCTTTACATCACTAACAGACCCAGTAAAACAATTTCACAATGAGAATGCGTTGTTCATTCGTGTAGCGCTCCATTTTTACTAACCTCGTACCTTCTACCAGCAAACAATAACAATTGTTCAAATGTCAAACAATGACACTTCGAATGTTGCCAGATTTAAAAATTGCGTTCTTCTTGGGACACCCTTTATATATGATAAGCTACTTTTTTTAAACATATATTTTATTTGTACAGTTATCTTTTAAATTATTTTGCCAACTTGCCAATAATGCCTTTATGGCGCTGAGGCCAAATTGAAATTTGTAATAATGAATTTTGTCCAAATAAAATATGCAGCTATATATGTAGTTGCAAAAAAAAAAAAAAAATAATTGAAATAAACTTAATAAACCCTAAATTTAACAAAACAGATAATATTTAAAGTTATTACATTTTGTAAAATAATATACATGTAAATTCAAAATTATTTAGCAGTTATATGCAAGATATTTAAAAAAAGCCATATGATATTAAGTGTTGGGAACTATTGGTTCCCACAAAAATGATCTACAGAATCGAAAGTAGAGATGGGCACGTAAGCGATTTTTGACTCACCATTGCGAACCTAAAATCACAATCACGCAGATTATTTTCTACGCACGCTAGTGATCGTGCACGTGAGTAATTTAAATTTTTGCTCACGGTCGCGAAATAATTACGCTTCCAAAATTCAAAATACATATTTAGAAAAATTAAACGTAAAAGAATTTATCTTATCACTTCAATAAAGTATTACTATATGTAAAAAAATCGCAAAAAAAAATAAAAAACAAATAAGAATCGACTCACGCACGATATGTTTATTTACCGCTCATGAACGATCACGTGAGTAATTTCGATTTATGCTCACGCGTGATTCACGCAATTTCGTGTCACGTGCCTTCCCTTCTAAACGAAAGTACCTAACAACCTCCAAAATTCCTAACCAAGTAGTTTACAATTTTGGATTCATATTACTAAAACTAAGGTATTTAATTATTTTAAGCATATTTACTTGAGCTTAAATATACCAACTATACCTTCTTTGGATTAATCGGCTGACTTAAAGTGTGTTTGGGATCTCAAAAATTTGTACAAATTCGTACAAATTTGTAAAAGTTTTTACTGGAAGATGTTTTTTTACGCAAATACTCAGTAAGGAAAGAGCAACAATAGAGAGTAAAGTGACAGTTTGATGCAAGAGAACTTACTGGTTTTTACTGGAAAAATGTTTGCCAATAAGAATTTGTGAGAAAAAAAAAACAGCTGTTTGAAAAAATATATTTGAAAAACAAAGAATTTGTAAAAACACATTTAATATTTTTTTATAAAAGTAAAAACAATGTGTGCATATCAGCTTATTTACGATGGAAGAAGTAAGATGAAAGTCTGGAGTGTCAATATTTTCCATTGACCAAATGAGTTTTTGTCGTTGTTTGGTATTGACAATCAGCTGTTTTAACTATCTTACTAAATCTTACAAATTTTCCATTTGCGTACGTTTTTTTTTATTTTTTTCTTTTTTATAGTAAATTTTGCTTTACTCTCTGCAATTTTGTTAATGAGTTATTTTTACTAAACCTTACTGGAAAAAACGCAAACGGACCTTTAAAAAACGTCAGTGCCTTTTTTTAATGCGTAACAGTTGTCAAATTTGTGCAGTGTTTTTATTTGTGATACTTTGTGATTTTTGGAGATTGAAATGACGGACTTATTATCGTAATTTTAAAATTTACATAATTTTTATACAAATATCATTTTCTTAATTTTTTATTGTATATATAAATAAAAATAAATAAATAATTAAAAATTTTCAATAAATTGTTGGGAGGAACCTTTTCCTAATATAAATAATTATACCAAAGAGGTAGTACCATCCGGCCCAACTTTAAACCCTAACAATTAAACCTCAGAATAACAGAATTTGCATTTAGCCAACCTAATCTCCCGATGAAACTCAGAAGGCGACGTAAAACTTTACCCAAGACGTCCAGATGCTCATTAAAAGTCGCTGTAGAAATGGCAATATCATCCATTGGAGGGCATAATTTAGAAATCTCTGATAGACCGCAGGGGCATTCTTCAGCCCGAAAGGCGAACGAACGTATTCATATTGCCTCGAAGTTATAACAAATGCCGTGTACTTAATCGACTCCTCTGACACCCTTTTGTGATGAAAACCATTTTTCAAATCAAGAATTGTAAAATATTTCCGACCCTCAATCCCTTCCAAACAATCATCGATAAGGAGTAGTGGGTAACTGTCGCGAACAGTTTTGTTTTGTTCAGGGGCGATAATCGACACATATTCGCTTATCACCCGAGTTTTTTGCAGTCAGCACGATCTTAAAAGAATATGGAGAATTGCTGCGTCTTATATGGCCCCGAAAAGCAAATCCTGCTCAATTCGCTCAATCTCATTTCGATCGGAATATGACAGTAGATCAGAAGACAGACGTATTTTTATTTCGTAACCTGGAATTTCAAGCGAAATCCCGAATCGCTCACATAATTATCCTTTATTACTTTCAAAATTCTGTCGCGAAAACGAATACTCAACCAAGGGCCAATATCAAACTCATCATCAACAGATAACACGAAACTCCCATAGAATACATCAGGTACCCCACGATCGACAGGGAACATCCTCCAAAATCGATCTTCAATATTATATATATTTTAAAAAATTTTACATATAAACATTTAAAAATATATATATGTAAAATTTTTTAAAAAAGGCGGAAAATCATAAAAATACTTTTTGACAATATGAAAATTATAAATATCATATGAAACAAAAATATTTTAAATTTAAAAAAGATAAGGAAACAAAAACGTTTTTTAAAATGAAAATATTACATAGAAAAAAAAAAACTGTTTTGAAATATATACTATTTAACATTAAATTAATTAGCCTAGTTCTTTTTAACTAAATGTCTATAATTTTGGGCTATATTCGCTACATCTGTTTTATAGTTAATGCGTTGTGTAGATGGTATTCTCATTATCTGTAACATTTCTAACATATATCTACGTCTGTAATTATTTTCCATGTTCAAAATTATCGTATTATCAAAATCAGGATAATGATTAGAGTTATTGCAGTGTAATGATAATGCTGTTTTTTGGTGTATGAATGAATGGTGTTCCTGTATTTTTGATCCGATTTATGTCCTGCAATTCTGGTTTTAAGTTTATTTTTTGTTGTACCTACGTATACCTTATTACAATTTTCACTATTATTACCATTACACGGTATTTTATAAACTAAATTTGACATTTCCGACTTATCTATTCTGTCTTTTGTGTTGCTAAATAGTCTACTTAATGTGTTATATGTTTTATGTGCTACTATATATTTCTTATTATCATAAATTTTCGATCTTTCTAACCTTTCAGATATAAGAGGAACATAAGTTAGAGATTTATAAATTTTAGGTTCAATAACGTTTCTTGTATTAAAATTTTTTCTGTTCTTATATTGTCTTATTAAACTACATGTTAGTTGAATTGGAAGAAAATAATAAATAATCATTATTTTTTGTAAAAAGATCTTAGACTCGATTTAAAAGAATAATAAAATAAATGAATTAATCGTTAAGAGAATATCTGTATTCATTGAATTAAAATAGTTCATGTTTTTGTTTTCTCTATTATAAAAAATAAAAATAATTCATAATAATGACAATAATAAATTTTTGATTGCCTAATTTAATATATTTCAAGAAAATAAAAAAATTCTTCCCAGTCAACGTTTCACATTTTTAATTTAAAATGTAAACGAAAAACAAAATAAATACCTACAATAAAAAAATACATATAATAAAAAAACAAATTTTTAGAGTGTACTTTATTTCTTAAACAATGAAATAATTGTATTTTTTGTGTTCTTAGCTGTGAGATTTGTTGACATTCGCGTAGTGTACGTGTAAATTGCCGATTGTGTTCAGCTTCTGTGTGCTATGAGTGAGGATCACTGTATAAATGCCTTTAAAAATTCATAAGGTATAAAATATATATTCCTAAATGAAATAAAAACAAAAATTTCTCCGTAAGTATATAAACGAGAGTTTCCGAGTCCATTATATACAGAATAATTCAGTCCCTAATTCAGTTTCTATGTTCTTCGGAAAATGGTGAATATCTCATTAAATTAATTGGACTGCTAGTATCAAAAAAAAATGTTACATATGAGTACATTACATATCAATACAAAATTCACCATAACCTCATTTCCGAATCTGCCCCTCGTCGGAATTCATCAACAAGAGCGACTTGATTGCTGTTGCGTGGTGCCGGCTTTGGACAATCCCGAAGCCGGCATTATGCTGATAGATATCCAAGACCGGAACTATTATAACGGCGTGCTTTAAATATTTTGTCATCCTTCTTGACTGGTCTGTTCTAAGATGATTTTCGGTCTTTAGCATGTGATTCTATTAATTTGATATATCGGCATGATAATTGTTTTAACTGCATAATTTTTTGAGTTGGATATAGTACAGCAATATTGGCATATCTGTCACGAAATCAATTGTTCCCCTTCAATATGCTATTGCTATTTCCTGCATCTTTAATATAAAACCATTTAACATTTAATTTCGGAAACAAATTATTATAAGAATAAAATTGCGGCGGAATTCTGCATATACAGAATGAACAACTCTTAAAAACCACTCATTTTCGGAATCGGGTTTCATCATACGTCGTATACATTTAAGGCGGAAATCATCATTACTATTTACAGCATCACAAGCATTTGCAAAATCGTTTATCCACTTTTGCGCGTTACATAAATCTGATCCAGAAAATAAAGGAACAGAATTCTTTATATCGTAAAAGTCTTCTTTAATAGAAAATCTAGGAATGCCTTCACACAATTCTCGTCGTAAATTTGCGACCATCTTTCGTTTTTCAAGTATACGCAACTCTGCATCTAAAGCTTCCTAACAAAACTAACAAAATCCGTAAGGGATACGTCATCATTCTCTTGGTTATTTTATTTTTTTCCGTTTTATAATGTTTTCCTTTTATTATATTTTCCGTAAAATCCCACTTCTGAAGATGTTAACTTAAATAAAACACTAGCACCCCTATCATGAATATTTTCCCCTCGAAATGTTTTTCCTTTTCCCTCAATTCAAATTTGTTTCCTTTTTCTAATCATTCATTTGTGAATGATCACATTCAAAGAAATTCCCCTTATCGTGAATGTTTATTTTAAAATAGTTTTTCCCTTTTCCCATCAGTTTGTTCACTTTGTTTTTTTCTAGGGAACTACATAGAATATCTAAGTAATTTTTGTTTATAATTGGATATTCAGGGAAATAAAAAATTGTTTAGGTCAAGATCTGTGAATAAAATGCGTACTCCTCAACAGAAAGCAAAACAACAGACAATAGCATGTGGTTACTTACAAAAATTATTTGTCTTTTATAGAAATGATTTTGCTTTTATTTCGTTTGTTGAACTGTCAACAATTTAACTATAAAATCAGTAAAAATAAATGATTTTTCGTTTTTTAAATCTCATAAAAATTTACTACAAAGCTTTAACAAAAAATTTTAAATAAAAATATTAACTAATTCATAATGTTTTATTCTTTAAATAAATGTAATATAGTGTTGAAAATATATTTCTTTGTATTTTAACTACCCAGCAAAAACAAATGGAAGTGATTCTTATGGTATCAATTTTTCATTGATTATAAAGTATCATTTAGTTCTGATTTTCCTCTTCTAAAGCAGTTATTTTTCACAACTTCAAAAAACAACCAAGTACAGTATTATTTCATTAAGTACAGTATTATTTCACAATTATCCAAAAAGTTTTCGCAAAAACATTTTTTCCTGCAAATAAAAACTACAATGTTAAGTTATTTTGTGTATATTCAATAGAGTTAAAAAAAAATTTCTTTCGAAAAAAAATATCGCGAAAAAGACGAAAAATTGTATTTAATAGATTTAGATTGATTTAAATTCAAATTTCGTTTTATGTTACTTTTTTGTAAATTTGCTATAAATGCAGATATCCATATTTTATAATCCACCATTTTTCAGCAATTTTCCTCACATTCCATTTCTTTTTAAAATAGACTATAAACCAGCCTGTTCGTGTTGAGTTTGGTAAAGTTTTATGGTGATTGTTTTTTTTTTTTTTGCATCTCCTACATTTTCTGTTAAATAGGTTTCCGACATTATAATAAAATCACTTTTTTATATCTGAGGTAATTTCCAATTGGTTTAAATTATTAAATAATCCTTGTATATTTGTATATATGCCATTTAACTGTCATGGTTGTTATGCACAATTAATACATTTGTTTATAATTTCCTTGTTACATTCCTTCGATGTGTGATTTTAAAGTCATTTAAAGCATACCTTTTGATTTTTTGCACTGGGTTGGCTTGTGATTGTAGCCGTTGTATTTGAAACAAAGTATATCTGGGCCATCGAAAATTTGCATTTTTTCATCCAATATTTACCTTTGTGTATGAATTATTATTATAACAATGAATTGACTCACTTTCATGTTAGAGTGGTCCAACCATTATGCACTATGTTAATTGTAAATAAAACAAAAAGTTTTTAGAGAATTATCTTAATATTTTTTATTATGATTGAAGGATCTATGAGAATTATGTGTGAAACAAAATATCGGTCAAATGCTCGCCACGGCTTCGGAGACGTAAATCTATCCGATGGTCCATATTTTCAATGACTTTGAGACTTAGTTGGCGTTCATTGTCGTTATTGTGCCGAATGATCTCATCATTTAGCTCATGAATTGTTCTTGGCTTAAATATCCCAAAGAAAGAAGTCCAACAGTGTCAAATCACATGATAGTGGCGGCCAATTAACATCGCCACGAGGTGAGATAACACGGCCATTGAATTTCTCGCGCAAGAGAGCCATTGTTGCGTTGGCTATGTGGCAAGTGGCACCATGCTGTTGGATCCACATATAGTCCAGGTCCATATCCTCGATTTCTGGCCACAAGAAGTCCGTTATCATCTCGTGATAGCGAACACCATTCACGGTAACTGCTTGGTTAACCTCATTTTCAAAGAAGTACGGCCCGATGACGCCGCCAGCCTATAAACCGCACCAAACAGTCACTCTTTGTGAATGCATCGGCTTTTTACACTTCCTACAGATCCCGTTTGCTTAAATTTGCGCACAATTCTCCCGGCTCTGTACACATTTGGTCGATTATGCTAACCAAAAAAAATCACGAAGGGTACGAAATGCATTTTGATTTGAACGCCCATTTTCGTCAAAGGCTTCAACAATCTTAACGCGCTGTATACCTCTCCATGGTTGAATTTGAAAAACACTGAAACAAAAAAACGACAAACTAAGTTGGGGAAAAAAACTTGATGTTAAGGTGTGACTCACAATTAACATCGTGCATTATGGTTTTTTCATTATTTTCATTTAGTTAAACGACATTCCTGTGACTATTATTTTCATTTCTGTTTGGTTTGGTACTTTAATTTCGTATGTATTGCTCATTTTATTCTTAATTGCATCTTTTATAGATCCATTTTTTTTTCAACGCATATAATTTTCAAATTAGATTGATTCACTTTAGCATTTAAGTCTTCTTAACCCGTAGTTTAGGTTAGCGATAAATATGTTGACATATATTGCAGCAAATGTCAAAATTAAAAAAAAATCTGTAGCTGTCATTTACGTTTGTCAATTTTAAAAAAGACCACACATATAAAAATATCAAAATAACACAAAACAAAAAAAAAAAAATAAAAGAAATAAATTTTAACTAATTATAAGGAAAAAATATAAAAATATAAGAATCTTTCCACTTTACAAATGTATTTACAACTAATCATAGAAGACCTTTCCTAATTGAAATTTTTTAACATATGAATTAACATAAATACGTGTTCTCATACACTTAACATAACTCGGCAATTATAAATTTTGTGCCGTTATTCTCCCGACGCATTTTTCTTATTGATAAGATTTTCATCTCTTAAGTGGCTATTATAAGGTCATATTGGTAGTGATAATGGTATGCCATCATACTAGTATAATAGCGAAAAATTCGTGTATGTCAGTTTGGTATGTTGAAAATCAAAAATTTTGATATTTTGTGTATGTAATAGCAATTCTGATATTGTACAAATTTCATTTGAATTTTTGCAGGCAAACGGCAATGATGGCTTGGTTAGAGCGCGCATTTTTAAAAGGGCTTATTGGATATTGTTTGTTGGCGAACGGGGTAGAGAAGCAAGCGGGGCAACAAAAACAGCAGTTTTCGTTTTTCGTACATGTTTTTTTATTATAAATCATATATTTTTATTTATTCTGCATTATTTTATATATTGTTTAGAAAAAGAAGTTTTTTTTTTAATGGTGTTGGTGTTTTTGCGACATAGGTAACAATTTCTCCTATTTTACATCTTTTTACATTCGTTATTTTAAGTGACCACTAAAAAAATTACATAAAAAATCGATTTTCTTTGTGCGATCACTAGCAAACTGACATTGCAGAAAATAAACAAAAAAATTATTAAACAAAGGAAAATGAGCGGCACATGTACGAATTTCATACTTATGTCTACCAAAAATTCTTCTCCATCACCATCTTCTTCCAGAATGGCCTTTAATATTTCAATATACTGCATTAAAATTCGGGTTTGTTCTTCAACAACTACTCCAATGATTGATGCTTTCTCTAAATCCATTTTTTATTAAAAAAAAATTATGCGTCCTTTTCTTTTATTTTTTTTTTTGACAGCTGAATAAATAACAGATGAAAGATGTTGCCAATGTAAACGCATGTTTTACGTTTTCAACATCTTCCATGCGTTTCACAAAGATGTTGTTGAGTGTAAAAAGTCTATATATATATATACATGATTTCAATTCCACTACGTGATGAAAAATTTCGCATGATTTGTGAACTGTCTTTAAGTAGGCGAATGCGTTGCACCTAAATTTGTTTAAAAATGTATGCAAACAGGGAAAATGTTTAATTTGTGCAAACATGTGTTCCTTCAAATTCCGTTAGCTTCAATACTCGATACTACTTGATACAAAATATTACTTTAATTATCGAGTATCCATGAATGAGACAAGCACAAGTACCCGGTGTCAGATATTCAAAATATTCCCATCGAATACCATTATATGAAAAAACCGGTAACAAAGTAAAAAAGTAAAATCATACAAAATGTATGGGGAATACCCGGGTAGCTGGGTGTATGTTTATGTGTAATTTTTTGGCTGTAGACACAAAGGTTAAAAATAGATTTCGACGGAAATCTATTAAAAATTTAGGGTCAATCAGATTCCCATACAAAATTATATTCACTGAAATCAAAACGAAAACTAATTTTTGAGTTCAAACAGAAACAAATTTTTATTAGCTTTAATATTCTTTATTTTATAATTTAATTTAGAATATACCGCTTATTCGGTTACGCTTTAAAAACAATTTGTTTTGCACTGGCTATAAAATCGAACAGACTTAATTTTAATTTTCTTTCTCCTTCTGAAGCTATTGACTAAAAATTAAAATATAAAAATAGTAAATAAACAGTGGCGGCGGTAACACTAATAAATTTTGGAGACTTTTTATGGACTTTTTCGACTACAACTATGAATTTTTCCAGAAATTGTAATTTTAGTTGGCAACGTTAGTACTTTGACAACTATTTGGCGTTTAATAAAAGCGTAAAAACACGTAGTCACGTGTTGTAATAGTGTTATGATTATACATTTTTTCTAACAAAATTTAGTTTTTAATGCCGGATACATAATAGGCTAATAGATCCTTTTTTTTAAAGTTTTCATATTATTGTTTTGTATATTCATATTTTTTGTAGACTTAATCAGTAGTTTTTTGTATTGAGAAATCGAAATCCTGAAAAATTAAATGTAAACGATGTTGATTTCGAAATAGATTTCAAAATAAAATCTACTTAAAAAAGTTCTAATGTAAATTGGCTATTATATGTTTTGGAATTTGTTTCTGTTATTGCTTTCTTTATTTCGTTGCACTTATTCTTATTTTTTTCTTTAATTGTGTTACACATTCTTTATTTTTATTTTCATGTTCGTTTATAATTCCATATTGTTTTTTTTTTTTTTTATTATTTAACATTTGTATCACAAAATGTTTGAGCTTCATCTATTCTTTTTAGACTCTCTTTCTCAATTGCTTCGAGAAGTTGTTTAATTTCGTTTTCATTTTGTTTAAGTACCGTTTTAAATTCACCTTTTTGTATTCAGCCAAGTATTCTTTATATTTGGTGACACCATCTTGGATCCTCCAAGTGCTAAATCTACATTATGTATGTATTGAAAGCAGTCATCACATAAAAAACGAATATATTTGCTAGACTCAAGTATTCCCCAAGAGTATTGATTTATTCCTGAACATTCTTTTGCATTATGGTAAACTTTTTTGCATATTCCCTCACACATTATACCAGACTCTCCGCGTATTGCAGTTTTACATTGGTGGCAATCAGCCATCGCTGTAAAATTGCAATTCTTTCACCCTATGACACCGCTATGTAAAAATCATTGGTTACGATCCAAATTTTTACAACACCAGAATCAAAATCACTGCTTCTTTTTCTTCTCTTTTGCTACTTTTGATTGCCTGGTATTTAAAAATTTAAAAACAAATGTACGAATAACTTTAAAAAAGTTACAGTCAGTTACTGTAAAAATATCTTGTGTGTATATTAAAAAGTTCAAATAAAAATACTAATACTAAAAGCAAAACAAACAAAAATAAATGCTATAAATTAAAACTTTTTTTAGTGTTTTTTGCTGCTTCACACACAAGCATAAATGTGAAAGTATGCGAGTTGCCCTATATTGCTTGAGAGGCTCCAGCTTGTCTAAAACTTTTGGGTTCTGAAGAGATCTTTTGACGGATCGAAATGCATCAGCCTAGTTAAGACTGATCATTTTGCTTTATTTTGATAAATATACGGATGATAAAAGCCCGCTATAAACTAACAATAATAACAAACAAAACAAGTAAAAAAGGCCTAAATTCGGCTGTGCCGAATCTTTAAATACCCTCCACCAATATCTTAAAAAGATGTTTCTACTGTTTTTGATACAAATAATATAAACAAATTTTGAAGTAAAATTATGTAGGTGAAAAAATTTTTTGAGGTGAAAAACTTTTTAAGATGTGAAAAAAACTTTTTTGGTGGAAAAAAATTTAGAGATTAAAACAAATTTTTGAGGTGAAAAAATTTTTTGTAGTGAAAAAAAATTTTAGTGGTAAAAAAATTTTTGAGGTGAATACATAATATTTACTGCTAAGCGACTGGTAAAAAAAATATGGGAAAATATGTTATGTACCAGTTGCTACTATGAAATTGTACTAAATTTTTATGGGCAATTTAGAGGCACCTTTACATACTCACTAGCTTTTTTAACTATGGACTGCACAAAAAACACATTTTAAAGCATAGTTTTTGTCAAATACTCAATTTTGTTCCGGCTTATGGGGACTAGCTCTGCCTAAAGGAGAGAATGTACTTTCTGATGCGCCACGTATTGATTAATGGTTGCAACGAATGTTCTTTCTTTAAAAAATTGAACTGTGTTTGTCTAATGGAGAGAATACAGCAAAGAAATTAATTTGTTAAAGAAAGAACATGGGTTGTAACCATGGTTGGCATTTAATATCTTTTCATAATAACGGTAGTTGGCTACCACAGCTACTTTAAGACCGATATGAAAACTTTAAAATGGCCATTCCACTAAAGGCATGTGTCTTTTTGTGCAACCAGGTTTATTGCGCTATTTTAACGGTTCAATTTAGAAATATCTTAAACTACCGTTATAACGGTATTTTGCAAATATAACAAAATTTAACAGGTAATATTATGAAATAAACACCGTGATACTTGAAGACACATATGTCACTGTTGCAACCGCATTTTTAAAATTTTCGTATCGGTATTGATCAGAACGTGATAGACAACTACCCTTATAACACTATGGAACATTTTTGGGATTATTGTCTGGGGGGTGAGAAATTCCAAGTCAGGGTGATGGTACTAGGTCAGTATAGTAAAACCCTCAAAGGGTTTGGCGTTCGTATGTGTCTGTTTTTTTTATGACCTTTTAAATTTTTTTCTTATCTTGATGTTTTTTCGCTTAGTTGTAACATTTTGGCAAAAACGTAGTTTAACATAACTCGAGAACCACTTGTCCGATTTTGCTAAAACAAACTCAAAAAAATTTATAATTATAATTTCTTTAATCCGTTCATATAACGTTTTTCTTTATAATCAACAGTTTTGCCGGTAAAAATAAATTTGTGGAGAAAAAAAAATATTTTTTTGCCAAAAAATTAAATTTTTTTTTTTTTAAATTCATAAAAAATCCAAAACGGAAAAAGGATTAAGTGTTATTAATTTCATGTAAAGTCACATAACCTATAAACAAAATGCGACATAGATCATAGAAATCGATTACCGCGTTCTGCTTTTATTTACAATTAAGTGAAGGTATCCCATTTTGACAAGAATATTGATATTTGTTTTTATTCAAAGAAGTGTCATTTATCGCCTTTTTTATAAATTTTCCCCAATAACTCCAGACTCTGGCCATAAACTACTAAAAAAATTAATTAAACATTTTTATAATTTTTTATTTTTATTTTATTTATTTATTTTTATTTATTTTAATAAATATTGCCTAGACTTTTTCGATGGTGGTTGTTCGGGACTAGTGGCATCGCATTCATCGCTATCATCAGTTTCTGAACCACACATAATGTCAATGTGTGACTCCACTGTTGGCCCTTCTGCATCTCCTGAAAATTCTTTATCATCAAGATCATCCTTGTCTTGCCACACAAGCTTACTCCACCAGCAAATTTCCGCAATTATTGCACTCGGCGACTTTTTGCCTCTATATCTGTAAGTTTTTGTTTTATTAAAATGAGTTTGAAAAAATAAAAAATCAGTATTACCTCATTTCAAATGGCATAGCAACTTGATGGTAGCGTTCACCTTGTTCATCAGATTCGGTAGCCAATTGTTTGCTGAAGTAGTCCAGATGATGATGTAAATAATGGATTTTTAAGGACACGTGGACACCAATTTCCGAGAATGCTCTTAACATCCTTGCGACAGAAACATCGTAGTTGTTAGAACGATGCTTTCCCAACAAGCCTTCTATTACTTCTTTGATTGCCTGCCATGCATTCAATTCAGCGTCAATCAAAATATTGTTGAATGCGTCACTTTTAATCAGCTTTCGTATATCTGGACCATTTACTACGCCTGATTGGAAAAAATTAATTTGTTAAGATGGAAAATCATGGGAAATGAATGTGATATTATAACTTACCTTCTTTAATTTTACTTTCGCTGAGTCTCGGGTAAATTAGTTTCAAACACAAGAAAACTTCATCTCTTTTGGCGACAGTTTTGATAAAATTCTTAACAATTCCAAGTTTAATATGCAGTGGAGGCAGCAATATCTTCTCCTTCGGCACTAGAGGCTCACGAATAATATTGGCCGTTTGTAACCTGCTGTGCTCTCTGAGTTTCCATCCGTGGCATGCATATTGGTCACCGGAAAATCGTGTGTCCCAATCGCACAAAAAGCACATATATTTTATATAGCCGCTTTGAAGACCGCAAAGCATTGCTACAACTTTTAAATCGCAGCATATGCGCCACATATGTTTGGCGTAGTTAACCATTTTTAAAATATTTTCCAGTGCATCATATGTTTCTTTCGTTTCTGTACTATTGGCGATTGGAACTGAACTTTTTTTATTGGTCTTATGCAGTAAAACCGCCTTCAAGCTGAGTTTTGAACTGTCAATAAATAATCTCCAGTCATCTGCTTCATATTTTATTTCCATTGCGTCCATCAATTTTCCTACATCCGGGCAATATGCAGAAGTTTTTTTATCATTCACAAGGAATAAACTTTGGAGTGTTGCCTGACGACTTCGATAAGCTGTGACTTTCACACCGGGTGCCAACAAATTGTTTGATTTCAAAATGGAAGCCAGCTCTTCCGATTTATGCTGTGTTAATTCCAAATTGGCAACAATTGAATCAAGCTTATTTTGATTTATTAAAATTGGCTCATTGGATACTGATGGCTCATATGGGGGATCATCACGTGCATGATATGTCGGAGCAGTCGTAGAAGAGAAAATATCTGGGCTAGAAGCTTTTGGCACAGGAATGTGGTCCGAATGAGGCAATGGTGTTGCGGCACTTGCAACACCAACGTAATTATAGGATTTTCTTATCCTTTTTGCGGCTCCTTTATTCGCACATGCATAGCAATTCAATGGATTGTGACCTTCGCCAGGATTAGTCCAAGTCATTGGGATACCGAATGGCATACTTTCACGTCTTCTATTTTTCCAATCCATTAGACGGTTGTAGCAGCTTTTAAACACTATATTTGGTACCCAATTTTCGTTCACTATAACATTTTGGTTGAAGTACATCTCGTATGTTTGAACAAAATCAGTACTGAAATTTCCGCTTTTTTTATGTGTTGAGACTTATTGACCACATCAGTAGCAAAAGCTATTTATATCTGGCTTGCACAGTTCCATATTCTGTTCAGTTTTGTTCACTTTTAAAAAACTGGAGAAAAATCACTTTTACTGTTCGCGTTCGTCGGCACTTGTTGAATGACAAAAATCACAGAACCAGTGTGAGAAAGAGAAGAAGTATAATGACAATGCATGTTTTATGTGAACATTACAGAACCAGTGTTGCCACATCAATATTTCTCTTTTAGTACAGTAGAAAAATATGAGAGAGTTCGGCTTGTGAGTGTCAATGTTTTCTCCAAATAATGTTGTGCATATCTGGAGCAAATTTTTGAAATTCATACATTTACCTAATTGTGAATAAATGAGAAACGCGTGCATCGATTTTCATGATCTATGCCTTTTTTTGCTCATGAGTTATGTGACTTTACGCGAAAGTAATTAATTTTGGCACTTTTTTCCATTTTGGATTTTTTATGAATTTAAAAAAAAAAATATTTAAATTTTTAGGCAAAAAATACTTTTTTCCCTTCATACATTCATTTTTAACTTCGAAAGTGTTGCACATATAGGAAAACGGTATGGAAACATATTAGAGAAATTGTAATTCTTAATTTTTCTAAATTTGTTTCATCAAAATCGGACAAGTGCTTCTCGAGTTATGTTAAACTACGTTTTTGCCAAAACGTTACAACTAAGCGAAAAAACATCAAGATAAGGAAAAAATGTAAAAGGTCATAAAAAAAAACTGACACATACGAACGCCAAACCCTTTGAGGGTTTTACTATACTGTCCTAGTACCATCACCCTGACTTGGAATTTCTCACCCCCCAGATTGGCTGTTGTACTGTGTAATGAAAAGGTATTGCTTGCCAACCATGGTTGTAACTGTTTGTCAATAGATGGCCCATCAGAAGGTGCATTCTCTCCATCAGGCATATTTTGCTGCAGAGCTAGTCTCCATTGGCCATATTGTGCTACAATATGCAGTAGAGTATTATTGATTTTATATTTTTTTGTAACATAAATGAATATTTGCCAAAAACTATGAAAAATATATGTTTTATGTGCATATTTTACCTTAATTTTTTTAAATCAATATTCATTTAGAGCACAATATTGCACTTTATTCATGTATATTTTTTTATAAAAGAAAAAATTAACATAAATATACATTTGCCAATCCCTCATTTTTCAAAAATACAAATGGATTTAAAAAAATACCATTTAACTCTATAAAAATTTCTTTTTTGACATAAAAATGTGAAGCAAATGCTTTTATTACGTCAAACATTTGAATAATTGAATTATGTAATAAGTCTACTAGCAACATCTGAATGCATTATAATTTAAATTACAGGGTGGCGCAAAAATAACCTTCCGATGTTTTTTGGCTGTAATTTAAAAAAAGTGAAAAACTTTAATTCTTCTTGTGGATTATTTTTATTTGGTCTTTTAATTTTTTTTACATCAAGTCGAGAATATGATGTCATGTAAATGGCCGCCGCCACAGTTGATTGTAATTTGAGCCCATTTTATGGCATTTTCCATCACTTTGGCCAAAACTTCCGGCGATAGTTCCTCACATTCTTGACGGATATTGTCTTTAAGAGCTGCAAGAGTCTGAGTCTTGTTGACATAAACCCGCGACTTCAAAAAGCCCCACAAAAAGAAGTCTGGAGCGGTTAAATCAGCCGATCTTGTTGGCCAGTGCAAATCGCCAAAACGAGAGATTAGGCGCCCGGGAAATGCATCCTTCAGCATATCGGTTGTGGCACGTGCAGTGTGTGGCGTTGCACCGTCCTGTTGGAACCACATGTTTTCCAATCCAAATTCATCAAGTTGCGGCAAAAAGAACTCGTTGATCATTGCTCTGTAGCGCTCACCATTCACAGTAACCGTTTGGCCCGCGACGTCTTCGAAGAAAAAAGGTCCGATGACTCCTCCAGCGAAAACAGCACACAATACAGTGACTTTGAGCGGGTGTAATGGCTCTTCGTGGGTTACACGCGGATTTTCAGTGCCCCAGAAGCGTAAATTTTGCTTATTTACGTACCCGCTAAGATGGAAATGGGCCTCATCACTCATGATTATTTTTGATGAAAAATCATCTTCATTATTGCTTAAATAAATAGTCACCAATATTCCGCGTTCTGGAGCAGTGTAGCGTAACATTGTTTATTAACGTGTATTTCGCATGTGTTTACTACACAAATGTCAAAACAGAACTGACATTAGGGGCCAATCGCAAAATTTATAGCATTTTCTGATAGGAGGATTACTTTTGCGCCACCTTGTATGTATGTAGTTAATTTAATATTAATATTAATTTAATAAATAAATTAATTGAAAGCCTAATCCAAGGCTATATCGCCATGGGGCGATATTTAATTCAATATGCATTTTGGTCTCTATTTATATGCCCAGCAAAAATGAAGCTGCCAAAGAAGCAATAAAAGCATCACTACTATGCCAAAGTCATCACTTCTTTTCTGATAGTTTCATCGATGAATTTAACATTAGCGTGTCATAGGATGGAAGTATTACTCATACTTTACTCTAAACAAGCAATGATAATACAATGATTAGGTATTCTGATGCATGAGTGGAAAATGTTCATATACTTTGTGGTATTTAAGCTTTGATGAAAATTTAATTCATAAGAATCCAGAAAAATAAGTGTAAAGAAGCGAAATTTATGCATTGATATACATATAAATACTCTTTATTAGAACAAATAAATAATTCTGCATAAGTAAAAAAAGTATTTTTGGGCAAATTTGAAACATTTTTCAAAAATTTTAATGAATTTTTGGACAAATTTTAAAATATTTTTGGATAATTTAAAAACTGGTTGGGCAATTTTAAAACATTTTTAGACAATTTTAAAATATTTTTGAACAATTTTAAAATTTCATCAGAACTATTTTTTCAATTTGAATAAATGCTTTAGATTCAAAAAATATACGATATACTATAACTTATGCTTTAGAAGTAATGAGGAGTGATTTTTTTATATCCAGATCACTGCATTTGAAATATGAACAGATGAATTCTTTTGGAAGTGCCTTAGAATAACATCAAAAAAATCATAAAAGAATGAACTGAAGTTTAGGAAGCAATGAAAGAAGTTATAGTCACAGAATGACTACCATTTTTGTTTTGCTTGGTATTTATAAACAAGAAGAAAAAATAAAATGCAAAATAAAGGCGAAAGTGAAAAAACTGTCATTCACTTGAGACTGATATGTATGATACACAATACAACAATTAATAAACACAGCAAATGAAGTTGTAAAGTTGTACACTTTTGTAAAGTAATACACGATACAACTGATACAACGATACAATACCCGTTGTGAATTGAACAATTGAAATAATAGTTGATAGCTTTTTTTAAAGTAGACGTGTTTAGCTGTTGTTATTTTAGAAATTTTGGAGTGTTCAATTTTTTTGCTTAAATAATTTCAGTATTTTTGAGGTTACGTTAACAATTCATTTACGGGTAACTTTATAAGTTTTAAATAAAAAGCCAAAATTAGTCATTTAAATAAGCTTTTATTTAATTACAGAAAAACGTTTCAAAATTTGTTCAAATACTTGTGGAGGCATATAAGTACTCCCCAAAATTGTTTGACCATTTTCCAGAAATCAGCGTTAAAATACGCATCGTCTGATTGCTTATTTGAAAGTCGGGATGTCCTAATGTATATGTGTTTGTATGTGTACTACAAATGATAATATGGGAACCTAAAGCTAAAAAAAATTAGGCTTCTGATGAGACTTTTTGCCGTATCGTAATACATTTATCAGACCAAAAATAATTAACTTGTTTTATTTTTTTTTAATATTCGGAGGCTATTATTATTAGTAAGCATATCGGCAATCATTTCTTCTGAAGCACAGTATTTGCATTCAATTATTTTCTTTTCTACATAATCTTTGACGAAGTGGAATTTTGTGTCAATATGCTTTGATCGATTACTTAATTTCTCTTCTTTAATTAGATTAAGGCAACTTTGATTATCATCAAACATTGTTGTAGTATGTTTTTGTTGGCATCTCAAATCAAACAGCACATTTCTAATCCAAACGGCTTCTTTTGCAGCTTCAGACAAGGCGATAAATTCGGCTTCTGTTGTTGATAATGATACACATGTTTGCTTCTTACAAGCCCAGAAGGATATGCAGTTCAGTGCAATACAACAGATGGGCAATTAACAGCCGGTATTGTATTTTGTATGTTGTATTGAAATACACCTTACAAATATTTTGTTGTGAATATTCAGTTTTATTTTCATGTTGTAAAACGTCAAATATTAAAGAAGAAAATAAAAATATTTATAAATTTATAGAAACAAGAAATAAAAATAAAATGCAAAAAAGGGTGAAAGTGAAAAAACTGGCATTCACTAGAAACTGATACAAAAATTAATAAACACAGCAAATGAAGTTTTAAAGTCGTATCAGATTTTAAAGTTTATATTACCTACAACTATTTACACTATTGTAAAGTAATACACGATACAACAGATAAAACGTTACAATACCCGTTGTGAATTAAACAAGAATTGGGCAATTCACAGCTGGTATTGTATTTTGTATGTTGTATTGAAATACAATATACAAATACTTTGTTGTGAACAATCAGTTGTATTTTCATGTTGTAAAACGTTAAATAGTAAAGAAGAAGAATAAAAATATTTATAAATTTATAGAAACAAGAAGAAACAAATAAAAATAAAACTAACAATAAAGGTGAAAGTGAAAAAGACAAAATAATAATTGCTTTATGTGAAAAACATAACATCGCTTCCAGATTCCAAGCTGTCTTCAATTATAGCGCACTCTATAATTCGGCTTCCAAACAAATCGTCAAGCTCATCGAAGTAGTTGCACATTTTTAATTAAGTACTTAAAACGAAAAAAAAGTTTATTGAATGATATATGTACATATGTATGTATATATGAATGATATATGTATATATGTAAAAAAAAACTACTTTTAACAGTTCCGCCATCCATACTGCCGGCTCCTGTTGACCCCTCCTATGCTTTAGCTTTGTTGTAGCTAACTTGCATATTTCTGGTTTTTGCTCTAACCTGCGTCCAATCAATTGGAACATTTTTTCACTACAGAAGCGCTTGTAATAGCTTTGAGCTGTTGGCTTCTGAAATAAAACTCAATATTAGAATACATATTCATTGACACAAACAAGCACTAATACATACCTCGAATTCCCGATTTTCCATTAAAAAGTCAATTAAAGACTTTTCTTCTGCCACTGACCACTTTCTTGTTGGGTTAGGCGAATGTGTTTTGGTTGAGACTAAAAAGATAAAATACATATGACATATATATAAACGTATATTTTTAAAGAAATAAACTTACCGATGTATTTGTATTATTTGCCATTTTCTAATTTTTATATTTTTTATCAACAAATGAATTTTATTTTTTTTTTGTTCTTTTTATTACAAACTGGCATTCACTTGAGACTGATATATTATGATACACAATACCACACTTAATAAACACAGCAAATGAAATTGTAAAGTTGTATCAGATTTTTAAGTGTAAATTACCAACAACAATTTTACACTATTGTAAAGTAATACACGATACAACAAATACAACGATACAATACCCGTTGTGAATTGCCCAAGTGTATATAGAGATACAACCAATTCACACGACGACTTTCATGATTGTTTGAGTTTGTAGGCGAACGGTGTAGAGAAGCAATCGGGGTAGAGAAAAAATCACGTTTTCTGTTCTCGGTGATTGTTTTCATATTTTTCTTTTCACACATTAATTTTTTTGTTATGTTGCTTCATTTGATTTTCTCTTTAAATGTGTCAACAGTTCTACAACAGGGATGGCAAATTGGACTTTTTTCTGTAACATACGTTAAAAAATTTTTTATATTAAACAAAAAATTTTGTTAATTTGAGCTGCTCATTTCTTATAAAATTGCCGTACGAATTCGAATATACAAATTTATATATTTTTTTCGAGCAACATTTTTTTATTAAATACATTTTGTATCAACTTTTCCATCCCTGCTCTACAATACAAAAGCACTGTTTATTACGTACACACCAGGGATGGAAAATATGTTTTCTGTTATTTACCAACCAGACAAACAAATTGTCAATACTTTTTCGATCCTCACGGTACCAAAATTTTTTCCGCTTTTTTTTAACAATTTTATCGTATTGAGTCAGTTTTGCTTAGACACTAAAAAGACTTAAAAAATTTTAATTGACCGGGTGAAACAAAATTTATCGTTAATTTTATGTAGTCGTATAATTCCCACAAAACTTTGTAAAATTTTACTCTAATTTTTATGTCACACCTTTTTTTATGGTTAACTTTTTCAGGATTTGCTATTAAAACATTTAAAGGCATTTAAAAGCTTTTTAACAATAATACACTTGTTTCTTATTTTTTTTTTTTTTTGAGAGGTAATTTAAAATCAGCTGTTCAATGTTGCCACTTCCGAATATTTTAGTACAATGTGTATGGAAACATTTGGTAAATTTGATGTGACACCAATTTAGAGCCGGTTCAACTTAAAACTGACTTTATTTTTACTATAGAAGCTGAATAAATAAAAACAGGTTTTAATTTAAAGTTGCTTTTAAAAAAAGTCGACTCTTTGTTATGTGGTTTTATCAGGTTATAATTTGAAAATTTGAAAAAATTTAAAATTGTACTAAATGAGCCGCGGTAGTACCACGGTACCAACCAAGGTAAAAATGTACCAAAAAAGTACAATTGTACCATGTTTTCCATCCCTGGTACACACATTAGATTGTAAAGAAGAAAGTGAAGAAGAATAAGCAATTAAATCAACCCTAAAAATAAGTCGTGATTTTAAAATCGTCGTGTGAATTGGGTGATAGCATCCACAATCGTTCTCTTGAGTTTTATATGTGCAGATTACAAAGGTTCGGTATTTTTTCAATAGGTTTGCAATTCCAATTGGTTTTCTTTGCAAAACTAATTGATATTCTTGCCACTCCAATTGGTTTTTAACAGATTTCAGGGAAATTTTAGCAGGTCAGCTAAATTTTTCCTTTTTCTCAATTTGGAACCTGTTACCGAACTTTTGTAATCTGCACAACATTGATTGTCAACCATTTTTTTGTATAAAGAAATTTTTCCGCTGTTTAAAAATATAGTGCTTTTCTAGCGTCTTTTGAGCCAGATCTAGACATTTTTTAAATATTTAGTTGACAACATTGCAACGTTCTTCGTACTTTGTTGCCCTCGTAACAAATGTGTACGTACGTTGTCGTTAAGAAATAAGACTTTTAGTTCAATTTATTGAACGGTATTTGTAGTTCTGTTTACCTAGGTCGCTCTTGAAGTTTGACAACTTATTGAGGTTTTGTTTTTAAATGGTTGGTAAAAAAACAATTTTGATTCTTTTGTTTTTTACTTTTTTTACTCTTATTAACGTAAAATAACATCCCTAATATCAATTTAACAAAACGGAAAAATCCAACTGTTTGCCAAAGTTGTCGTTTGTATTTGTTGATTTGTATTCATATCGTTGATTTGTATACATGCTGTTATATTCTACATGATTTTTTGTCATATCTTACTATTTAATATTAGTGTGAAAGGCTTTTAACGAATATATATATATATATATATATATATATATATATATATATCTGTTGCAGGAATTTTTCGTTTTATAATGAAAAACAAAGTCTTAATAATTAGGCAAAATGGTTTTCGTTAAAGAAACGTTTTAATTTCAATATGAAAAAAAGAAATCTTAAACTTTTTAAAAAATTAGGCTAAACTCTAATTCAAGCGCATAGCTCGGATTTACTATTGATAGAACTTGTAATGCTGAGTTCAATTAATAATTTTTTGTCAGCGACCACCGGTTATCAATTTAATTGAAATTCTTTGAATTGTTAAAATTTTGTATCTGTGTTTATTTTTTTGCACCAAAACAAGATATGTATCATTTACTTATTAAGCGTCAAATTAAAAAATTTAATTTCTTAACCGAAGTTTAAAAAAAAAATTTCATTTTCTTAAAATTTGACTGAAACAACAAAGGTGAGAAGTATTATAAACAAATAATGTCAAATTCTAAAAAAGTAGATTAATTAACACATTGCAAGTCACAACTGAGAACATGGTTATGTTAAAAAATAAATCAGAATTGAAGATACTCTTTAAAACAGACATATGTCCAAGGACATAATAATGAATAGCGTTTTTCGACCTTCTCCATTTCAAGAAAAGAAAATCATGACTGGTGCATGGGCATATTAAAATAAGCTTTCTAATCAAACGCATTTTGTTCCGTTTTGATAGCAAATGTCAAAATTAAAATATCCAAACTTTAGGGGCTTGTTACTAGGAAAATATAAAGCGCCGATACAAACATTTTATATTTTAATTAATTTTTTATCTATGGGAAGTAAAAAACCGACTTTAATAGCTTCCCGCATAAACACATCTAATGGAGAACTTAGTGCATATCGTTAATTTGATGTGTTATATTGAACTAGTTCGTTCACGAACGACACAACTGTATCGTCTAGTTTTGTACAGAACGTCATATATTAAAAAAAATAAATATCGATTTTATTAAGCCATTTAATAGAAAAAGGTTTAAAAAAAATTAAATTGTAACACAAAATACTCTTTGAAAAATTTAAAAAGTTTGGTCGAAATTATTGCCGGTCGGTTATGATTAAACTTAATCTTATATCTAAAAAAATGGTCTAAGAAAAAAATTGTGCTCTTTATTGAAAAACTAAAAATTAAATATAAAATAATATTGATACAAGCATTATTTTAAAGAAATTTAAAAGTGTATCTTCTTTATAAAATAACAACATATATATAAAATTTGAGATATTACAAAAAAAAATCAAAAACGGCACAATTTCTGCTTACTATAGTGGTAGTAAGTCGTATAAAAAGAAGAAGCATAGTTAAGATTTGTGTATTTGTAATTTATTCGTTCGGATTGTTCGCTCGTTTATTGTGTGTTGTGATTTATTAAATAGGGTGGTTGCGTCAATGTGGTATAAACGAATTAAACGAAATGAAGACAAACGAAACTAAAAACAATGTTGCCATATAACGGGTAATTTATATTGTAGGTATTTCATTCATTTCTCTGGTAGAAAGTGAACACTGAGGTGTCCCTTAAACAACGAATTGTCGAACGTCAATGCCAACACCAGTTTTTCCATGTGGTCTCAAATGTACGAATTAGAACGAATATGGGGATTCACATTTCTGTTTTGCACACAATACAAAAAATTTTCAGTTTACATCATAACAACTCTAGTTTGCAAAAATGCAAATAACAGGCTGTGATTTTTGGAATCTTGTGCAAATGAATATCTTGAATACCCTCAATGAATAATCAAGGCCCGTTAACTTATTTCAATTAATGTCGTGTTTAAGAAAACATCGCAACATATACAAGAGCGGTGTGTTGTATTAATTTTCCCGATTAAAAAAAATATTACATAGTTTTTCACCTTATATATTCGAGTTCACCTTATATATTCTCTAAATTATAGCTAATAAGAAAATCATTAGAGAAAAAATAGCAATAGTTATTTTTTAATAAGTAGAAGAAAAATTATGGTAGTGCCATTTGTTCTTGTTCATTAGCAATAAGATGGCGTTTCTGTGAAACATGGGTTAGGAAGAACTTTAAGCGTTCATGATAGAGAGTTGCATAATATATCCATTCTTAGAAGATATGCAAGACATAGAATTAAAGTGCGCTTTGGTAACAAAATCTGCTTTCTTCCTATACCGTGAAGCTGATGGGACAATCATTCCTAAATGTTTTTTAATACGTAAATGTATCGGTGAAATTCGGCTGTTCGTAACATAGCTGTTTGTATTATAAATGTTTATCTTTCATAGTAAAACGTAGTTTTTACAAAACTTAAAACTATTCAATACCAACTGAATTATTAAATTTTTTATTAAAAAAAAAAAGATTGATTATATATAGGTCAGTTTTTGACTTAATTATTGAATTCTTTAAACGAATAAATAAAGATAACCACGACGGTTTTTTGCACAAAATGAAAAATACATCACCCTAAATACACAAACCTGAGAAGATGAATATCTGCTTTAATTAGTTTTTTAGGAAATTCCTTTTTGTGCCTATTTCTTGACCTCTACACGAAATATGAAATAAATAAGCTCAGTTTGCCTCGTCATAACTACTTAAAACTGAAAATGATGCAATTAACAGACTGATCGTTTTTGCAAATCACGATCGTGAATACCCTCACGATCGTGAATACCAACAACATTTATTTTTCTTATAGTTTTGCATGTGTTTTACCTGTTTTAAGATTGATTTTATATCTCGTGTAGACGCTATTTAAAGTATTTTTTTAAATCAGTGAGATCCCAAAAGTTACGACTTTAATAGCATAAATTTTCATGTCATTTTTTTGTAGTTTTTTTTTTCAAAAAAAACTTGAAAAATAAAATTTTAATTTCTAGTCGTTGATAATTTTATAGCTCCTAGTTAATATTGTCAACACTTATTGCTAATGTTGATCTTCTGTTGTGGCAACACTGTAAAAATTATACCAGTAGTGCTTATAGTTGCCAGATAATTTTGCACAAAAGTGGCAGCTGTATATAAAATAAAAGAAAATATATACACAAAAGAACGTAACATTTACTATTATTATTATTATTATTAATATATTGCAACTACAAGTGTGGACATAAAAATTGGACAAAAACATTTGATCATATTCAAATATTTCATTTAAAATCCGTCCTAGTCAATTTAAATTTACACAATCTATATTTGTATGGAAGAATGAAAGGTAAAAAGCAAAAAAAAAAAAAGAACATATCTTCCATAAAAAGGAAGCATAAATAAAGACGGCAATAATACAATCACATTATTTATGTTCAGTCTCGAATATTAATTATATTAATGTAATACTGAAAAAATGCAATTAAATTAGTGTATACTTGACTGAAAATAAGTTGATTTTTTATTGTTTTTACATTTTTTATCAATTATAGTACTTTCTATCTTATGTTCCAATGTACTTCAGATTTTTTTTCATAAATTAGAAATTGGTGTTATTTTTAAGCTATAAGCTGTAGTGGTATATGTGACGGATGAGATTTTTGACGATTTTTTAATAAAAATATACTAAATTTTTATTACGAATTTTTCGCAACACTAAAAAGTTTAATAAATCATGTTTCTTTTCAGTAAACCTTTTGGTATAACAAATATTAATAAAAACAACCAATATTCCAAATATGCATTTTTTCAAGATATTGTAAATTTTTGTAAATTTAAATTATTAAAAAATGCTAAAGAAATTATATTTCTTTGTCAATTATTTATTTAAATCTGCGTTACTATCGTCTATTTCACTGACTTCATTCCTCTCGTTGGGTTTAATCAAACCCATAACTTATTAGAATCTGCCAAATTCAAATCCACAAATAATTTTTCTTAGTCCGGAATGTTACTGGAGAAAACTTCACATTTAATTTTCGATGTTTTAACTATATTGTACATTTTTCTTTTTGGGAGAAAATTTTGTCTTATTCTATGTAATTTTGTTACTGAGTAATTTTTACTAAAATTTACTGGAAAAATACGCAAACGGACCTTTTAATTTTTGCAAATACTGGGGTATACTTAAAATAGAATCATTTTTTACGCTATAATTTAATAAAATTATACAATACAGTTTAAAATAAAAAAAATATGAGATCAAAATTTTAAGAAAGTCAGCTACATTTAATTAGTTTACGATTTTTTTTAAATTCATACGTAAAAATGCATATTTTAGTCAAAATATCAAAATTTCTTGAAATATGTAATTAAAAATTCAACGTGTTAACTGATTGTATGTACAAATTTCTCATATCTGATCTTAATTTTAATGAAGATTACGAATCTGCAATGAAATTTGTATTTTTAAAATTATCCGCCGTTTTTGAAAATTACTATCTAAAAAGTATGTCATCTAAAAATTCTACTTGTTGTACTTTAGCAATATACTTACCCAGGGCTTTCATTACAAATGCTAAATGTAAAATTTTTTGTTAATTTGTCGCTATTATGTAGCTTAATACATTTAAATCATGGTTGGTAAGCAATACCTTCTCATTAAAACCGTAGTTGTCTACTACGCTCTGATCAATACCGACACGTAAATTTTAAAACTGCAATTTTAATAGTGATATGTATCTTCTAATATCACGTGGTTTATTTCATAATATTACCATTTACATTTTGTTATATCTGAAAAATACCGTTATAAATCGGCGTTTTGGTAGTTAAGCGTTATTTTTATCGATATATTAAGATATTTCAAAATTTAACCGGTAAAAGGGTTTGAAAAGGTATTGAATGCCAACCATGATTTAAATTGTTAACAAATATCCTTTTTCACACAAGAAGACATTTGGTAGACATATTCTCATTTAAAAAAGAATTTTGCGCAGAGGTAAATATAAGAAAATTTCTTGATGAAAATCGAACATTTTTTGTATATTCGCAATGTATACCCAAAAGCTTATAAGATCCTAATAATTATATTTAATTTTTCCTAATGCTTAATTTATTTCAAATAGTAGAACAAGTACATCTTTCAAACTTCAATGGCGATGTGCGTCCTCTAAATAATTTTTTTTGTTTGTAAATATCTTTTGCAAACCATATTTTTCCGTAATGTCATATTTGTAGGGGTGAAGCTCGTGGCTACCTTAGTGTCCACATTGTCGAAACAAATGCATCCTATTTAACATCTGAAGCTCATATATCTCGTACATGTGATGACTTGTACATACCTGAAGTAGCTGTTACTTTTGAAACATTTATCAATTTTTAGATGAGGTAATATAAAGTATGCACTTAGATATGTATATGAGCGAAAATATAAAAAAAAGTTATTAAAAAAATTTGAAAAAAAAAAAATGATGAAATGGTATTACAATCGTGGATGTAAACCACCCAAGCTCTTTTTCAAACATATGTTATGCAAATATCAGCTTCGATTAAACAAGTGAAAATACTTTTAAACAGCAATAAACATCGAAACGAGGATTAAGTTAATTATGATTTTTATAAAAAATTGTGTAATAAACACAGAAATTCAGCCTTGTGGGTGGATTCGATCCAGGCGACAGTAACGAAGTGTTAATATTAAACAATTCTTTTTACATTTATACAAAAGCAGATTTTATTTTCATACCAAAAAGGGGATCATATTATCATAGAATTTTGTATAACAAAATACAACTCTGAAAGTATTGATTATATGGTTTTAATTATTGACTACTTGAAAAAAATCGGTATTGAATACTCAATACCAGAGAATTTCGGAGCACGATCACACACGATCACGAACTAAAAATTATAATCACGTTCGAAGATAGTTTGCTCATGCTCACGAAATACGCTATTTTATCGCTCGAACCACTTGAATGAAGAGTTACCATACTTAATACTAAAGCTTAAATTTAACCGCAATTTTGCTTAACCGCGGTTATGGTTAAAATGGATGCAAAGTACACACATGAAAATTTTTGGAACCACTTTCTAAATTATTAGTTCTAGAATTACTTCTCAGAGAATAACTGCATATTTTTTAAAAGCATCCTTGGATTACAGGTGTAACTAGTTCTGGAACCCATGCAAAGAAGTCATGTTTGAACTATAACATGATATGTGTGTTTTAGGGACAAGTGATTTTAAACAAGTTATCTACATCTGGCTTCCACATCGGTTGCCAGAACCTGATACATGTTTCCAAACAGCTCCATACAGCTATTATAAAATTATAAATATTTCTTCAAACTTAAATTAACAAACAAATGTTATAAAAATTTCTCCTATAAAAATAGCAAACAGCATTTCTGAAAATGAACGTTACCAAAAGTTATTAAAAATTTAATAACCTCGGTAGGCTTGTTGGTAGCGTGCTAGCCTATTAGTGCGGGGGTCGTGGGTTCGATTTCCACCAGAGTCTCTGGTCTGTTTTCGCTACAACGAGCCGAAAGCCTTGGTTGCTAGTGCTCGGTTAGAGAATTAAGATATAATTTGTTATTATATGTTTAATAACTTTTCAAAATCTGTTTCGTTCCTAATTTCGTAATCAAAATTGCTCCCTCCAGGGTTACCGCTCCGACTTTTTTGGAATATTAAAAATATGTAAATGTTTGAACACAATGCTTATTATTATTGCGAAAAATTAATAACCAAAAGTTGCATACAATCCACTTTTGGGGGTTGGGTAACGCATTCTGAAACTCAGGGTAAAAACTGATAAAAATTTTATTGAATAGTATTAGTAGGATTTTAGAGGATAAAATCATATTCTTTTTATAAATTTTATTGCAAAGAATCATGAAATTTTTTATTAGTAAATTATATAGAATAAAAATTGAGAAAATCCACAGAGCCAGCAGGATAGAATACTTAGTATTTTCGGTTGTCGCTACCCAACCTTATCAATATCCACGCTCTCCTTTCTCCCCTTCGGTCATTGCTTGTTGATGATTGTCTATTTTATATTGAGTGTTTAAAAAAAAATAACAAACTCAAAAACAACACACAATTAGACTAACATCAACGAAATTTAACAATTTATGTTTATCTTCTATATTTTACAGTTTTTTGTTATGAACTTTAATTCTTAAAGTATCCAATAACAAAGCGTTTATAAGCCGTTAATTTCAAATGTTTATGTTATGTACCAAATTTCAACTTCCCAGCTCCAGAGATTTGCAGGCCGTCAAGGTAGAGAATTTTCCATTTTTTTGCTCCCCCGTAGGTTTTTCCAAAAATCCCGTCTTATCTGATGTCTACGCCGTAGGAGAAACCTTTATACCAAACAAATTACTAGCTCCAGCGGTTTGGGCAGGCCGCTAACCTGTACAACAATATTAAATCTTATAATTAAAGTACAGGAAAGCAATTAGTGGAAAAGAGATATTGCAAATTGTATAATAAAAATAAAATTTACATAAATATTATAAAAAACGTATTTAAGAAATTCAATTAGTTTGTAATATTGTCAACATTGTCAAAACACAAATAAAATCAGCTAAAAAAATTAAAAGAAATTGCTTAAAGCTTTTTGCGTTGCTGTTGAGCTGCTGGTTTGCCTGAAGATATCTCCAAAGACGTGCAGCATTTATATAAAAGTGCCATTTAGATACATGATAACGATGTTTAGGTACTATTGTCTTTCTACCCCTTGGGGGTATGGCAAACTATATAAAGGCATAAAGTTATAGGGGATTCTTTGAATAAATAATTTTGTGATAAAACAAAAGTACTCGTATCTTAAGCAGGTTCTCAAAAGATACTCCGTGGAGTTTTATGGCAAATGATGAAACACGATCTAGTCTTCTCAATCCATTGACATATCTGATTATATTGTTGTACAAAACTGTTAACTTGCGTTTACTGAAAGTATCACAACTTTTAAAAAGTTAACAACCATAAATTAAACTGGGGATTAGGTATGTCTTTGCGAGCAGTATTCAAACATTTAAAGGAGTAAAAAACTGTGTTGCCCAAAGTGCCCTTAACTTAGCGTAAGTTTGACCAACAAGGGAATTGATATGGTTTGACTAAGTTGTTAAAAATGATGCCAAGATTTTTAGCCGCCTCCACTACCTCAATTCTTTCCCCATTTATAACAATATCATTTTCAATAGTTGGCACAATTCGTTGCCTGTGAATTACCAGACATTTCGATTTCTGCGGATTGAGGCAAAGCCCGTTTGCAGTAGCTCATAGTCCAAAATCGACCCTTAGCGTGTTTTCATTTCAATGGAAAAGTGCTAGACATGATAATTGTATTAAAAAGATAAGTTATATAAGGCAAAAATAATGGCGAAAGTAGCTTTAAAAAATTCGGATGCATATTATCAATCCTACTGCTTCTGATTTTATCAAAGAAAAAGTTGAACTGACATCAAACTGAGTTATGCAAGAAATCTCAAAGAGAGAGTTGTTAATATCTGATGGAAAATTGTAAAATTTGTCGTTGATTTGAACTGTTGGTAAGTTTGTAAATATTATATTTAAATCACTAGCATTGACATGGCAGTTGTTGGATTTATCAGCCCTGCCAATTCCGATTTCGCGAATGGTATTCCAAGTTTCTTTCTTTTTTTTGATTCAATAGGAGAACCAAAGCGTTTGGAATAATATTCCCTTTTCGAAATTCTGATTTTATTATTAACCTCACTTCAAGCAATGCGATATTCGACTTTCAGTTCGGGAGTTTTAAATCTCTTCTACTTGAGTAAGCAACATCTCTATTTTGAATCAATTGTTTAATAGCTGCTGAGAACCATGGTATAGATCTTCCCAAAATACTTTTCGATTTTAGTGGGAAAGTATCATCAAAAAGCTGTTGAATATTATTCTCCAAAAATAACAATTGTTCATCCACAGAAGACATAAAATACACACTTTGCCATTCGATTTTCAAAAAATTTTCATTTAACAAACAATAGTTCATAAACTTGAAGTCCCGATACTACCAAGTCTGATCTGCTCGTTGAGTTTGAAAATCATATGTTAAAAATATTAGATCATGCTTTGAGAAACATGAAGCCGAAACCTGGTCATAAAATAGTGCATTTGTTATATTGGCAACAAAAAAAAGATCAAGTACTGAATTATTCGAAGCTCTATAGTGTGTTGGAATAGTTATATTGACGGGCATGAGTCTTAATGACGACATATCATCAGAAAAAAATTGATTCCGTTAGAATATTGGAATTAAAATCACCAGATAACACAACATCGTCATAGGAAATGGTTAATGTTTCCAATTTTAATATAAGCAAAAGGTTTTCTTTTGTGCGGCCTGTAGACGCAGCCAATAAGCATTTTTCTTCCAAAAGATACGATTTCAACAAAAACAAACTCAACTTTTTCTTCTTTACGCGACTGCATATAAAATTTACAAGATATATTATCCTTCACGAAGATATAAACTCCGCTTGCGTCACCATCTCTGTCAGTTCTGAAGGTTTTGTAACCATTAACACAAATAAGACTGTAGGGCATTATCACCGAAAACCAGGACTCGGAAACACAAACAATATCAATATTCGAATTTTCGAAAACCAGTCTGAACTCGTAGATCTTGTTATATAGCCTTTGAGCGTTTATGTGAGCGATTGTGATACCGTTTCTTTGTTTAGCAAATATTTTAACCATATTCATAGTTGTCTTTGGATCTTCCAACTGGATCTACATCATTTTCCATAATATCCTCCTTCAAAGCAATCATCGCTAACAACAACCCAATAAATATTAGCAGAAAAATACGTTAGTTCTTTAAAAGTCATTAAAAAAGCAAAAATACAATATAATATATTAAATAAAACAGCATATAGCAAGAGTTTGATAAGAATAAAAATAATACAATTTTTTTAAATTTTCAAGTTCAACTACAGAAAAGTAAATATAAATATATACATGTGTAATGATGGCAATTTTCCCCTCAGGCGGAAATAATATATTATGTATGATGTCAAAAAATGCTTAACTTGAAGACCGAAAAATCTGATTTAATTCATCTAGGAAATCTACTTTTAAAGGCTCATCATCTGCGTTTTGTTTTACGTATACGATTCCACGCTGTGTATAAGTACTTGCTAGAAGTTCATCATTCTTGAAACGAAGTGGACTTTTAAATATATTATAATTGTGCGGAGTTAGATTTTCATCATTCATCATTATCAAAACCAGCATGATGCAATCTAAGTAATGTTTTATATTTACTACGAAAAGCTGATAAAGTTTTAAGAAAATAGTTCTTTTCATAGGACGAGTTAAGTTTAACAACGATAGGAACATTGTCCACATCACGGTTGTTTTTAAAGTGTTTTTCGCGAAAAATTCACTTAAACACTTTAAGTATTTTTGCATTTCAATTTTTAACTTCTAATTTTAGCTGAACAATTTTTGTGTTCACTGTTTCTAAATGTTTTTCTCTGTCATTTAGTTCACAAATCTCCTTTTTTACATCATTTATAATTTATGTTTTTATATCATTGAATCTCTTTTCTATTTTAATGAGAAAACTAGCCTTGGTTTCCTCTATCATTATTTGAATAAGATCCGTACGCTCGCTAACATATTGGCTTTGTTTTGTAAATTGAAAACTGAAAAGTTTGAGTTTGAAAACACAAGATCCGACAATTGGGTATTTGATGAGCTTAAATTAGCCTTAATTGCGGTCCTTTCAACGCGTCTATTGCCGGTTTAATTTTCATTTTTTCAAAAAAAAAAAGAAGAAACAGATAATGCAAATCTAGGATTAGTTACGTGTGCCTAATTGAGCATTCTGTAGTTATACGTTTTTGTTATTTTTGTTTATATATTTTGTTTATACACTAGCCCGTTATAGTTGTTAGTGTGTATGTTTTCTTCCCTTTTTTATGTTGATGTCATTGCAAAAGAAATTGTTGAAATTGTTGAAATTGTTGATTTTTGTTTATTTTTATTCCTTTTAATATTGTAAATGTTATTTGATTTAATCACAAATTAAATTAAATACATTTAATTATTTATCCAAATTATTTAAACCAACTTTTTAATTTCAATTAAAACACAATTCATTAGGAGCTAATGAAAAACACGACCGCTTAGTTTACTGCTATTTCCCCATTTATGCCCCTCCCCGTTGGATTTTCCGAAAATCACGTATAAGCTGTAATATACACTGGAGAGGGAGAATGCATGCCAGTAAGTGACGTTATTCCTTTATTCAATATCTGACAAAATAAAGTAAAGCCCACAGATTAAAAGTGTAGTGTTCTTTTTAATATACCGCCCCTTTTTCTCTAGTGGGCGTTACATTTAAGATAAAAACTGACAAAATTGACTTCAAATGGTAATTTATCTACAGAATAGGAAAATATTGATCAGATTGAAAAATAATGTATACACGAGATTATGATCATAAAATTGTGTTTAAAATAATATAAATAATATTCAAACTGAGTCATAGGACTCAAAAATATTGATGAATAAATGAGGCATTCAAATTTAATTTTTAAGATATAATGACTAAATCGTCAGTATTAATGGACATGTATATGATAAAACGAAAATATATATCATGGATTAATTCCAGCACTCTTGAAATTTACAAAATTATAAAAATTTTAAATTAAAAGTAAACCTCTGTCTAAAACAAAATTGTAATATTCTGTTGTAAAATAATACGATTTTAATGCTATGTTTAATGCCCGATAGTTTTGAATCATACGACCCCAAGAAAAAGATTTCTATGTCATTCATATGGAAATTTCATTACTTTTTTCATGTATGTTATACATTACTTATGCATGGTTTTCACTATGTCATTTTTAATGTCAATTTGTCCAAATTGTTGGCAATTGTATGAAAACTGGTTGTCATATGGTGTCATCTGAGGTTGCAGTCAGTTATGCACACGAACTGCCGTCTAGTATGACAGACAAGTGAAAACGTCAAATTTCAGTTTGTCAGCAGATATGGCAATATTTTTAATCTAAAATAAAACAAGTTGTCAATTTTTTTTTGTTTGGCGATCGCAAATCTGTTGTTATTTTTTGCTGGAAAAATAAATTTCAATGGTCATTTTTTAAATATTAAAAGTGAACAATTTATAGTTTTAAATGTGGTTTTTACACATATATCGTGTCAGAGCGAATGCCATCGAATCAGAAAAGCGAATGCAGAAGCTAAAAGAAAAGTGGGCGAGTGTGCAAACAGAGAGGATCACTCACTGGAGGGGAATTTCCTGTCCAGAGAATTCGGGACATAATTCTACGATATAATAAAAATGCCGCGATCCGAAGTGGCAACGAAATGGCCTAATCCAAAATAGTTTTTCTTTTTCTTAGCTGCATGCTTTTATTATACCCTCCACCATATATGGTGAGGGTATATATCAGTTTGTCATTCCGTTTGTAATATGTCGAAATATAGGTTTAAGACCCCATAAAGTATATATATTCGTGATCCTTATGCAATTTTAAGTCGATTTAGCGATGTCCGTCTGTCTGTCTGTCTGTCTGTCTGTTGAAATCACGATCACGACGCGAAGTCGCAAGCGGGGGAGCCTATTTTTACCCAGATTATTGAACATCCTCCCGAGCAGTTTGGTATTTAAAATGAGCAAAATCGGTCAAGCGGTTCAAAAGTTATGAGTGGAAATGTGAAGGTACCTCTAAATTTTCCATACAAATTTGTACAATTTTTCTGTATCTATTTTTTTTCTGTTAAGTAAGTAAAAATGTTATTAAGTCTTCTTATTGTTCGATTACATTTATTGTCTTACATACTATGATAACTAAGTTAACGTAAAAATGAACAATGTTAAAGTCGCTAACAGAGCAGACCTCTGTAAATAACATTGCTAAAACTAATTAACAAAAGTTCGTTACATAAATTGACAAAACATATTCATATTACAGTTCATGCAAAATTTAGTATATACGTATATCATCTTCATCCCCTTTGGTGGAGGGTATTCAAAGATTCGGCACAGCCGAATTTAGCCCTTTTTTACTTGTTTTAACTGAATTTAATCAAATTTTAACAGGTTAAGTTTTTCTAAAAATAACACTTTACGGTTCTATACCTTATTTTGTCCGATAGTGTATATAGAGATAATATTAAAGGTTGTAAATATAGTAGAAGTACTACCATTTACTACACAACAACCACAAAATGTATAGAACTAAAATTTACTAGGTTGTGGTTAAAATACAAGATAAAAAGGAATAGTAAATACATGTACATTTACAAGACTTAAACAGCTGATGGTTTAGCCACCAAAAATATTGTTTAAATTTTTTATTTGTCATTTTTTGGTCACTATTAAAATAAAGTTGAATAATGGATCAAAATAATGAAAAACCTAACTTAAAACAGAAGCGTGAAAAAATAAGTACTAAAAGATGGACCGATAGTGAAATTCAGCAGCTATTGGTTTTTATTATTACAAGTAATACCGTACCTTCAAACCTACAATCTCTGCAAATTCTTGGTCAATTGCATTTTGCACTAACTTAAAATTCTTTTTGATATTTTTAATTTTGAAATTGATGAAAAACAAAACAAACATAAGCTGATTCATTAATTTACAATAGCTGTGTTTGTGCGGGAAGTAAATACACGAAAAAGTCGTTCACGCTTTGTGGTATGAAATCGTTGTAAATATACCACCAAGAGTGAAAACCGCTATTGTTTTTAATTTTTGAAAGAATAATAAGTAAACTTTGCAACTGAACGTGAAATTTGACTTTTTCGTGTATCGCTTTTATTTATCGTATTAAAATTAAATTGTTTACAAATATCCTATCTCACATAAGAAGACGTTCCGTGGACATATAATCATTCAAAAAATAATTTTTGGCAGAGGGGAATATAAGAAAATTTTTTGATAAAAGTCTAACATTGAATTTTTTAAGAAATTCGCGACTGAATTTAATTTTGATTTCATATTCGTAATGTATACCCAAAAATATATAAGATTTGTTGAGTCGCAATCGTAATTACTGTATTAAATTTTTAATAATTTTAAAATAATAGAACAAGTACAACTTTGATCTGCGATCTGCTACTACATGGAGAGATGGCGTAACAAGTGCTAATATTTTTTGTTTATTCAGTAGGGCCAACTACTTCATGAAATTTAACAGAATTTTCACGTCGATTTATAACAATGAATGAGACGTGGATTCATTAGATAGTCCAATAGATAGTCTGCGGATTGGTTACAAGCATGCGAAAGCCGACCAAAGACTCAACAATCAGCTGGAAAAGTGATGGCCAGTATATTTTTTGGGATGCAGGTGGTATATATTTATTGATTACAAGAAATTAAAACCATGGTTTGCCTTCGTATCACGGTAAATACGTCAGCACCGTTGAACTTCGGATTATGTTTAATGTGATCGGTAACCAGCAATGGGGATATATATCCTAATAAGTACCACCACAAAATGGCTTTTTCTGATCAGCAAACACCAGGGGAAGGGTGATCGCTAACCACCAATGAAAGTGTCACTTGACTACTTCAAAATTTTCCAAACTCTGACAGGTGATCGCTAACCACCATCCGAAGTTCTACGGAACACTTCACACTTATAAAGGGTGATCTTTTTGTTGCTATTTGGGTTTTCAGTGTAAAAAGAGATTCGTAACATTTGACAATACCAAAAGTGCTCAGTAAGGTTTGCCATTTCGCCATGAATATACTAACAAATGAACAACGCTTTTGAAATCATTGAGTAGATAAGTTGGATGAAGATCCATTTTTCTATCGAAAACTTGTCTTCAGCGACGAAGCTAATTTTTGGCTCAATGGGTACATCAACAAACAGAATTGCCGAACTTGGTGTGAAGAGCAGCCAGAGGCAGTTCAAGAGCTGCCAATACACGCTGAAATATGTACTGTTTGACGCGGTTTGTGGGTCGGCGGCATCATTGGACCCTACTTCTTCAAGAACGATGAAAATCGCAACGTTGCAGTCAATTAAAACAAGGCGCGTGCAATGATTACCGACATTTATGCCCAAAATGAAAGAATTGGACTTGGTGATTTTAACAAGACATGTAGTTTCAACAAGTCGGTGCCACATGCCACACAGCACGCGTACCATGAACCTATGGAGAGGCGAGTTTGGTGAGCAATTAATCTCATGTTTTGCCCACCAAGATCATGCTATTTGACCCCACTAGACTATTTTTTGTGGGAATACGTGAAGTCTCTCGTATACAGGGAAAAGCCACAATTCCAGCACTGGAAACAACATTACAGCTGCTATTGGTGAGATACCGGCCGAATTGCTGGAAAAAATATGTCAAAATAGGAGCGAACGGATGGACCACCTACGGCATAGCCGCGTGCAACATTTACATAAAATATCTATAAAAACCAGTAGAAGTTTTCTCTTTGGTCAGTAAAACTCAATACTTACAGTATGCTTGGCCGCTACTAAAGGAATGAGTGCTTTATATTTTCTAAGCTGCCTTTTTATACCAGTCGATAAATAATATGTATATAACGTCACCTAATTTTTCTAGTTTTTTCTTATTTGTAAACAACCCTAATATTTGTTGCTATATGTTTACTCTAATTAACTGTACCCTGTTTCTAATTTCTAAACAACCTTAATAGATATTGCTACGGGTTTATTACTTGCATATTTGTCTGGATTATGCATGTCAGTACATATGCCTAACTAACGGTAGCTGCAGTGTGACATTAGATTTTGCGCAAACTTATTGTCACAAAAAAATATCCATCATAAGAATGTTTAAAATTATATTTAATATTGTTGACCTTTGGTGTTGTTATGTAATGAAATCGTTTGGCTTTAGGTCATAAATTTTTAAAAATAAAAATCCAAATATTTTGTATTTTAATAACAATTAACAATTGTTAATAAGCTTATAAAGAAACAAGAGCTTCTGTTAATAAGCTTACAAAGAAGCAAGAGCTTTTCAACTCACAGTGACAGTCAAATATATTTTTAAATATCCCTTAAAGATGATTTGCGATGCAAATCGAAATATCGGAAAAATAAAATACTAAAAAACAAAATATTTTGATATTTTTTTTTAAAATTTATGACCTAAAGCCAAACAATTTCATAATATATTTTAAGGGCTAACTATATTATACTTAAGCTACTGTCAAAAAGTAACGAAAAGTCTGTCAAATGCTGAATCAATTTATTGACGACCTTTGGGTGGCTACAATGTACTTTTTAAACTTAAATACTTACTACACTTAGTTGCAAATATTTGTACTTTTGCAAAAACTGTTTTCTTCTTATATTTCCTAAATATATGTATTTTTTCGAAAAATATTATTTAATATGTACAATTTATAAATATTTTACAATTAACGAATAAATCTATATTTATTTTAAATAATTTAAAGAAACAATTTAAAACATTAATAAAAAGTACTAAATAATGCAACATCTCAATGCCTGCATCTCAATCGAACACCAATAACAAAAACCATCCATTTGTTTTATAATTTGTTTGTTTTTTATAATTTTCAATTAAATTTTCTATAAAATTATTTTCCGCGTACATTGAAACTTGTTGTTTTTTTTCATAGAGTTTTTCTAAAAACAGCTGATTCCTTAAGTAAAATGCGGTCAGTTTCGCTGTTTGCTTAAGCAAATGACGAAACTAAACGAAAAGTTTGTTAAGTACAATATAGTTATACAAATTTGATTACATGTATTCACACATTTGCTTAAGCTAGCAAAAGTATAATATAGTTAGATCTTTAAAATTTTATATTGCTACCGTAAATAAACAATCCTTTTTTGGTTTGTAAAATACTCAATATTTTTAATTATTTCGATACTTTGTTAGTCATGTTTTAGTTATACAAGTTAACAAATTTATTAAAAAAATAGTGACATTTTCTATGTTTTTACACTTCATATTTTAATGATGCGTACTGCTTTGCTTTTAAATATTTTGAAGCGAAAATATAGTAAAAATAAAAATTTGGCTTATTTAACGATTTATTATGAAAATTGGATATGAGAAATCGTTTACAAGAAAATTTTTAAAATATTACTTTTGAGCTGTAGACGAATTTGCTCAATAAAGTCCACTTTTCCGCACTATCAACTCCATAAGCACTGTGTAACACAATATTGAAATGGATTGAATTCTAAGCACGGCTCCTGTGTAACATATTGGGACCAAATTTATTCGGACATTATATGAGCGCAAAATATAAAATTATAAGCAAAACTCATGGTTTTGCTTATAACAAAAGTTATGACACTTATTTTTATTTAATGTGTTAACTTATATACTATAACGAATCAAAATATTATTTCACTTATTCATCTAAATATTAAATAAATAAATGTAAAAAATAACAAAACTTTATTAAAATTTTGTGATTTTTGAACTATATTGCTTTACTTCAATCAACCATGTCGACATGGAAGACACAATCTTCTTTGTGTAGTTTTCGTATATTTGATCCCATTCAGTCGAAAGTATTTTTTTTTTGCTGGGCTTGACTAGAAATAGTGTGATTTCGTATGCGTTTTTCTAAAATATCCCACAAGTGATCAACTGGATTCAAATCCGGACATTGAGGAGGGGTTTTTTTAACATATGTAGCATATTTGTAATCCACATATTAACGTCAGCGCTGGTGTATGCTTAGTATCATTGTACTGTTCAAAACAATAAATATCTGAAATATTCAGCACGCTGATTAAGATTTTCTATCAGAATGTTTATGTAAACCGTTTTGATCATTGTCTCCTCAAAGATCACTAAACTGCACTGAGTTGTGGAGGTTTTGCGTGTTGAAATCGGAGCCGTCAGAGCATGTCTTCTGCGATTGTCCTGGGCTTTGTGTCAGGTAGATCAGGTTTTTGGGTGACAGTTTCTTGTCGCCTTCCGATATTTGGAACATTTCACCCTGAAAGGTTTTTGGCTTCATCAATAGCTTGAAACTTTAGGGTGGTTCTGGGCAGCAGCAAAGACCTATTATGGTCGCGGTGCGCAGTGCCATTAAAAAAAATATATATATTTTGTATTTAGCTCGTCGCACTTTTTGCGTCACACCAATTCACTTCCGTTCGATCCAAAAATGTTATGTTTTGATTTGTCCGAGAAAATTACCTTTTCCCAAGAGTGGTTTGCTTTAATTTTATATTCCGTTGCGAATCCATAAACTTTTATTTATTTGTTACGCTAAAGTGCAGCTTCTTGCGAGCAGTACGAGCATTGTAACCTTCATACAGAATGCACCCACGTACCGTGTCCGCAGAAACAGCTTCCGCAATGATTCCTTTGAAGATACTTTAGGTGCACTTCTGAATGGGTCTTTTTTAATAATGGCTTAAATTTTTCGACCATCTTAATTATAAAGCTTTAGTGGACGGCCTGTTTGTGTCTTATTTTCTATTCTTTTTCATCTTTGAAAAAGATTTAAAATTCTGCGCTGTTGTTTTGTTCCTATTTATAATTTTAGTTTTAGTTTTGGTGTATGATTTACCCATTTCCTGACTACTAATTATTATTTTTCGTTCTTCTATTGCTAACTCATTTTAAAAATTACTTGACTTCACTTGGAAATTTGGAAAGTACCGTTACGTTTTTAAAAGTCTAAGGGATGGCAATAGTTTTTGCAATAATATTTGATAGGTTAAATCAAATATAAGACCGTTTATGACTAGGGGTACCATGACTTATGCTGTGTTTAAATATGGAGTTATATTGGTCTACAATTTTTATAAGTTTTATTTAGTTAAACAAGTGAAATATTTTTTGGATTTGCGGTAGTATACAAGTGAATACACAAAATAAAAATAAGTGTCACATTTTCAGTTACTTAATTTTTGAGAAATTTGGGGAGATTTTTTATTTTGACAGGGGTACCATGACTTTTGTTGTACACTGTATGTAAAAATTTGAATTTATTGAAAGTTAAACTTGGAAATCTTTAGGAAAAATATATGTATCGCAAAATATGTAAATAATTTCAAATTTGGACTACATATTCATCCTATTTAAAATCCTCTATCAGCTGGGCAAGTCTTTTATGTACATATAAGTGATGCATTTTTTTTGGATTGTATTATACTATATATTTATATAAAATTAAACATGGAAATGCATGATCGTATAAGTGGAATAACCAATATGATGTGATAAAGATCAACATATCAACATAGTATATCAAAAAATATCTATCAGTATATATAGTATATCAAAAAATATCTAATGGGTTCTCTAAGATTTTAATGAAGTTCATCTAAAGGATTTTTAAGATAAGGGTAGATGTTGAAATGGAAAAAACAAGCTATGTGGTATGTATTAAAGAAATTCTTGATTTATTTGAAAGACATATTCAAGCCATTAGGCATGGAATATTGCATTGATCAAATGTCCGCCGCGGCTTCTTACGGTGGCATGGATCCGAGTGGTCCAATTTCCATTGTCTCTGCCGCACAAATCCGGCGGAATTTGAAGAAAAGCCTCGATTGCGACTTACTGGCAAAGACCTGCGACTTCAGAAACCCAAAAAGGAAAAATTCTAGTGGGGTAAAATCGCACGATCTTTGTCACCTCTGCGAGAGATAAGTATACCCTCAAAGTATACCATCCTGCTGGAAACACATGTCGTCCACGTTTATATCGTTCAATTTGGGCCAATAGAAATCGGTTATCATCGTTCTGTAGTACATGTCGTTGGTGTTGATGGCCTCATCAATGCCCTTTTCAAAAAAGTACGGACCAATTACGCCGCCGGCGCAAAATCCGCACCAAATAGTAACTTTTTGTAGACGCATTGTCAGCTTGTGAGCCTAGTGTGGGTTGGCGTCGTCCCATATTCGCGAATTTTGCTTGTTAACATTGCGATTCATTAAAAAATGCGCCTCGTCGCTAAAGATAATTTTTCGGCCAAAATTGGGGTTCTTTTCCAAACACTCCGAAACCCAGTGAGCGAAGAAACGGCATTGTCTTTGGTCATTAATTTTAAGCTCCTGGTTCGGTTGGATCTTGTAGGGGCGTAGGCCTGGATCCCGACGATTTGAAATGGAAAAAACCGCGGCGATGTTCTCGGCCGATCTAGTTTTCCTTTGACGTACGGGTGTTGGCTTATTGTTTACCGAACCGGTCGTCTCGAATTTGGACACCAAACGTTGGAGAGTCGACTGTGAAGGGCCGCCGTGACTGTGAAGGGCATGCGCAAAGCTTGCACTACCAAACACTCATTTTTGAAAAAAAAAAATGTAATCATTTGGACGTGCTGCTCAATCGTGTAACTTGTCATGGTGCTTTGGCATCAGTAACTGAATAATAAACAACAGAATGGGGGGGAGAAGAATAAGACACACGTATTTTTTGTGGGCCTTTCTCACGTTTAAGAAGCCAATTTAAATATTAAACATTTTTTATGGATAAAAAAGCTTTTCGAGAAAAGTCGCTTGAAAGCCGTACGCCCGGTTACGAATATTGAAAAAAAGGCCAGACATTATGTAAATTTGCCCGTATTTTTAAGCAATAGGTGCCTACAAGTGCTAAGATACCTAGTAGAGGAACAAAATCCAATTGATATTTAAGCACTGCTTGAAACTACGGGCATTAAAGTAACATTTTCCTTTACAAGTACGCTTAAACCTGTCATTTCATATTAATATATATTAGTTTTTTAAAACTGTAAAAAAAGAAATTAAGAAAGCAATAAAGTGAGTAATTTTTGGCCACAGTTATTTACCGCTAAAAAAATACGTGCCTCTTATTTTTACTTTTCTATCACCCATTTTGGGTTACTGACTACATGATTTGCATGATAGTCGCTGCCCTGCTTAGAAGATTTTATATAAACAGTATTTTGTATATATTTTTTTATTCTAACACCAAATAAGAAAAAGTTGCCAACAACATTATTTTTGGCCAACATTTGCCAAAGAGATTAGACCAAAAAAAGAAAAAAGTCGCTATAGTGGGAAGTGTTGTACACTAAAAGTATCATCGCGTTCTTTTGTTTACATATAAAATACATTGAGCAAAAGTAACGATACCTTTATTGGTTTCTCTTGCTGAGGTACTCTTTGTGCATTTTCTAGAGCTGCCAGACTAAAATCTCATGTCTAGTCTTTTTAGTTCGTGCTGGAACCGCCACTGCACAGTGGTTTCAAACCATAAAGATAGTAATGAATATGTTCGATCAAATGTTTAACACATTGCGTCGAATATTTTACTCACGATATTAATTTTTTTATTTAATCTAGTTTTTACATATCCAAATTCATTAGAAAGTACTATTAATGGTAAAAATTAAAAAAACTGAATATATTTAAAAAAAATGGACATTTTCATACAAAGGGTGTCCCAAAATTCACGCAGGATTTGAATTTGCCGCCATTTGTGCAGAACAGTGTTGTCAACCAACAGAAAGAAAAAAGTTTGACAGTTTAGGGTTAGTTCAAATGGAGTATTACACGATAGAACAACGCGTTTTCATTGTTAAACAATATTTCATAAATAATGAAAGTTTGGCGACTTTTCTGGGTTTTGAGGCTGGTCAAGCAATGATGTTACTGGATATCAATATCGCGACATGATAACAGAGTTTTTCCTTCCTAAATTGAATCATATAGATGTGGACGACATGTGATTTCAACAAGTCGGTGCCACATGGCATGCGATACAATTACTGCATGGGAGATTTCCCGGTCATATACTCTCTAGTTTCGGTGATCAGAAAATGCCATTTCCCCGATTCAATACAAAAATAACAATGTAAAGAAAAAAAACTGTGATTTTTATTTAATTAAAAATCTTGCGTGAATTTAAGGACACCCTTTATATGATTAAAATACAACGACCACTATTTAGAAAAATCTCACTTAGCAATATCGCTAAGTTAAAAAAAAACAATTTTTAAACGAACAAATTTTAAACATTATTAATGTTTATCTATAAGAAAAGTCATCCAAATAACAACAAGAGTGGAAGCAAGAAAAAGTAAAAGAATTTTGGTACACCAATACGCAGGCGCACAATGCTAGCAGCGAATTTGCCAGTATGCCAATATGCTGGAATGGTAAGATATTATTAAAAAGAATTTATATATTTTTTTTGAAATAAATCCATCTTTAGGAATTACTATCAAACTATACTATATCAGAATATGATTTATTATCTATTAGAAAAGATTGACCCTTTATCATAAAAGTGATTTTTTTATAACACAAAATATTTTAAAAATTGCTTTCATTTATAATAAAATTGAATACTTAAAGCTCAATGTAAAATTTAGTTAACAAAAAAAATTTTCATTTTTATGATGATAATATACAGTCAAGGACTAGTTTACTTACATCTTTCTTTATCTTTATCATGCCTCATATCTGATAATCGACAAATTTCTAAACAAAATTGCATGTGCCTTAAAACAAAAAATGTCAATAAAATAATAAATAGTTCCAACAAAAAAATCTGTTAGTTTTCGTCGATCTTCTTGATTTGTATACTAGTTTAAAATTAGCTTAAGATCTTTTTTTTTTTTAATAAATATAATCATTTATTTATCCCAATATTTTGTCACCACATTTGGTGACTTCTTCAGGGTAATTTCTTTTGTATCATAATTTAATGAAAATTATTAATAAATGAATATTCACCCCTATCGTGAATATTTTTCCCCTCGAAATCTTTTCCCTTTTCTCTCAATTCCAATCGTGAATAAATTTTCCCTCGAAATTTGTTCCATTTTTCTAAACATTCATTTGTAATTTGTAAAAAAGCACATTCAAAGAAATTCCCTTTATCGTGAATGTTTTTTCCCTTTTCCCCATCACTTTGTTTTTTCTAGGGAACTACATAGAAGTAAGTAATTTTTGTTTATAATTGGATATTCAGGGAAATAAATTTTTTTAGGGCAAGATCTGTGAATAAAGTGCATACTCTTCAACAGAATGCAAAACAACAGACAAATTGCATGTGGTTACTTACAATATGTCGGGCAACTTTAAAGGATTAGATGAATCTCGCAAATCTCGACGAGTAATTCGTTGTTTTTGTATTTTCTTCTCTTGTAATCGTTCCAACTCTAAACATTTTTTTTCACTTTTAACTTTCTGATTTCAATAATTATGTAGTATGTTGATATTTTTAATTTTTCATTGATTTTCAAATTTCTTTTAGTTTTTTCATTCAGTGAACATTGATAGTACACGTTATTTTGAACAGATGTTCTTCAAAGGGAACAAAAATTTCATGGGAAATTCACGATGCCAATTTTCACTTGAAGGGGAATGAAAATTCCATGGGAATAAACATTTAACTTTTTATGCACGATAGAGGTGATTATTAATTATACAAAGAAATTTCCCCTGAAGAAGTCAATACCTAGAAATGGCACTTGCCAATAGCCTCTTGATAGGGAATATTATCAAAATTCTGTGTTCTGGATTTTTGTTCTGTTAGTTTTGTATTTACGTCAAAAGGTTTTGATACCGGATTAGATTATATTAGTTTGAATCACTTCAAAATCTCCTCCATATAAACGGATTGTTTTATGTGTATCTCACTTTGTTTACGGTTTCTAGTAATACGTAGGCCATCGCAGCTTCTGACATGTGTATTGTTGGAGAAAATCAATAAATCATCAACGTCAACAGCGATGAAAAACATTTTTGAGTAGAAAACTTTAAAGTATATGCAAGGATCCACTTTTGAGTGGCTAAATGGTTCGACTGACGGCTTAGACCGTAAATGGCTTTAGTGTGCTTGCAAACTTTACTATTAGGATTTTCACCACGCCTTCTGCAGGTTCCATAAAAATATCTTCTGAAAGATCACCTTGAAGAAATGCGGTTACTGCATCCATTTACTGAATATCCAAATCATATTGTACATCAAATTGAAGTGTACCTTACGACAGGCAAGTACGTTTCCTGATAGTCAACTCCATGTTTTTGCGAGCACCCTTTTATTACCACTCGGGCTGTATGCCTCTCCACATTTCCATTTTCGTCATCTAATCAGCTTTACGCCTATGGGTAAGTTGACCATTGGCCAAGTATTTTGTCCAATTAAGATTTATATTAACTTTCCATGGCAGTATTCCAATGAGCTGCATCACAACTATTACTAACAGGGTCTCCTGAGATATTAGTCTCCACTGTATATTTTTTTATTTTCGAATGCGTTGTGAACGACGAACTTTGTTATTTTCTAAAGGTACTAAACTTTATGTTCACTTGAGAGGTTATCAACATCGTCGGGTTCATAGTAATCGGATGAATTATATCCTCGTTGATCTGTTAAAAGGATTCCGTAGAATTTGAGGTATCATCATCAACGAAAATTTCATCATTTGCAGTCTCGACTGCATCATCTTTATCAAGTTTTATAAAATGAAATTTCTGTTTATCACCAGGTTTCACACAAAAACTAATTCTTCAGCTTTGGGTCCCACTTTTTTCCTTGGGAATTTACGAATTGACACGACAACCATTTACTCTTAGATGACTTAATCAGGTTTACAACCACTCCAAATTTCCTGTGGTGTACCATTATCAATTGCACAGTAAACGGAAAGATTTATGATGTAAACGGGATTTGCATCAGCCTCAGCCCAAAATTTCTTCGTTAATTAAGCATGAATCACCATACAATGGGCTTGTTCAACTATTAAGTGATTCATACGTTCGGCGCTGCCGTTCTCCTGGGGGCTGCATGGCACCGTAATCTGATGTATACCAAATTTGGTCATTAACTATGATATATGCTGATTGCAAAACTCAGTACTGTTGTCCGTACGCAGACATTTTATTTTATAACCAGTTTCATTCTCCACTCTGGCCACAAAATTTGCAAAAAAAAATTGTTACTTCCGTTTTTGCCTGCAAGATATAAAGAAAATCTTTACGTGAATAGTTATCAATAAAAGTTAAAAAAATACTTAGCGCCACCAATTGATGTAACCTCCATCGATCCACAAAGGTCCAAATGTACTTTTCATGACATTTAATTAAGATTACATTACGCTGTATGTAGGCTTTTATTCCCTCAACTTTTGATATTATAGCAAAATTACTTTAAGCTATTTATTTAGTTTAATGTAAATAGTTTACTGTAAGTAATATTTTCTACAATGACTAAAATGCTTGTTTAGAATTATGTCGATTTTGAAAAATGAGGAAGTTATATGGTATTTTGGAATTTAGTCCCTTACGCTGTTGACAGTAGATCTGGAAACAGATGTGGCATTTAATATTTTGTTGAAATTTTACTTCAAAATTTGATAGATAATACGGTATGTTATACTGATGCTAATTATATTGATATTAACTATTTTCTTTTGTAGCCCGGTCAAAGCAATAATACAATTGCTAATTCAAATCTCATCAACAATAATTCAAGCACAAATTCCAAAAACAACATAATTTGTAATAACACGGCTGGTAATCAAAACAATTCTAATATCAACAATAATAATATAACTTCTATTGGTAACAGTCATCATACACTTGTTACCTCTGCAACAAATAATTCCATCAGTTCCAATAATTCAAATATTAACAACATCAATAGCAGCATCAATAACAATAGCAACGTTTTTCTTAATAATTGTAATAGTAGCAGCATTGGAAGTAGTAACATCATCATCAGTAATAATGGTAGCCATGCTAATGCCAATAATATTGGCGGCTTAGTAGGTGGCGGTACTTCAACAGCAGCTGCAAAAAATCAATTGGAGCAATTAAATACAATGCGTGAAGCCCTATTTTCTCAGGATGGCTGGGGTTGCCAGAATGTTAATCATGATGCAAATTGGGAAGTCCCAAGTTCACCGGAGCCTGCAAATAAGGACCCTTCAGGTCCTCCTATGTGGAAACCTACTATAAACAATGGTACTGATTTATGGGAATCAAACCTTCGCAATGGGGGCCAACCTACAACACAGCCTGTACAGAAAACTCCCTGGGGCCATACACCATCAACTAATTTGGGCGGCACCTGGGGTGAGGATGATGATTGTACAGATGCCAGCAATGTTTGGACGGGTGGGCCGGCTGGACCCGCTGGAGCTGTTGTTGTTGGTGTGACAGGCGTTACATCAGGACAAGGTACCACTGTGCCAACAAATGGTCCCCAATGGGGACAAGGATCAGTGGGAGTTGGTGTATCAGGACCTGGCGTTCAATCAGCGGTCCCTGCTCCTAGTTCTATAGCAGGTGTAACACCTGGAGGTAACAACTTTTATTAATAAAACTACTTTATATAACACTAATTTGTTTTTTTTTAGGCGCTTCAAACTCTGGTGGTGTGAATGTACCTGGCACAGTGGTTGGAGGAGGAGCCAGCGGAGCTGGCAATGGTTGGGGAGATCATAGAGGAGTTGTCATGGGAGGTGGAGGTCCATTAGATATGCGTTCTGTAGACCCTCGTGATCCTATGCGTGCTGCCTCAGCTGGTGACCCTCGTGATATGCGAATGCTGGATCCTCGAGATCCCATACGCGGTGATCCGCGTGGTATTTCTGGTCGTCTAAATGGAACATCCGAAATGTGGGGCCAACATCATCCTATTGCTCAGCAGCACCAAATGCCAGGATTGAATAAAATGGGTGTTGGAGTGCCTAACGTTGGAGGAGCCGGAGGAGTACCTGGGGCTGCCGGAATGACAGGACCCACTTCGGTTGCGGGTATAAATGCGGCTGGTAATGTTGTTGGTTCCCAATGGGGAGCACCTCCGCAATCGGTAGTAGGAGCACCTAAAGATATGGTTGGTTCAATGGCACCAAAACCTCCAGGTGGAGGTACCGGCTGGGAAGAACCTTCACCTCCACCCCAACGCCGCAATATAACCAATTATGATGACGGTACCTCCTTGTGGGGTCAACAATCACGTGTACCTGGAGGCGTTGGGGGAGGTGGTGGCTCACACTGGAAAGAGATTTCTGATCCTCTTAATCCCCGCAACCATCTGATGCGAAATGCAATGGGCGGACAAAATGCTTCGAATTCTGGTATTGTATCAAATTTAGGTGCTAGTGGTGGAAATTCAGGAAATGCAGTAGCTGCGGGCACCAGTAGCGTTGGTACTGCAATAAATCCGAATAATCCAATGGGTGTTGGAGCTGTTGGTCCGCCTGGTGCTCGTTTGGTTTCGGCGATAAACGGACCAGGCGGTTTAGGTGGGCCTCATAAACCAGACAATGGCATGTGGGCTCATCCAACAGGTCCATCTAATGTACCTTCAACTGGAGTTGGCGGTAACCGTAACACTGGAGGTTGGGGTGATGTTGAAAATCATAATATCGTTGGAGGCGCCGGATCTAGCGTTAGTGGAAATGTAGGTGGCAATTGGGGCGATGATAAGACAAACCAAACTGTTAACAACATTGGACAATCCGGAAATACGTGGAATGATATTCCGAATGCTTCAGCCTGGAACAAAACAAATCAAGCCAAATTACCTGGTGCCACAAGTAGTGCCGGCTGGGGAGCTGCGGTATCAACCGCGAATGCTAGTGCTAATGATGGTAGTGATATGAATCCTAACGACTGGACAACAGCTGCTACTCATAATACAATTATGAGTAAAGCCCAACAGCAGCAGCAGAAATTGGGTGGGGGTGCAACAGTTAATCTTGGTGGTGTTAATAGTGACCTTATAAAGCAAAGCAAACAGTACAGAATGCTAGTTGAGGCAGGATTTAAAAAAGACGACGTAGAGCGCGCCTTAATCAACGCCAATATGAATTTAGATGAAGCCACCGAAATATTAAGATCTAATTTAACAATGGTCAGTGCTGCTGGTGGTATGGATAATTGGAGACGTCACGATGATGCTCTTGGCTCTTACGCAGATCATAATGCCGCAGTAGCTGCTGCTGGTGGATCATTTCCTGGCCGTTATGTTCCAGGAGGTACCCAGCCTGCAATACCATTCCCTCCGGTGAGTTATTTTTTTTAAAGCCAAAGATTATTGTAATACTAATTTTAGCTTATACCCCATTCATACTAAGCACCTAAATACGTATTTTCAAGTTTTCGACTTAAAATTTGTATGGAATTTAAAAGTTGTAAACTTGAAAAAACGAAAATGGGGTATTAGTGGTGCCTCTAAAACTATTTTTGGAGAACATTACAGCCCTGAGAAGTTAGAATTCAAATAATTTTTCTTTGTATTTAAACGAGATATAGTATTTTATATAAAACTTTATTTATAATGTTTTAAAGTTCATTTTGTAACAATTTTAATGCATTATTAACGAATGCGGTTATCGGTAAGGTTAACGCTATTTTCTATTATTTTGGTAACGTTATTTTAAGGGTAACGATATTTTCTATTATTTCGGTAAAGGTATTTTGGCGATGACGGTATTTTAGTTATTTCGGTAACGATATTTTAAGGCAACGTTATTTTAGTTATTGCAGTATCGGTATTTTAATGATTTCAATGCAGACCGATATATTTAACCCCATCATGATCAGACGTTTGGAAGATAGATATATTTATGTATGTACAGTGAATATATTTTTGAATCTTTACACTGAACAACATCTTTGTGAAACGCATAGAAGATGTTGAAAACGTGAAACATGAATTTACATTGGCAACATTTTCATTTGTCATTTATTCATAATTTTTCTTAAAAATAAAAAATAATTTAGAGAAAGCATTAATCATTGGAGTGGATGTTGCTTTGCCGCTAATTTTCCTTTGTTGAATGAATTAGTTTTGTTTGTTTTATGCAATGTCAGTTTGCTAGTGATGGCACAAAGAAAATCGATTTTTTGCCATTTTTTTAGTGACGCCACTTAAAATAACGAAAGATGTAAGATGGAAGAAAATGAGAAAGGATCATCTTTTGCAGATGTAGAATTTTTGGCCTGTATATTTCTTATGGGAAAATGTTAACATCTTTGCAAATTGATGAAAGATGTAAGATATAGGTCAGTGAAAAAAGCCTATAACACAAATATTTTTACATAATGAACCACACATGGTTTGAAATTAATTGGGAAAAAGTAAGTATGTATAGGATTTTAAAGCACCTTGTTTAAATTATTTAAAAAAATTGGTTAAGAATTAAGAAAACATACAATTTAAATTTTTTAAAAAACTGTCATCTTTAAAATTCTACAAAGATTTTTTTTTTAAAAGTTACGAAATGTGAGGTTTTAAAGTTTGAAAATAAGGGGAACCCTTAAATTGATCCAACAATTTTTTTTAAATAGTTTTATTTAAAAGTGGGAATAAGGTAGAGTTGTGCAAGTATAGAGTATTCAGAATTTTACAACTATAGACCAAGGTGCTTTAAATATCCGTACTTTTGTGGAGTATTTTCTTGTCAATTCTTGATTTCATGCAAACTTGTTAAGATTTTTCTAAAATTTAAATTTTGTTTTTTCGTCTCAAAACTTTTTTTTTTTTTAACATCCCATTTTATTTACACCTGTCTTTATATGACAATAAGGTTTGGGTATTAATTAACTTAAATCAATACTTAAGATAACTTATATTTAGTGTAAGTAAACATTTATATTAAATTATATAAAATATATTTTGCCAAATTATCAATTATAAGAATCGGACAAATAGCACCGATTGCATCGCTTAAGTTTTCTTGAACCTGTGAGCTCGTTATAGGGTAGTTGTCTTATTTCATTGTTAGAATGCGATGTAAGTTTAAATGTATGTTTTAAGCTGGAATTCCTTATGACTTCTTGGACTGTGCTGACGTTAAGATCACGATGTATATTTTCATTGGATATGTACCATTCGGCGTTTATAATAGTTCTCAGTATTTTTGATTGAACGCGTTGTATGATTTTTATATTAGAGTTGCTTGCAGTACCCCAGAGCTCTGCGCCATATTTCCAAATAGGAGCTATTATTGTTTTGTATATAAGCAATTTGTTTTGTAAGGATAAAGTTGAATCCTTTCCTAAGAGCCAGTAAAGTTGTCCAAATTTGTACTTTACTTCGTTTTTTTACGGATGATATGATCTTTCCAGATTAATTTAAGAGTCGAGTATCATGCCAAGATATTTAGCTTTATTATCATTTTGAATCAGAGTGTTGTTTATCGTAATTGCTTGATGATCACTTATCTTCCTATCAAAGTAAGTCACTTGTACTGTTTTTTCACTATTTATTAAAATACCCCAGGTTTTAAACCAGTTTAGAGTATTGTCCAGCAATTGTTGAAGGTTTGATATGGCCAAAGTTATATCTTTATTTGATGACAAAAGGATAGTGTCATCTGCAAATGTTGCAATCATATCTGTGTTTCTTGTTGGAGTCAGTTAAATAACTTTGTAGAATAAGAAAAAAGTCCATTGGTAGATTTTTTTTCCAATTTATAAAGTAGGCCAGCATGCCAAACACTGTCAAACGCTTTCGCTACATCAAGATATGTGGCCACGCAAAAATTTTTCTTATCAATTTCAGATGAGATTTTGTTAGTTACTCTATGTATTTGTTGGATCGTAGAGTGCATGGGTCTAAAACCAAACTGATGCGCTGGTATAAGATTTCTTTCTATAAGTTTTTCGAATAATTTAGATAAAAGTGGTAATAGACTTATTGGCCTGTATGAAGTAGCCCTTGTGGCGTCCTTGTTGGGCTTTGCAATAGCGATTATTTCTGTAACTTTCCATACTTTAGGATAATATTTCATTGCTATTATAACGTTAAAGATATTTTTTATGTAGATAAGTCCCTTCATTGGTAGTTCTTTTAATAGTTTGCCCGTTACTCTGTCATAGCCAGGGGATTTTTTAGCATCAATTCTTGTTTTAATAGTAGTTTTAACTTCATGTAGAGAAACGTTTTTGATGTGGCAGTTTGTGGATGAAATGATATTTGGCAGAGTAATGTTTTGTTTGTCCATTTCATTAGAGAAAGTTCTGTAAAAATGATCAGCTAATACTTGATCAGCTAATACTTGATTTCTGGCCCACGTTAAGTCAGATTTTTGGATTGGCGGTTGATGAATAATAACATTGTTAATTTTTCTTGTGGCTTTCCATAATGAGTAGTTTGTTGTCTTGGTTGAATCAAGGTTTTCAAGATAACTTTTCAGTTTATCCTGTTTGTACTTTTTCAAAAGATCCTTTAACTCCTTGGTTAGTTTGTTAAGGATTGTTTTATTAAAGGGTGATCTTGTTGATTGCCATTTTTTTTCTTTGTTTTCGCTTTGCCTTAATATTTTCTTTGATGAATGGTGATATACTATATTTGTTTATGAGTTATTATGGGTGTAGAATCAATTGCAGCATACAAAAGTGTGTCATTAAAATATGCTATTGAACTGTCTACTTCATCTTTGGTTTTTAGTGATATCTGTATATCAAGTTTATTTTCAACTATTTCTCTAAAGCACTCCCAGTCTGTTTTCTTGTTGTAAGAAAATTTGTTATGGGTCGCAAGAAGAACATTACTTTCGAATTTAAGTATTATGGGTGAGTGATCGGAGGATAGTTCGAACCTCGATTCTATCTTTAAATGTTCATGTTTTATATTTTTCGTGATAAAGAAGTCAATTAAATCAGGTTAGTTAACCAGTAAGTAGACTCTTCAATGCTTAAAAATTTGCTATTTGTTTCTCTTATTGCTTCAAGTAAGTGTCGGCCCTTTGTAAGAGTTATTCTCGAGCCCCAGAAAGTGTTTTTGGAGTTGAAGTCTCCTCCAGCAATAAAACGATTACAAATTGATTTTAAAAAATTAATGTATTCAATTTTAGTGTTATTTTGTTTGGGAGGACAATACACAGCAGACAACACAAGTGGGACGAACAAGTCTTCAATTAATATTGAGGTACAGCGGTCAAAAAAAGTATTCGACAAACTGCTTGTTTTTCATAATCATGAAAAATATGTTAAAAAAATTCTACAAAATGAAAAATATAAAAATGCAGATTATTAGCTTAAAGTATTATCTCTTTATTTATGAAACAAAAAATACAACAAAAAACAATATTCTGGAAAAAAAATACAAAAACAAAAACATGTAATATTTCAACGCAAAAAAAGTATTCGACAACGTTGCTCTGGTTGTAATTAACGGGAAAATATTGATTAAAAATAAATAATTAATATTTAGTTGCTCTTCCTTTTTGTTTTATAACGGCTTTTAAACGCTTTGGCATTGATTTAACAAGATCTAAAATGTAATTTTGGTCAATTTTATGGCACTCTTCTAGAAGGATTGCTTTAAGCTGGTTTTTGTTCCTGAAATTTCTTTTCCTTATATTTTGCTCTAAGCAGGCCCATAGGTGTTCGATGGGGTTTAAGTCTGGGGACTGTGCAGGTGGTTTAATCACGTTTGGACAGTTATACAACATCAACAACCTTGTATTTAGGGCCATATGTTTTGGATCATTATCCTGATAATAATGAAAATCACTTGAAACACCCAAAATTTCGGCACTTGGCTTAAGATTTTCCTTAGTAGGTTTATGTAGTACTGATGGTCCATTATTCCATCAATGAAAACTAAATTACCCACGCCTGAAGCCCCCATACATCCCCAGACCATAACACCGCCACCACCGTGCTTTACAGTAGGCACCATATTTCGCTCCTCCAACTCGGAATTAGGCTTTCTATACACCAGAACCTTACCATCACATCCAAATAGGTTGAATTTAGACTCATCAGCAAAAATAGTCTTCATCCAAAACTCCATAGGCTTATTCACATGCGCTTTTGCGAAGTCAACTCGAGCTTTTCTGTTCTTTTTGAGATATGCGGCTTTTTCCTAGCTGATCTTGCGTGATAATCGTTACTGTGTATAACATTACGCACGGTCTGAGGTGTAACATTGATATTAAGATCATGTTCTAGCTGTTTTGTTAAAACTGTAGCGTTGATCTTAGGATTTTTTTTATTTCACGCAAGATCCACCTTTCGTTTACTTCATTAAGTTTTTTTGAACGCCCACTTCTTTGTACATTTTCAATACTTTTAGTTTTTTTGTATTTATTTATGATGTAGTGAATAGTTGTTCTAGGTCTTCCAACAATTTCTGCTATTTCTTGTTCAGTTATTCCCTTTTTAAAATGTGTAATTATTATTTCTTTAACATCTAAAGAAATCTCTGCACCCTTTCGACCCATGTTAACAATTAATTCAATAAATGAAATTAAGACATTAAAAAATATTAGTAATAATGAAAGACATCAATATAAATTTCAAAGAAACGGTGCTTTTCCCGTTAATCACAACCAGAGCAACGTTGTCGAATACTTTTTTTGCGTTGAAATATTACAAGTTTTTGTTTTTGTATTTTTTTTCCAGAATATTGTTTTTTGTTGTATTTTTTGTTTCATAAATAAAGAGATAATACTTTAAGCTAATAATCTGCATTTTTATATTTTTCATTTTGTAGAATTTTTTTAACATATTTTTCATGATTATGAAAAACAAGCAGTTTGTCGAATACTTTTTTTGACCGCTGTAGCTTAGAGGTAATCTTTTCTGAAACTTTCAAGTTCAGTACATTTAATTGAGTTTTTGATAATTAGTGCTGTACCCCCATGGGCGGTATTGTCAGGATGATTTGTGTTAAATATTGTAAAGTTAGGTATACTTAAGTAACTTTTTTGTGTGAAGTGTGTCTCAGATATTAATAAAATATCTACAGAGTTCCTATATATAAAAGTTTTTAGTTCAAGGACGTGTTGACCTAGCCCATTCGAATTCCAAAGGATAACATTTAAATCATTTTGTCTGTCCATCAATTTTTGAAAGTAGAAATGTGATTATATTCATCATATTAGATACTTGTGTTATAAGCTGTTTCATCATATCTTTGATATCTTGCATATCATTATTTGATTGTTGAAATAAAGGGGTTAGTAACGGAACTAGATGTGGAGTTATTCGTTGTGTTTTTATTACAATTTAAGGTAGAGCTTGTTGTGGAAATATTTGTTGTATTAGCTGTATTGTTAGCTTTAGTGCTTGGGCGTATGTGATAATATGACCAGAATTGTCTTCAGATCTTGCTTGTTCGTTTTTATGTAGATTTGTTTGATGTGTTTCATTTCGTTCTTGAGCTTCACTAGTTAAAGGCTCATTTTCTTTCTTTCTAAGAGGGGGAAATTTTTTTACTCTTAGTTCTTTGTAAACCATGCAACCTTTATAGTTTGCTGTATGTTTTTCGCCACATAGGGCACATTTAATATGATAACTCCTTTGTTTTATTAGGCACTGACTAGTTTTATGACTTCCGGCACATTTGACGCAAACAGGACTTTTTGTGCAAAAGTTTTTTGTATGTCCATATTTCTGACAGTTTGTTCATTGTGGTAAGGATCTTTTTTGGTGTGGAGGTTCAAAGTTTATTTTACAATGTAAAAGGTGAGTGATGGAATATATATCTTTATTGTTTTTATTAGTTTTGAGTTCAATAGCGAACAATGATAAGGGTTTTTTTGTACCTGTTTGTAGTACATTTTGCACGTGTGTAACTTCGTGACCGAGTTCACAAAGTTCTTTTTTTATTTGCTATCTGTCTGTTGAATAATGCATATTTCTTAGCATTACTTTAAATCCTTTTTGGTCCTGGGGTTTGTATGTGTAGTATTGAATTTCTTTGTTTTTTAAAAGTTTAACAATTTCTGTATAGTGAAAAGATTCTAGAGGTTGGAATTTGACATCATTATCTTTAAGAACTTTTAGTTCGTAATTGCAGTTGGGTAGGGTGCTTAGTGCTTCGATCAGATTATCAATAAATAGAACGTTTTGTACATATATTGGTGGAGGCTTGCGATTTTTTGGCTTTGCTATTTGTGGATTTGGGGGTGCATAATGGTTTTCATCTTCATTTTCTACTCGCGATTTTTCATCATTTTCTATCTGGGACAGAATTTCAAATCTGTTTGCTGTTGAAGGTTGGCCTAACCAGTAAGATTTTAACGTTTTTTGAGATTGCTCTTTAGTTTTTTGTTTTCTGATACTATTTGTATTGTTAGGTGAATTGCGGGACCTTTTTGAGCTACTATTTTTGTGTGTGCTGATTTTCTCTTTATTTACGGGAGTTTTTACTTGGCTTGGTAAGTATGTATATGTAGAGATAATCGGCATAAGAGAAGATTTTGTCGATGTAGTATGAAGTAGTACTTGCAAGTAGATTTTTTATTGTGCTTACTATTAATGACCTTCCAAATTTCTTTACTACTGCAATTCTCAAATTTAGCATCCCAGTATCTAGTTTTATATTTCCTTAATATACTCTTAACTCTATTCCTATATTTACAATAAGTTTTCCAGTTATCATGATTCATATTTTCCCTGTAAGCCTTAAATTCCTTGCTAAATTTACCTTAAGTATATTTCAAAAATTTGTATTATTATGAACACGTTTAACCCTAGTTGGAACAGTATCATGAAGGGTATAAAGAAGGTTGTACATTTTATATAGCTGGTTATCTACATTGTCAGTAATATAAATATCATCCCATTCCCCTGCTGATAAAATTTGACCAATCATGTTGAAATCTATGGCCTCATAGTCCTTGTACTTTATAGTTTTCTTCTTAGTTCTAACAGGTATATCAATACAGACATGTATAAACGAGTGGAATGTGAGCGATGGAGCGAAAAACTGACCAGAGCTCTTAACTAAATCAATATTACTGATTAATGTGTAATCAATTAGGGAGGTAGTTCCATATTGCTTATCAAAGTGAGTGGGCATAGAGTTGTAAACGTATGATAAATTGGCGCTTTGGCATTTTAATCGTCAAGTTGGTTATCTCCATAAATTTATCATTTTCCCTATATTTTGGAACTTCCTAAACAAAGGTGTTAATGATAATATTGTCCAGTCTGTGAAAGTCTGTTTCTAAGTTTGTAAGATTACGATTATTCGGAATTTGTATATCCTCTTTTAGTTTCCTTATAATTTTGACTTGAAACCTTTTCCAATTCGTGTTTTTATAACTATATTTGAAATCAGGATCTCTCTTAAGAAATGTAAAATTCCGTTGGACGCTATTCATGGATGCGATTACCTGTATAGCATTATGATCGCTATCATAGTCCAAAATTTTAAGACAGTTCAATGTGTCATTCTCAGCAGCAATGTGCAATCTGCAGTCTGCTATACAAATATCCAAGTATGACTGAAACGTATCTCATTGTCCGATAACCATCCCTTCAGTAGATTTCCTTTCTCATTGTTAGTTGGGTTTCTCCAGTCAGTATGTCTACTGTTAGGATCACCAGCTGTAAGTCCATTGATTCAAATAATTCATTGAGCTCCCTTTTCACGTAAATATTGTCGGTTCCAGATGGATAATACGATGAAATGATATACAATGCCCTATTTGCTGATTCTGGGTTAGTAAATGATTTTGTGTTATACATTTTGTTCACTGTTAAGTTTTTTTTTCTTAATATTAAGTTTTTGTTTTATTAGTTTGTATTTTTCGCAGCCCTTGTATGATGCGGGATGGCCATATGCTCTGGTTTGAGTAGGGCACTTTCCTCTTTCATGTTTATTATTACATTTTACGTATTTTGTAGGAAGGTAGCAGTTGGCAGCACTATAGAAAAACCCTGGCAATTGCGGCACTGTGTTATTTCAGGTATCCTTACTTGTTCCCCCTTAATAAATCGGTGTAGTATAGTTTTATTTTTTTTTAGTTTATTTACATTGGTAACCGGAGACACCTGCACCAAAAACATTGGAAGTTTTATTCCTTTTTCAACAGATGTCTTGGTTGAGAAAGAACTAATCTTTATAAATTTTAAATCCTTGCTTTCAAAATTTAGCAATTCACATAGTATATCATCTGAATCTACATTTGCATCAATACCTTTGAGTAGGTATGTTTTAATTTTTAGGACTTTTTGCGTAAAAGTAAAGTATTTCGTTTCACTTTTTTCTAAGAAAGCTTTTATTCTTTGGAAATCATTAAGTGTGTTTAAATATAAATATTTTTTATTTCTAAACTCTTTGATTTTGAATTCATTAATTTTTAAACCATTTTCAATAAACTCAACTAGCTCTTTCGCGCCAATATCGATGATATTTATGGATGGGATTTTTTTGGTGTTATGTTTTTCTACATTAAACACTGTGTTATCTGTGTTTACTGTTGATGAATTAGTATTGTTAACATTTGTAATAGTTGGAAGGGAATTCTGAGGTTTCTCTTTATTATCTTTAACATGTTTTTTGTATTTTTTTTTATTAACTTTTGATCACATTCATCATCTCCTTCGCAGTCAACCATAGAGTAATAATTGTTTTCAAAATGTTTAGGTGTCGGATTGTTGTTGTTTTTTTCTCTTTCTATATTTATCCACATTATGAATATTATAATTTGTTACATTTTTTATATTATTCAAGCATTGAGCATTTTGCTCGCTCATTACCGTTGTTTTAAAAAATTGTGTTGTTTATTTCTTTTCTATTTATTTTTTTTTATTGTAACAACGAAAAAAAAAACAAAGAATGTTAATTATAAGAAAAAGGTATTTTTTGTGAAACACCGATGAAATGCGTTGATCTCCGTAATAAGTCTATTGCACATCACGTTCACGATCGAACTCAAAAACTGTCATTTTGTATGCAACTTTTTGGCATTTTGTTTTGATCAATAGTTAATTTGAGTTTCCACTTTTCCGTATTTGAAAATCTCTGAAATTTTTATATATTTGAAATCGTAATATTTTATATTTGTTTTCAAATGATAATAAGTAATGTTTTCAAACATTTACATAGTTTTAATTGAAAATTGTGTCGTTCTATGTGATTTTTTTGATAAAAATTTCGATATTAGGAGCAAACAAGTTACCGTCCGTTTAAACGGACACTATGCACTGATTGTTTAAAATTCATTAATTTAATCAGACTGGTGGTTGTTTTTAATTAAAGCAGTTATTATTTATATTTATATAAGTATATAAAGGCAAATTTTTAACATTAAAATTGAAAATTTCTTTTTAGTTTTGTGAAAAGCAAGTAGGTTAACAAATACTTTATTTTGAGTGCGACTAACCGCATGCATTTTAAATGTAACCGCGGTTATGACTAGTTCAGCTAAGACATCATTAGAGCCCTAGGAGCTGGTTGTTTCCAGATGACTCGTCATGACGTTATCTTCAGACGAACGAATATACAATAACAAAACACATGCTGTGCTTGAGGCAACACTACATGGCTGATAGAAACAATGTAGATAATTTTTTGTGACATAATTTCTCATAAATTCTTTTTGGTAGAAAATATCTAATTGGTAGTACGTGTAGAGTGTTTCATGTGACAATTAAAAGCTCAGAAGTACCTTGGTGCTTAAAAAAGTTAACGAAGTAAAGGTTTATCGTTCTAACACTATATTAAACTTTTAATTTCTGTAAAATGATATACCATTTAAACAGAGCCAGGCAAACACACAATCATATTTTGGCTTTGTATGAGTAAGGTGCAGTTCTCTCTTACTCAATGCACTTAAGGAGACGTGTAGTATTGAAGTATTATTTGAAGTATTAATAACGCATTTCAAGGATAAAAGTTTAGAAAAACTACAGAAATTGTAAAAGCCGTATTTATAACGAAAAGTTAGCCACAGTTTATACATCGCAGACAACGATCTGCTTACTAGCATTCCGATTAGGCTAAGCAGAGAGTTAGCATATAGCTTATTTAAAATTATTTTTTATCTATGGTTTGTAAATCAACTCTGGAAGTTGTGATGCCATCGTGTCTTTTTTTTATTATTGCCAACCTTTTAACTGAAATGTCAACATCTGATAAAGATGATGATATTTTTATTTAAGTCCGATATTAATGCATCTGCTATATATTATAAACAACGTCTTCAAGTTTATAATTTCACTATTTACAATTTAGGTACCCATCAATGCACAAATTATTGGTGGAGTGAAATTAACGGAGATTTGTCTGCCTCCACATTTGTTTCTTGTATAATTTATCATTTAAAACCATATTGCTTATTTGATTCGTTGCCTATCACAATTTACTCGGATGGTTGTGGATATCAAAATCGTTTTTATTATTTATCGAATGCTTTGTCCAAATTTGCCGCAGAAAATAATAAAGTTATTGAACAAAAATTCTTGGAAAAAGAACATATATAAATTGAATGCGATAGTGTAATATTTGAGATGAAAATTAAAATACTGTCAATATACTTGCCAAATGGTTACGTGAATGTTACAAGCCAGAAAAACTGTTAAAATAAAAAACGAGATAAAAAGCCACTTGATTCATTGTAATTAAAATACGATTTTTTTAATTATGATGATAAAATTATACGCTTTTCTTCAATAAGACCAGCGCCTTGTTTCTGTATTTCTCGCATCGATAAAGTTTTTGCAAAAACATGTAAAATGCAACCCTGTTCTGCTTTCTATAGGGTGAGTCCCAGGCAATTATATGTATATATATATTAATCTAAAGGTGATAGTAGGGCGCTGTATTCATGTTATTTCTCTATCTAATAAGTAATTTTACAAAATTAAATGTGCCACAGCTTTAAAAGTAAGAAGCTCGAAAAAATGTACAGTAAAAATGCAATCAACTTTATTATATATTAAGTCACCTTGTATAAAATAGGGTGACTATAAATTTTTCGATGCGAAAATTTCTCGCATCAGATACAGAAACAGGGTGCAGGTTGTGTAAAGACGGATCATACAGTATTGCAATTAAGATCACTCTTGCATATTCCGGATAGTACAGTAAAATATAAAGTGAGTTTTTATAATGATCATATTGACCAGTTCGTATTAAACCATATTTAAAACCTCTATATTCCATACAGCCAAATAAATGGAAGTACTTACAAGATTTAGAAAGTGTAATTCCACCAGAATACCGTTTTTTCTATGATAATTTACAAAAGGAAAATCCAAAATAAACTTAAAAAAGCCCATGTATCATTATTTTTTAATATAATTAATTATTATTTGACATCTTATGTAGTATTATTACAATTTAAATAAAAAATGTTAAAAATTGATTGAAGTCATAAAATATTTAAATAAGCGTGTTGTATTAAAAAGCAAAACCCTCTATCAATATATATGTATACGCATTGATTTGTTTAAAATAACAAAACCCTTTATCTTCGACAAAATCGCCAATTACACAAAAATTAAAAAAATATACATGTGTAAGATTTTATAGTCCCTTTTAATAAATATTGTAGAAGATCGATTTTTAAAAAACGCTAGAAAAAGCAAATAACCAATTTTGTTGTTCTCCTAAGAAGTTGTGTAATTTTACAGATATAAAAAATAAGATTAAAATAATATACATAATAATCCCTTGTTATAGCATTGAAAAAATTTTTCGCTAAACAAGAATTCCAATTGGAACCCTTTATTAATCATTGTTTCGCTGAGTGCATATAAAATTACAAGCGTTTAAACAACCTCTTTGTTGAAAATCTTAAATTATATAGGTGTGAGAGAAAAACGGCGCGTAGTGGTTTTTCCTGGTTCTGGTTTAAAAGCAGCTTTAAGACATACAGGGAAAAGATATATATCTTCCCAAAATAGTAAAACCGAATTATTGCATTTACTCGTTTGTATTTAAAAACAAATTATAAAAGTTGTTTATGGATTGTTTTTAAAATAAGCGAACACCAGATTTTTTTTTATGTTGGTAATAAAATAATAATTGGGCGTTATTTATACCGGAGATTGGTCTTATATACATAATCACCCTTATTCTAGTTGTCGTTATCAATGTCGTCGTCGTTTTTGAGTCAACATCACTTTGCTTCGACGTCGACATCACTTCGACACCAAATTGGTATTCTAAAACAGTGTTGTAACGACGTCGACAGTTTATCGATTTAAACATAAACACATCTCTAAAAATTGAGTCGGCAGATTTATTTTGTTTATTATTTTTGCGAAAAAACGTTTTTTATGTGTAATTTAAATTCTGATACCAGTGATGGAGAAAATAAAGAAAAACTAGTATTGGAAAGAAGACTTCTCATACAGAAATCCAATATCTTTAATCTGCTGGATAACAAGTGAGTAGCAAAATCAAAGTCTGTAATTTTAAAGAATGTTAATCTTCTAATTTTTTTAAAAGGTTTGAAAGTTACTTTCGGCTGAATAAAACAGCCTTCAAAGATGTGCTGAAAACAATAGCACCTAATTTGAAAACCGGAATCAAGTCCACATTTATTTTCAAAACAATAAAGTTGGCAGCTACATTAAGATTTTTAGCCCAGGGGTCGTACCAGCTCAGTGTTGGAAACGACTTTAACTTAGGGTTCAGCTGTTTCTGAAACTGTAGAAGTTTTGCCACAGCTTCCTCCAGCGGGCTCAATATAAATTGCTTGAATCTTCCGCCACCTGTAGCATTACACTCGGCTTTGTTGGCTACCATTTTCTTTTTAACTTTAAATTTTAAGTCTCGCCAAACCTATAAATAAATTTTGTTATATTTTTATAATGCACTTTATATGATCATGCTTTCTTTACCTTCTGCCATCCATCTCATATTATTCTCCGTGGGCCAAGTGCATTTAATAAATTTGATATTTCTTCCCATTTTTCCCTTTTTTTTTCAGTCATTACTTTTCCTCAAGTCGTTACTAAAAATTGTGCTGACAAAATCAGAGTCGTTTCAAGACAATATCGTCGTCACATTTTTTTTACAGAATACCAAATACTTGTCGACAGTTATCAATTATTTTCGATAACGACAACGGGAATACCAATTTCAAAAAAAAAAAATTCCAAGACGACATTGTCTTGTGTCGATGACGACAACTAGAATAAGGGTGAATAACTTACAGTTAATCAATAAAATTCCTAATAATTCCTACTTATGCATGCATTGTGCTGGAAGTTTATTCCACATACGACTGACTGATAAACGAATTTTTCCGTTGTGCTGTCCATTGGACAGTCGACTACAAACAGCGAGTATTCCGAATGTAAACCCGAGCTCTATTGATCAGTTCACTTATCTCGCAGAACAATTCCCATGGAATTATCGATAGAACAGTGATACACAACCCACATTCGGACGATGCCTAAACGAATGAGCCCATAGAGCTGGATAACCTACTGATATCGTCTTTTTTCTAACTGTATATATTAGGGTGCGCCTTATTTTTCAACTTGCAAAGCTCGACCGTAACCGATACCGTATCTTGCACAATAATTTCGTAATTAAATATTTTTATATTTATGTGGCGGTAACTCAAAATTTTCCATACAAATGGGGTGTAGTATTTTTTAGTACTACAGTGTTAGCTCGATAATCCGAATTAATGATTGCAGACCCTGATTCGGATTAACGAGATATTCGGATTACTGAATGTGCTGTTATTATGTATTATAATTCACTATATTCGAAAATAAAACACAAGCCAGGATTTCAAAACAATTTTATTTTATTTTTGTTAATTAAGAATGAAAAATTAAAGCTTTTTTTTTAATAAAAAATAAATTTTTTTTAACATACATAATTTGTGATGTAGGTTTGCTTCTCTTTCAGAGCACATGCTTCCAAAGCCTTGTTCCGTAATTCTTTTAGCATCAATATATAATCTGTTTGCATACCTCGTTCCTTTGCCCAATCTATTGAAGTATTTAAGGCCTGCACAGCTTCACGATTTTTAACGTGTTTCACAATTATAGGCTCTGATTCCACATTTTCTGTGCCTGACTCCGAACTACAACACGAAGTATTGTCAGAGTTAATAATCCAGCTAAGAATTTCTTCTTCAGAAATTTGCACGTCATTATTGCGGTGAAATAAGTTGGTTATTGTGCGAAATTCTTCTGTTTCTTCAACACAATCATGCTCAGGCAATTCCTGTTGTAACAATGATAGTGGGATGTTATCCTCTGAAGTCCACCTCTGAGAATGGATATGCTTCCAACAAGACCTTATGGAAGAATTGGGCACCCTGTCCCAAGATCGTTTAAGCAATTCACAAGCGTCCTTTAAACTGAATTGTTTCAAAAAAATGTCTGAATTGTCCGCTACAGAGTTTACCAATTCACACAAGAGATCTTTTTTGTAAAACAACTTAGTAAGACGTCTCGCGTTCTGATCCATGGGTTGGATAATACTAGTACAATTCGGGGGTAAAAACATAGTTTTATACTGCCCACATTCCGAAACCAGCGGCTCTCCATGGCATTTTGCATTATCCAGTAACAATAAAGCTTTTTTAGGCAAATTATTTTCAATTTGATAGTCTTTTACCTGTGGTATAAACGATTTAAAAAACCATTCGGTAAAAATATGTGTTGTCATCCATGCATTTTTCGATGCGTAATATTCAACAATATGTTGTTTTTTAAACGAACGTGGGTTTTTTGACTTCCCAACCACAGCAATGTTAAGCTTGTGAGTTCCAGATTTATTAGCACAGCACAAGAAGGTGACTCTCTCTTTGCTCATTTTGGTACCCGGAGCAGACTTTTCTTTACAATGCACTAAAGTTTTGTCTGGAAACATTTTCCAAAAAAGTCCAGATTCATCAGCGTTGTAAATTTGGTCGTCGATCAGATTTTCAGCCTCGATAACATCATAGAGCTTATTTTGAAAATCAGGTACAAGATCAGGTCTAGCAGATAAGGATTCGCCGCATATTTTCAAAGTTCGCACAGAAAATCGCTTCTTAAAATTTTGCAACCATCCGTCACTAGCCTTAAATGATTGATTCGGATGCATTTTTTGAAAAAGTGATTTAGCTTTCTGTCGTAAAATTTCTGATGAAATGGTTTGATGTCGTGACCGCTTCTCTTCAAACCAAGCATATAACTTATGCTCAAATTCTTCATTCTCTCCCGATTTAAGTGTCTTGCGCTGCTTTAAAAGTTTTCCATCAGAATTCTCAGCAAATCTAGTAAAATAATAAATATGAATGTACAGTAATTTTTGCAGAATACCTTTTTAACACAGGTTTTTTACCTTTTAATATTTTCAGCATTTTTTTTTATGCCACAAATTGTAGAAGCTCCTACACCAAATTTCTTTGCTAAAATTTTTCCTGATTGTCCGCGATTTACTTCTTCTATTATTTTAAGCTTATCAGCTAATGATAGCGTTTTATGTGCACGTTTTTTTGCCATATTACAAGTTTAAATTAAAGGTTTCGCGACTAATACCATTCAGCAACTAAACTATTTCTAACAAGACATAAAACAAATATAATTATTTACGTTCATATACATATGTATGTATGTACAATGTCAATCATAGAAGGCTCTGCATCTCAATGATGTCCCGTTAGTTTTAAAATTCCAACACATTGTTTTGTAAAAAAACTGACACAATAATAAAAAAGCAGAAAAATAAAAATTCGGTTTAGCGAGCTTGCAATCAATGCGGACTATAGAGTATGTAATACGTCATAAATTCAATTCGGATTACTGGATAATTCGGATTACACTCCTTCCGATTAGCGAGCTAGCACTGTATTTCATAGTAGCGACTGTCACGAAAAATATTTTGTCTTCTTTTTTTTTTTAAATTCCCTTAGAATTAAATAATATTTTATATTCACCTCAAATATTTTCACCCCAAAAATTTTTTTCACCACAAATTTTTTATCACCACAAAAAGTTTTTACCTTAAAAAAATTTTTTCACCACAAATTTTTTTTTTTTCAACCACAAAATTTGTTTTCACATCCAAAAAAGTTTTTTACCTCAAAAATTTTTTTCACCTCCATAATTTCACTTCTAAAATTAGTGAGCACTTTTTTTTTGCCAAATTTAAGCCTTGTTTTTGCTTGTATTATATTAGATCTATAAATATTTACGTTCTAAGTTTATTTATTTCATTAAGTCTATGGAACAACATTCCTTACGATTTCTTTGTTTGCGCCTTCGTACAGTAGTAAAACCACTCTCTTGATTATCAGCTTCAAACATTTTTGATGTAACATGATTAGCTAAAATACGAAGTTTATACAAGTGCATTATTATTCGATATTTTATTAAGATTTTTCTTTTGATCTGAGAGAAACCCACAGATTGTTGAACCAGATAATTTTTTATAATCATCACTAGGAAGTAATTTACCAACTTTTATATGACACAATGTATTTTTAGAACAGATAATAGTATCAATATTTAAAATTGCCTAAGAGTTATGCTTTAATTGGTGTGGACTTAAACCTCTTTAGTAGTATTGAGCCAGTTAAACCGTATTCAGAAATGTGATCTGTAAACTTATGAATTTAATTTATTCTTAGAAACTTTTTTTTATATATTTTTAAGTTTGTGAAGAATACAAGAAAATGTATAAGAAGATGGACCTCCCTTTATAGATCGGCAAATAGCGAATATAAAAAGTTCATATCAAATAAAGCAACGTATAGCGTGATCCATTTCGAGGTTCCCTACTTTTTTAAAGAAAAAAACACAGAAAATTCAAATTTAATGGGGAATGTTTATTATCATTTGAAAGAACATTCTTTGGCACTTATTTTTTGAAGATTATGTCGTATCAAATGTTGGCCGTTGCTACGTCGCAGATGGTCCATCCGTTGAGTTCAATTTTCGATGACTCGTTCGAGCATTTCGACTGGCGAATGACATGCGTGATGCTTTCCTAAAAGGCCTGAATCGAAGCGGGTTTGTCCGCATAAACTTTAGACTTTACATATCCCCACAGGAAAAAGTCTAACGGTGTGATATCACACGATCTTGGTGGCCAATCGACCGGCCCAAAACCTGAAATTATATGCTCACCGAAGTGTTCTGTCAATAAATCCATCGATTGATGCGATGTGTGGGAAGTGGCGCCGTCTTGTTGAAATCAAATGTCGCCGAGATTCAATTTCACAATCTTCACAGCGTACTGGACGTGGTCTATTCGGTCGAATATTATCAAAATGCAAATAGTACGCTCAGTGCACGAAGTGCACGGGTGAGATCAAAGGTGGTGAAAGATGAAGGGTTTTAAATATGGCATCACTGTAATTGTGCGAAATGATAAATCTTAAAACAGTTGTTGCCCGACATCTGATGTAGAGTTGTTGAAGCTTTTTAGTTCATAGCCCTGTTATATTATTTTACTTCGGTGGGGCTAAGTGCTATGGGAACACCGAAGGAGGACGTTTCGATATGTATGAGGTAAGAAAACTCATACATATTATTATTCGAACTCGCAACGTTCTGTGTAACATTCCAATGCGCTAGCCGTTACACGATGAGTATATATCTAAAACATTACAAATAGGATACATTTTACCAGAAGACTTTCTTTTCTAGATAAAAATTGTTATATCCAGAATGAAATAGGCATACCTATAATCTACCAAATTTATAAAAGAGCCAATATTAAAGCCATAACATGCAACCAACTTACAATCGGAAATATTTTATTCGACACTAGTGTTTATTTAGCGGATAAGCACATGAAACCAAACTTTAATACAAAAAAATATTGGTGGGTTCCCAATTATTTTCCCCCCTTATTTTTAAGCCTAAACTATTTATTTTATTCTCTACTATATAAAAGTGAGATTTAAAAAAAATTCTTGGATCTAAGCGTAAATAAATACATTTGCTGTATATTAATTATGTTATATACTCGTATTATACCTGAGAGCCTGCTTTAAGGTAAAGTGTATTAAAAAATTATAATTGTTCGGTTTGTTTATACACATTCACTTCATTGAAATAAACGAAAAAAAAAAAAATTAGTCACAAGTGTAGCTGTCGTCAGTGAAAAAGTAGATGGAGTTGAAAGTTTGATCAAAAAGATCATTAATAAAGATAGGGAGAAGGGACGGAAATAATAACACGTAAAGTGCGATCACTAACAAAGCTCTAAATAAATAAATAAATCTGTACCGACAACAAAGCAATAGATTTTAATTACAGTGAGCAGTGAATACCCTTGTGCCTGTAAATACCCCTTGGCCCAAATTAATCGGGTGTTCCCCTAGTTTATACAGTCACCCTTCTTATTTATTCCTACCCCATATTAAATCCATATTCCATCCTAGAAATAATATATAACATTTTCAAATCATAACAAAACTCTTTTTATTTAACAATAAACACTAATTAATCAATTAAATATTAAGGAATAAAGTTAACGAAGAAATCTCTTCCTATTAGAGTATTCAAAAAATCGGCCTTTTGAAAAAGTCGGTTTCGGTTTTCTTCCAAAAATCGAATTTTAAAAAAACCGGTTTCGTTTTTGCAGAAAAAACCGGTTTTTTCGGTTTTTTTTTTAATTTGAATAAAAAGCTTATATAATTTGTTTAAAAAAACAGAAATTTAATATATAAAGTAATAAAAATAAAAAATACATTCTTTGAAAAAATATATATATATATATATATGCATTTAAATTTAATTTTTTTATTGTATTTCATTTCAACAAAAAATTAAAACCAATATTTTTTAATATAATATCTTAAAAATAAATATTATAAAACTATATTCATATTAAATGAATAGAGATCATTAAGTTTGTAAATTGGTAAAATTAAGTACGTCAGTAATTTGAACGTTTAAAACGTTTGGCCTTAAATAAGTTTTTTTAATATTACATTTTGAATATGTAAAAAGAAAATCTATTTTTCGATTCTAAAATAATATTTTAGAAATAATATGCAATTCAAATGTTTCGTTTTAAGACGATTTTTTTTGTTTGCTTTTGATAAAGCTAGATGTGGAAAATACTCTTTCACTAATAGTAGATGTTGGCCAAATAGTCAAAAGACAATTATATAAATTATCCAACTTTTCAGTTCTTTTGTCGCATTTATCAAGATATATGAAATCATCATATAATGATGAATGATTTTGTACAGTCTCTTGTTTAGGATTTTGAATACTGTTTATTGTGTTATTTAGATCAGAAATTAAACTATTTGAATTATCCAAAGTTAAGTCTTCATCGACTTACATCTAAATCTTCATAACCAAAGGATTATAAAGATCAACAGCAAACTCTTTGCATTCCACCTTAGAGGAATACTTTAGTATGACATCATTACATGGATATTTTCCTGAACTAAGGTATATAATAAGGGTATCAATAACTTTTACTCTACGTTCATTAAGTCTTATCATCAGACGTTCACATAATTCATGTGCATATTGTACATGTACATATTGCTTAATTATTAAACAAAAATTTGTGAATAGCTTCGCTCTCTTTTAAAGTAACTGAATTCTTTGAAGGCTCCTTTATTGCCACTTCCAACGGCTTAATAGTCATAGTCATAAAAAAACCGGTTAACCGAACAAAAAAGACCGGTTTTCGGTTTTCTTCGAATTTACAAAATATTCGAAACCGATCGGGTAAAAAAAAGAAACCGGTTGACCGGTTTTCGGTTTTTGAATACTCTACTTCCTATCTAATGCTATCAATTTAATATTAAGTCCAAGTTGAAACAATTGTTATCTTATTGAGCCGATGAAATGAGCTCACCTAAATTGTAAATTTGCAGAGTTTTAAATTCTATGGTTGTTACATGTCCTTACAGATAGTTTAACGTTAAAAAAATTTCAGAGCGAAAAAAAATTATTAAAAAATTATTGTTTAATAATAACAAAATTTATTATTATTTAAAAATTAGGAAAGTAACAAAACAATGTTATTACGCGCTCAAAATAAAAAAAGCAATATACAAAAAAAAAAAAATATAAAAAACCGACAACAAATATTACTAGACACCATCCACTAAAACTCCTGTTTGAAATTATAGTCTTTAAAAAGACTAGACGAAGTTTGAATCAATCAGTCTTGAAAAGGGCTGATTTTCAAAAATAATACACAATTTTTACAAAAAAATCCGTTTGATTTACTAAAACAAATCCAAAAATTGTTGACCATGAATCGCACACCAAAGAAATTGACAAACGTGAAGTGATGTTAAGCAAAAAATTCAAAATTCATAAAGCTTTCTAAATGTTCAACGAACTTTAATAATCAGATTCAAAACTCAAGTCGTCTGAAATTAAAACAAAAAAAAATATTAAGCAACAACACTCAAAATTTCCAACACCAAAAAATAAAGCAAAACAATTCCACACTTACTTTTAGCACATTTCAAATCACAACTAAACTGTTAAAATTTCCCAAATTCACAATTTGAAAATAACCCACTTTCAAAATAATAGTAACTTGAAGGTCATAATAATGAATTTTTTTTTTTTAGATTTCATCAAAGCTAAATTCAAAGCCTACTAAATTTTTTTGAATTAAATTTAAACAAGTATTACACTTTAGTGTGACGGTGAATATTTACCCATGTATAGACACCAAAAATTCTACCTATAAATATTGAAATATAATGGCCTTGCGGTGCATTAGTTGGGTCCTTATAGAAAAAAATGGCTGTTACAAACACACGATCGAACGCTTTGAAATTATCCTGAGCAACCAACTTACTTTCATGAAATAATGGTGAATATACCGACTCCAATGTTCCGAAAATAACTCTTAATAGGTTTCCCGTTAAAACGACCTCTACGAAAACCATACTGTCGATAGCTTAAAAGTGAATTGGACTGTAGGAATAGTACTAGTTGATAGCGTCTAGATAATTTTACTGCTGCAACAACGTCTTTTATGACTTTTAATTTGTATTTACTATAAAATATTTACTTTGTGTTAAAGAAATCAAATCAAGAGATAAATGGTATTATTCAAAAATATAAAAGTCGAATTTTGAAAAGTTTTTATTTGAATTAAAAAATAAATTACACAAGATCATTAAACAAACATTCAAAAATATACAAGCAAAAACAATTAGCAATATTAACATTATTTTCCTGTTAATATTATTTTCTAAAGTATTTCCATGAAAGTGCGTCAATTTTATGTTATATATTTTTAACTTTCATCTTTTTTATTATAATGCAGAACAATCTCTTAAATTCGATGGGTGGTGGATCGGTCGGTGGAGGCGGAAACAATCCACAACTAAATGCCCTTAATTCAATGCAACCATTGCAAGTGCAGAAGTACCTTAATCAAACTCCACATAATGTCGGTGCCGCTGGTCCGCAGTCGGTGAACGCAGCTGTAGCCTTTGGGCAGGGTTCAAATGTTGCTGCAGTAAATGCAGCCGCTGCAGCTGCTGTTACAAATAGTTCGAATCAACCATCTACCCAACAATTACGCATGCTGGTACAGCAGATACAATTAGCTGTACATAGTGGTTATTTGTCTAGCCAAATATTAAATCAGCCATTGGCACCCACCACACTTCTACTCCTTAACCAATTACTTAGCAACATAAAGGTAAATTATACATTAAAAATAAGCATTTTCAACAATCTAATATGTTTCTGTAGCATCTCCAAGGGGCCCAGCAATCACTGGCACGTAGTGGTAATAATGGAAATACGCTGCATGCTATTACCAAATATAAGCAGCAAATACAAAACCTACAAAACCAAATAAATGCACAACAAGGAATGTACATTAAACAACAGCAAGCTTTACAACCAACCCCACATCCGGCTGCTACTCATATCAATAATACGAATAACGAATATTTAAGAAGTCATGAGGCCATATCAGCTTTACAAGGCAATTTCTCAGAAATTAACTTAAACAAGGTAGGCAGAATTATTTTTTGCTTTAATATATTCAGCGCAAGTGCTTTAATTTTATGAATTTTACATAAACAGTGTCGAGCAAAACTAAGTGAACAAAAATACCATGTTCATTTTGATGATAAGTTTGCATGAGAATGATAGCATTAACGATACAAATATAATAGGGACAGTGGAGAAAAATGCACCTTGGTTGATATCAGATACTATTATTTTGAATTACTTAAATTTTTAGTTGAAATGATGAATTTTTTTGTTAAATCGACAACCAATGTTCTTCAAATATTGTAGTATTAAAAAATATATTTTTTTTGTCTTGAGTCCTTTGTTATAAGAAATATTAAAATTTTTCACATTATCCTTTAATATAGTAAATTAGAAAGGATACACCAATGATTTTATCGCCAAAAACATTTTAAATGAAATATAATAACCAACTTAACATCATAAATCCCATTTTCTCTGAATATTTTGAATTTTAAATTTTTTCGGGGAATTAAAACTAGGTACTATATTGTAGTCACCATCACTTTTTTCATAGAAACAGGATATTTGGAAGAACGTTTTTTGTAGAATATTAGAAAAAAATTATCATAATTCTTATTCGATGGACATTATTATTTCAAATATCGGCTCAAATTTTCTAAACCGCTTCATAACATCCTATATATAACGAGTTTCACACAGTTCGGCAAAACCGTTTTAAAATGCTGCATCTCTGAAATCCTAAAATGTCCCTAGGGACCTTGTCAGTCATCGGAGGGATAATAATGTTGTTATGAAACTAAATACAATTGCTTCATTTGAAGCCTCATCTTATGATGACAATAAATATGCACGAAAAATCAATGAAAAATTTTATATTGAAAAAAAAAAATCACGAAATTGGTCTCAAAGAAAGAAAATTTGTCCATATATTGCGGATTTTGCAGAATAAATATGTTTACTTACCATAAATTAATTAGCTGGACAAATTTCTTTTCTAGGTTTATTGGGCTAACATACGAACAGTATTAAGCGAAATACTGGCTTTTTAAAAATAGGTCAAGAATTTATACCCCATGTAACTAAAGCAGTTTCTGACCGAGTTATGAAATCTTGGTATCATCGTAAAGGCCATTGAATGATCACGACATACATATAATTTTAATATTTAGCACAATATTTGAAGCTCATTCGTTGTCGATTTAACAAAAAATATATATTTAAAATGTACGGAATGTGAATAAAACAAATAATTTTATTTATAACAGAATGTCATAAACCGATATTCGTTTACAGAATATGAGCATGATTCTTAGTTTTTAAACTACACTCAAAGAAATGGGCACTGTATTTCTGTTCAAATTAGCTTTGGCCGACACTGTACGGATTTTTTACGGATGTCTCGGTTAAAAATAATATTTAAATCAGATCCAATTAGAAACTGAATTTGGTTCTGTATAATTGGGTCAAATCGAATACAATTATACAAAAAAATAAATAAGTAAAACGATAAATAAGGTATCAAAATGTATACTTTGATTCGTTTGTATCGGCGATTTTGTTTCATCTAATTAGTCCAATCGTATAGAAATATATATAGTTTGATATTGTCAAATATATTCAGATGTTAAGGCATATTAGCAATATTAAATAATATAAGCTGCAATATAAAACAATATATGGTACATACATATTGCAATTATATTAAATTATATCGTTTCATTTTTAATCGGAATGTTACAAGTACAAACCAATTATTTTCAGTTTTTAATTCCAATTAAATTGCATTAAAAAATTTAAGACCATTATAAAAGATTTTGATAATAGTTTGTAGTACTAAAATTTGTCTAATACCGAACTGCTTTCTCATATAAATCGACAGCATTCCATTTTTAAATTTAAAAACAAATGTTAAAGCGTTCATCACCAGCTTTTGATTGGCCGGCAATTACTGCAACTTTTTTTTCATGTCCCTTATGAGAGCTTAACTATGACATCGTAGTATGCACCTCATGCCTTTATTCTGCAGCTTTTGTAATCTCTCCTTCTTTTGTAGACTTTTAAAAAGCAATACCGTTGAGAAGTATTCAAAGTGCGGTTTTACCATAGTATTGTATGTTTTTATAGATGTAAGTAATTGTAAAAACTTTTCTACAAATTCTTTTGAGAAAAGCAATTTTCTTTTTGCAAATATATTTAAAATACAAATCAAATTTTAGGTTTTTGTCTATATAGACCCCAACGTACTAAATTTCTTCTATATTTTGTGTATTTAATTTTAATTGGTTAATTTTTAAATGTTTTTACCGCTTATATAAATACGAGAGCATCATCCACAAACATACAAACTTGTGAATGTGAATTGAGAACAATAGAATTTCTAAAACTGCCCGTGGGGCACTCCATTATCTACATTTTCAGCAGGAGACGTAAATTCACCACAATTTGTTCTTTGGGTTCTGTTTTTCCAATAACTATTTAACCATCTTGAAATAAAAAATAATACAATATGATTCATATCTAAATCAATATATGGCATAACTTATTTGTTGTAAGCCACTATTCTAGGCAAGTCAATTTTATTCATATAATTTTATATAATTTTGAATAAAAATAACAAGATACCCAACAAAAAATACTTTCCGTTTACGTACCGTTTTCGGTCCGTCATAAACGGAATCCAACTTCGTTTACGTACCGTTTTCTGGATCCGTATACGGCCCAGAAAACGGATTTTAAGGAACATCGAAACTGATTGGAATCCGTTGAAATACCGTCAATGACGGACCGTTTACGGACCGATATATCGGATGAAAAACGTAGTTGTCCGTTAAAAGTCCGTCAATGACAGACCGATATATCGGATGAAAAAGGGAGTTGTCCGTTGAAAGTCCGTCAATGACGAACCGTATTCGAAGCGTTTTTGTAAATGTCTATTATTTAAATTTTTAATAGCAAATTCTATTTTTTTCTTCTTTAAATTTACTTACAAATTTATTTAAATAAAATTATAAAACTTTTACAAACTAAATCCAACAAATACCAAACAAAATTACAAACAAATGCCATATTTATCTCCAGCACAATTAGTATCCGTCAATGAATGCGGTTGTGGCCCATTCAAGTTTATAAAAAATTAAACAAAAATTTAATTTAAGCTTAATTGTGGCACACAACGCAAATTTGCAAATTTTTGTACAAAATCTATTATAAAATATCAGTCAATAATTTTATTTGCAAATCTGCATAAAGTTGCACACATCATCGTAAAACTTGTTTTGAATTTCATAAATATTTACCTCATGGATATTTAGGTATTTGTTTTTGGTAACTAAACAAATCCAAAAGCAACTGATGAAATACGTTGGTCCGTATTTGACGGTTCAGAATGGATACACCAAAACGGAGTCAAAACGTATTGTTTTCGAAAATTCAATTATACGGTCCGTTAATGTTCCGTTTAAGTACAAGCTTTGACAGATACGTACAGTAGAAGCCAGATTCATGAATCCGTACGTGTCGAAGAGTCCGTAAAAATGTTTATAGGGTAGTTTATAGGTTTATAGGGTGAAATACACCTATGCTAGAGAATCGGCATGTTATGCGCTCTCCAAAACTGCGTGAGAAAACATTCCAGTCTACCTGAAGAATTCACTATCCCTTCAGTTTTCCCAAATCAACCCTCGGTTAGCATTGCAAAGACGGTATATCGTCCTACTCGCCAAAGCCGGGCAAAAAAAAAGGAAATACTCCAGGGTCTCATCGTCCTCACCACAGAGTTACTCCACCCCATTTTCAAAAGATGTGATCGTAGTGAAGAGTGGCCTGTGAGCATTCCAATCATGTTCTCGTTTCCCTAGCTTTAAAATAAACCTTGTTATGTTCACGTCCACAGGACTTTCATGATCGCACCAACATTAACCACATTCCAGATAGTTAATAAGTTTATATTTTCATAGAAAATTTAGAAACAATATCATTTAAAATAAATCTTCTATATTTTAAACTTCTATGTATAGGGTGATTTTTTTGCTATTTGGTTTTTCAGTGTAAAAAAAAAAAACATTTGTGACATGTTGTAATGTCAAAAACGCTCAGCAAGGTTTGCCATTTGACCATGAATAGACTAACAAACGAACAACGCTTGCAAATCACTGAATTTTATTATCGAAATTCGTGCTGTGAGGCAGTTCAAAAGCTGCCAATGCACCTTGAAAAATGCGCTGTTTGGTGCGGTTGGTGGGCCGGCGGCATCATTGGACCGTACGTCTTCAAGAACGATGCAAATATGAACTTACAGTCAATGGAGCAAGTTATCGTGCCATAATTAGAGGGTGCCACATACCATTGTTGAGGTACCGGCCGAAATGCTGGGAAAAGTATGCCCAATTTGGGGTTCACGGATGGACCCACCTACCGCGTAGCAGCGGGAAACATTTACATGAAATAATCTTTAAAAAGTAAATGGCAGGCATTCATTTATCGTCCCAAATAAATATTTCATTCACTATTGCAAATGGGTCAATAGAAGTTAACGGGACTTTCATGATTGTTTTCGTTAGCAAGCAAAAATTTTAATATTTCAATGATTTACATAGATTAGCCTAGTGCAGAATTTTCAATTATTCTTTGATTGTTATGCAATTTTGAATCAAATTATGTTTAATTGCGGTAGGGAAACTGTTCTTTGCTAAAAAGAAAAAGTATGGGGAAAAGCTGTCGCTTGGTTCCACGGTCAAAGCCCAAAAGTTATAAACAATTATTTCAAGAATCCGTTAGAGTATAGTAAACGGTGCAAAGGAAAGACATACAAAAAGGTTTCACCTCGATGTCGACGCAAAATCCTCCAAATGGCTTGGAATTCATCTATGAGGTTAAGTAAAATTGGAACTTCTGCCGGAGTCACAGCCAGTAAAACAACAATTCAGAATGTCACAAAAACCTCGGAGTACCTGAAGCGTCGAAAACTTCAAAAAAGCCACCACTGAATGCCGCACATAAGCAGCAGAGGTTGAAATTTGGGAAAGACCACATGGCGTGGATAGTGGAACAAGGTAATCAAACTAACAACTGGAAAAGATTAATTTTTTCCGACGAAACGAGTTTTAATATCGATGCCCATATGGATATAATTCTTATTTCCACGATATCAGAAGGAAGGAATAATTTTTAAGTCGTCACCATAGCAGAGAGCGTGGCGTAATCATCTGGGGCGATATCGCGTATTATGGAGCTACCAGTTTAGTTTTCGTAAATGACCGAATGACGGGAACTAATTACAAAAACTCCAAACTGCGTTTGTGGAGTTTGTGGAAATTTTTGGCCCCCTTCCTTTTATTTTTCAACACGACAACGTCCCCATCCATACTGATCGTGTTGTAAAGAGCTGGCTTCATTAGCATAGCGGTGAAATATTATGGCCACCATACTCTCCGGACTTAAATATTATTGAAAATGTTTGGGGATGGCTAACACGCAAAGTTTATAAAGAGGGAAGGCAGTTCTCTACAAAGAAGGAGCTAGTGGATGCAATAAAATCGGCCTAGTCTGAAATTTCTAAGATCTTTTTGTTTATTATTATTTTTTTTTAAATATAAACTTTGATATACATTTTATTTATGGATAATAATATCAAAGAGATGACCACCATTTTCATCGATGCATAATTGGGCTCTTAAACAGGCGTTTTGTATAACTGCACGCAAAGTTTCAGGCTATATTGCTCTGATCTCAGCTTCAATGTTGTGCTTTAGCTGCTCTATAGTTTGAGTTAACCCCCATAGAAAATAATCAGGGGCAGTTAAATTTGAACTGACCAGCACAGTTGAATTCTGAATTTCTTGAGATAATCAAAAATTTAATTTAAAAGAGTAATTGTGGCACGGGCCTGCATCCTGCACTTGTTGGCTGCCTTTCCCTATTCACCGTCACTGCATTACCAAAATCATTCTTGAAGAAGTAGGGTCCTATAACTCTTTGTGATGTCACTCCACACCATACTGTACACTTGAGCGAGTGCAATTGGCGCTGGTGGAGAACGCTGGGGCTTGCATTACCCTAAAATCGCATATTTTGTTTATTTACATATCCATTAGTCTGATGGTAGTCAACTGGTAAAAGTTGTTGGGCCAATTGGATCTTAGATGGATGCATGTGTAAATGACGTGATAGAATACGTCAAAGTGATGTTCTAGAGATGCCCAGTTGTCTAGAACATCTTTTTTTAATTTATTTACTGTTGATCATATTATAAATAGTTAACAATAATAATAAATTAAATATATACAAAAAAAGGAAAATTAATTGGATAAAAGTGAACAGTTTAAGGACAGGAGAATTGATGTGTTAATAAGAAGAATTCGCACATCTATTAAAGAATTTTTCTTTAATAATATATAATCTATCATTAATAAGTTGAATATTGGATAATGAGTGAAGACGTATCGTTGAAAAGAAAGGTGGCAAATTATAAAACATTTTCAGCAACTTGTTCTGACAGACTTGTAACCGTTTTAAGTGACAGTCGGTAGTATTGTACCATACGGGAGCAGCATAGAACATAATGGCATGGAATATTACCTTTAATATTAAGAGCTTATTTCCAATATTAATATCCGACTTTCTTTTATAAAAGGATACATAACGTGTGTTGTAATATTCACTTTGTTTACAATGTTACTAATATGTTCATTAAATAACATTTTTTGAAGATTCGCAGCTTGCCAATGATGGGAAATTTGAAGTAAAAATATTGTAGAGTATATGAGAAAGACACGATCCTTGGGGCAATCAGCTAATATGATGTATTCTGTCTAAGATTGTTTACCGACAGATTTTAGTAGTTTGGATGTTCATACCAATAGTGATTAATTTACAGATAAGTCCGTCGTGCCATACTGAGTCATTAAAACAGGTTTTTACTTTATTCCTAATTCTAACTAAGGGTTGTGTGGTGTTGTGTTCAGTGCGAAAGCCGAATTGCTGGGAGGGTAGAACGTTGTTATTCTCAATATAATTAACAATTTTGTCCCTTATGACCATTTCCAATATTTTTCTCATTTAGCAAGCTTATTGACCTGTACGAGTTAGGACTTGAATGGTCATTACCTGGTTTGGGAATGGCAATTATTTTTGATTTTTTCCACACATTGGGGAAATGACAGATTTTAAAGCATGCATTGTAGAGGCGTACATTAATCTCAATACCTAACGAGGGTATTGGTTTCAGTCATTTATTAGAAATTTCGTCTATGCCTATGGATTTTTTATTTTTAAGCTTTTAATTATGTTTTTTATATATGCAAAATTTAATGTTTCAGATTACTGTCTGACGAGTTTTGGGGGTTTAATACTGACAGGGAGTTGGTAAAAAATTGTTCTGTGTCGAAATCTCCTAAGTTTGCAGACACCGAGTGATTCAAAAGAAACTTCTGAGATATAATTTTCCCTAATCCTTGCAAATTTTCTTAAATCCGACCTAAATTAAGTTTTCTTGATATTTGAAGGTCCAGGAGTTCCCGCAGAAAAATAACAGCTTTAAATATGTAAACTGGTGTTGTCAGCAAGTTTGATTTTAATACCTATATTTTCAATTAGTACCGTACTTAAAACAGGTAAAAGTTTGTGTATAGATCTGCGTATTACGATTAATACACCGCCCCCACCCTCCCTAGAATTTTAGCGACACTTTCGGTAACAAGAAAATTCTGGGTGGGCAATTGCGATATTATTGCCTAGCCACGTTTCATTTACTAAGCCAATATCAACACTTTCATGTAACATAAAATCAAAAAAATCATAGAGTTTATTTCGAATACCTCTTCAGTTCCATGTTATTATTTTCAGACTATTATTCATGATAAAAATTTAAAGGCTAAATCTGTAACAACATTATATTGTTCCCTTTTGGTTGGTAATTTTTCAATTAAGTATAATGATTTAAGTTCCTCTAAGGAAAATAGATCGTAAGACGGGTATATTCTTTACGAACAACACTAGTAAAAGAAGTATTATTAGGTGAAATATTACCAATGTATGAATTTGTATTAATATTAACATTGCCCTTTGGAATAATGATTCTTTACAAATATACATATGAGACTACTGCGGCAGTTTTTATCCGTAGATATATGTTCACAATAGCAGTTTGCACATTTTATTAACTCTGAAGTACAAGATGACGTTGAGTGTGGCCAGGCACATTTAGCGCAGAATGTTTGTACTTTTCAGTTATAAAACATTGTGTTATTTTGTTGGGAATTTTGGATTGGTAGTTCCATTTCACACTAACATAATTGATATTCTTGTAATTATTTCGTAAATCAGGCTTACTGAACCTTTTTGAAGATAAACCACATACAGAATAATTTCACGACAATTATCCGTCTTTGGGTAGACGGATTTGACGTCTAAACGTGTTAGACCATTTTTCATAAGTACCGATTTTAACTTATTTGGATCCATTTTGTCTAAAACAGATAAAACCAAATGGTCTCTTGTTTTTTTTGGCGTAAATGAGAAATATTCCATTTTGTTGTTTGTTAAATACTTTGTAGCAGCGTTGTAGTCATATTGGACTTCAAACAAAAGTTTATGTTCAATTGAAATCTTCCTAATTGAATATTTTATAATTTTGCAATCCTTACAAAGTTTGTGTATATCTTCAGTATTTCTTTTCAAAATAGTTATAGGTGATATTCGAGGCTTCACAGTAGTATAGACATCAATATTATCAACTGTTTTTTCATTATCAGATAATTCTTGAAGAGGATGGTAATAATTATTGTAACCAGCACGTTTAGGGAATTGAACACACGACCCCCGCACTGATAAGAAAGCACGCTACCAACTAGTCTACATATAACTAATTTCCTATTGTAGTTCGAAAATTTTGTCCAAAATGTTTTCGATAGCTATTTCCCTCCTTTATAATAGGTTTTTTGTTTAAGCTTTGCCTATTCTGTGCGCTTTAGCTTTATTAAAACTTCGAATTCTGATAAGATATTTTGCCAGATCGAAAAGTATAATTAGTTTGCTTTGTAAATATACGAAAGTTGAAAGCTCTTTATCAATAAACATATATAAGTTATTTAAATTTGTGAGAAATTTTATACAGTTTTGTGCAACGGTAAAGGTGTTTTTAGCACTTCTGTAAAATGTACCAAAAGACATCTAATCATTAAGAACCTCTTTCACTCGATTTTGAAAGAATTTGATTATATTTTTTTTCTAAGCTTGTCTTTTACCCAAAGTTAATAAAATTAGCAATTTTTAAGACAAAATAACAGAAAAATGCCATATAATAAATTTTACTGAAGAATTAAGAGTAACGAAAAGATCTGTTAACTTAATTAGCAAGATTGGTAACCGATACCTTTTTAATACCGTTATTCTAAAACTGACAATCGATACCAATACCGAAGTTCTTGATTTCACAAAATACTGATATTCCAAAACATTTTCTAGACTCTTTTGGATGCGATTTTCTCGGAAAATCGCTTGTTACCGGTTTGACGGATAACAACAGAGCTTTTGTTATGGAGTTCTTTAAATTAATTTGACTCATGTTTATATGGCGCTTTCCAAGCAGGTACATCAATTATCATGGAAGTCAACTCCGCCCATACACTTATCGTAAAAAAGCTACCTAATTGATTTGTTTTCATTTAAATTCGCTCAAGTAATTGTATTTGTTCATATGTTAGATGTCGCCTTGTATACATTTAAGTGTCGGCCCATAATAAAAATTCGACGTACAAGGATTATTGGTGTGAGAGAAAAGACGCTTAAAATAACGACATACGACGCTCAGTGCTTTGTTCCATAGACAAAAATCAAAAATAAAATGTTATTCATGAATATTGATAAATAATATATTTTTGGAAAGATTATAAAGCAACTAAAAGTACGAAAAAAAAAATTTGGTTTAACTCTTTTTGGCGCCATGAGAGGGCGCTAAACTTGGACAATTTTGAGCAATAATATAACAATAAATATGGCTTTTAGTTGTTTTACGAAAAAAAAATATATAAAATTCATCTTTTAAAAAATTAATTTAAGGTTTGATTTTTATTTGTCTTAATATATTTGTAATCGACTAAAAATATACTGTACAGTATAAATCTTTAGTACAATTATTTTTATGGATCTGAAAATTACTTTTTTTTTTGTGTTAAAAAATCGAAATTTACAAAACTTTGATGGAGTAAAAAAATAAAATACCAAAAAAGTGTTATTTTTTTTTTGTTGTTTTTCAAAGTTTGTACTATTATCTCAAATATAATGAAAATAATTGAACCAATATTTTGCCACAAATTACAAAAAAACATGTTTTTATATATGTCTATTTTCTTAATTTATACTAAAATTTGTTCCACTTTTAAAGTGCCAAAATTTGAAATGACGTAAAAAATAATAAATATTTACCATAAATATGGATGAAAAATATATTTTTGGAAAGATTATCAAGTAGCTTAAAATCATGTAAGAGAATATTTTGGTTTTACCTTTTTTTTAGAGCTACGAGAGGGCGCTAAACTTCGAAAATTTGAAGCAAAAATAGTTAAACACAAAAAAAAAATTTTTAGATGTTTCACAAAAAAAATTTTAAAATAAAGTTTTTCAAAAAGTGGCTTAAAGTTTTTTTTATTTATTTGTTCTAGTATATTTGTAATAAACTAAAAATATAAATTTTTTTGTAAGTTTTAATGTAAATCTTTTAAATTTTTTTGTGGCTTTAATTTATAGATTTTGTTTTGTTAAAAACCCAAAATTTACAAAACTTTGATGGAGTAAAAAAAATACGAAAAAAGGGTTATTTTTTTTAGTTTTTCAAAGTTTATACTATTATCTCAAAGATTATGAAAAGAATAGAACAAATATTTTACCACAAATTTAAAAAAAAATATGTTTTTAAAAATGTCTATTTTCATGATTTTTTCATAAATTTTATGCAATTTTGTAGTGTTAAAAATTAAAATAAAGTCAAATAAAATAAAGTTCCCCAATAATATATATTTAAAAAAATCTATTTTTAGAAAGATTTTAAAGCGTTGTGTGAAAATAATTTAAAATGGGCGCTAAATACGTGGAATTTTAAGGAAAACTAGTTAACAAGAAATCAGTTTTAATTAGAGATATCACGAATGTGTATTCGTCACAAATAGTGTATTCAAAATACCGAATATTGGGTTCGAAACGAATACCGAATAATCGGTCGAATCGAAATAGAACCAAATTCCGAATAAAAAGTGAAATTTTCTTAATAAAATGATTACACACACAAAGGCCGAGTTTTTGGGATGTGAGTTAAACTTGGTTTAGTTAAACCGAAAACGAATTTTGTCTGCCATTTCCATGTTTATTAAAATAAATTTGTCGGAACAACTTTTCGTTACATAAAATTTTGGTCTTCATTTAAATAAAATATATTTGAACAAATTTCAAAATCAGTATTCAAGTTACAAGCTGCGATAAACTGAGTTTAAAGATAATCTACATCCTAAAAACTCGGAATTAGGCAACAAATAAATGTTTTCGACTGTAACTATTCATTTTCGCTTATATAATTTAATTTTTCGTATTATTTAAAAGGTTCCATCCCTGATAATATTTGTCGCATTCTTTGTTTTGTTTTATCATATTGACATATTTACCGTTATTAAAATTTATTAAGTTAGGGATGAGAACGTGACATAGTTTTTATTTAATAAAAAGTTTTAAAAATTTAATCACGGATTTCTAACATGCGTGGTAAACGAAATCATGCGTAGTTCGACATATACGTAACGGATCTATCGATAATTTCGGTATTTTAAAAGTAATTAAAATACATTTATTCAACTTGTTTGATAAAAATTAATTTCAATGACGTGTAATGTAACTGCATTTTAAGGGCAATGCCATTTAAAATAATTACAATAAACCTATTGTTTGTCAAACCTATTTTTAAATAATTTGTTTTATAATTGTGGGTGAACTTTAAATTTCCTAAGTACATTGAACGTATATGTTAAAACTTCTCACGGGTCTATCTCTATTGTCAATATAAACAAAATAAATAAAAAAATTCAGATTTAATTGATTGTTGGCTTTCTGCACCTTCAAATAATAAAGAAGCAAACATTTAAAAATTTGTAACAAAAGATAGGAGATTCATATTCCGACAAGAACTCCTTAATACAAAGTGTTCATTTTTTTACCGTTATAAAAAGTACTGGAATATAAGCAAATATAAGTTTTTTTGAAAATAAATATTCTACATGGCTTCGTTGAGCGAAGACTCAACTACCGATGATAGTTAGTTGGAAGTGTAGTTTTTTATCGTTTTAAGATTTTTATTTTAAAAACTTCCCAAGAAATTTTGAAATTCAAGTTCGATTTTTATAAAAGTCAGATTTCAATTAAAACTTATTTTCTTAAATATAGTATTTAATTTTTTTATATTTTTTAAAAATATTTTTAGGGATTATAAAGACTTAAAAAAAATGATATACAAAATTATTTTTTAGTTACAAAACCTAATTCAACGAATTTTAGTATACATGTTTTTTATTTTTATTTAAATTAATCTGATAAGTTTGAATGTAATCGGTTAACTTTTACAGATTTTATTTAATTTTTTTAAATTTTCGATTGAAAAAAAATGGCAGACACGTTAATAACTTTGTTCTAAAAACAATTATCAATTTTCGTTAGGTTCTGAAGATTTTATTACGTTTTTAAACTTCAGGATATATGGGAGGTAGGCGTGTCCTTGCACCAATTTTCCCCAAAAAAAAATCGCGTACCAAATTTCAGTAAGCTACGATAACTATTATTTTTGTCCACTCGTTATATGGGAACAAAGCACTGTGCGACGGTGACTGCAAAAATTGTCATATTTATTTTAGTGTAAAGATTCTTTCCTCTTTAGTCCCCTTTCCTTACTAGCGACCCATTTTTTTTATGTTTTTACATATTTATTTTATAAAAACCACAAAAAGAAATAATTATTTTGTTTAAATGTTACTATGTAATAGAAAATACTAATTTTCAATAAATGTTAGAGCATATGGGCAAAGTTGTAAGGATAAGCGCTAGAGGGAATGTTACACTTTCGATCTGAGCCACCAGATCAAAGTAAAGGGCTAACTATATTATACTTTTGATAACTTAAGCTAGTGTCAAAAATTAACGAAAAGTCCGTCAAATGCTTAATCAACTTATTGGGTGGCTACAATGTACTTTTTTAACTTAAATACTTACTACACTTAGTTGCAAACATTTGTACTTTTGCAAAAACTGTTTTCTTCTTATATTTCCTAAATATATGTATTTTTTCATTCTTAACCACCACCCACATATACGAAATTACTTTTTCCTACTGTTAGTGAATAAATTAACCATTGCATGAAGTTTTTCCATCTATTATTAGCAGAGCAGTAATTTCTATGCAAATAAATATGCGTATAGTCAATAGCCCAAAAACGATATTGACAAAATACTTTTCAAAATCAAAAAATTTGCAGCAAAATAGCATCGAATTTTTGCTCCATATTTTGTTATACATGCATATTTTTGAATATTAAATGATTTTTAGTGCATATTTTGCATTTTTTGCATATTTTCTTTAAATTAAAATTATGTTTTACTTAAAAATAATAATTGTCTTTTTTTATATGAAAAAATTTCCCCTGAAGAAGTCACCCAATGTGGTGACGAAATATTGGGATAAATAAAGATTTATAATTAAATTTTTTATAAATAAAGGATCTTTGGCTCAATAAGGAATATAATATAAATAGAGAAGATCGAAGAAAACTAAAATAATTACTTACTTTATTTCTTTTCCGCAAGTAATTTCATACAAAACGAATTTAGAACAAACATGTTATTTTTGAGATAATGATGTAGAAATTATGGGTCACACCACAATCTACAACATATCAAAAAATGTTACACAAAACGTTATTCTAATAAATCTAACAACCATTCTTCAGTGGTACCAGTCCTTCAATATGCGTTTTCATTAAAAAAAAATTGTAGATGCATTACCATTATACTAATAATATCTTAATAAAAGATGTATAATAGCTGGTTAAGTATCAGCTACTTGTCTCCAATAGGTATCAGCTACTTGTCTCCAATTGTTACTCACCTTTTTGGTGATTTAATGCTATTGAAATAATCATATTTTAACAGAGCAACTCTGATACTGCTAATGTACTGATTAACATAATTGTTACTCACCTTTTTGGTGATTTAATGTTATTGAAATAATCATATTTTAACAGAGCAACTCTGATACTGCTAATGTCGAGAGCAAACATTATTTCAACGGAATATTTAGTATAATAATACATGTAACACCCACTCAATTTTTCATACGTTTTCTCTCATAATATGGTAAAGTAAAACTAAAATAGCTTTAAGTGTAACTATGTGATTTGACAATTTGTATCTGATTTATTGTTATCGTAATAGCCTCAATAAAAATTACAAATTGTTTCTCCGATTAGATTATATATTGCCTGGTATATTTAGTATATCCATTTGGTATGTGTTGTTGATCTTTCAATCTGCGTGAAAATGCTTCATAATTTTATCGAAATTAGCTTTTAATGAAACTTATTCATTAAGTGTATCAAATTTTTAAAAAATAAAATGAAATTTGTCATAAAATTTTATTAAAAAAATAATTATTTTAATGAAAAGTCAGATTTCCAGATATATTAATTTCATTAAATGGATACAATGTTATAAGGGTTGATAGAAATGGTTAGGGAGGTGTAGCAATTTATGTGAAGAAAGGTATTTCATTTAGAATACTCTGTAAATCCACAGATCTTGATAATGTTGAGGTTGCTGAAGATGATAATTCGAGAAATTTGGTAGAATATATATTTCTTGAAGTAAGCAGTGGGCGAGGAAAATAACTTGTGGGTAGCGTATATAGGCCAAATAGTCAAATATGTATAGATAGGTTTATCAAATCTCTGGAAACTTTTACAATCTTATGAAGATGTAGTTATTACAGGCGACTTTAATTCAAATATCTTAGTTGATTCCTATCTAACAAATAACATGCTTACACTCGGACTAAATTCTCCAAACATAATCTATGCTACTCATTTTACAACAACCAATAATACACTTCTGGACCTTTTCTTTGTAAGTAATGCTACCAATGTACTACTCTATGATCAACTCTCAGCATCTTGTTTTTCACGACATGACCTCATCTTTATTACGTATAATTTTCAGTTAATAATACCTTTTATATAACAAAATTTCCGTAGATGATGAAGAATCTTTCATGCAACAAAATTTAAACATTTCATACAATTTTGCCGTTCCCTTGAAAACCGAAATTTCAAGTCAACGGACAAAACCATGGTTCTCCTTAAACGTAAAACAATCAATTAATAATAGAGATTTTTTTTTATTCGCGATGGAAGCGTTTTAAAACCACAGAATTACATGAGGTATGTCGAATAGCACGGAAATAAACCAACAAGCTAATAAAAAAAGCTAAATTAGACTTTTATGCTTTAAAGTTCTCTACATTCGTGAGATTGGTATTGGTAAGGTTAAAAGCCAAGAACCCTGCGTAGTCGATGCAGGTACTCTCAATGAAAATTTTTTAAATATTCCAATTGTGTAACCTGATCGTAATTACTATGATCGCTTTGATGACACTTCAAATGAAATTTTTTATTTTACCAACGTAAACCAATGTGATGTATTTAGTTTATTGTCAATTAAATCTAATGCAGTTGGTGTGGATGGGATAGACCCCAGATTTCTCAAAATCCTGTTCACAACTTCTTCCTCTTATTACATTTATTTTTAGCAAGAAACTTACTACCAGTAGTTATCCCTAAATATGAAAACTTGCCAAAATTATTCCCATACTTCTTCCTCTTATTACATTTATTTTTAACAAGAAACTTACTACCAGTAGTTATCCCTAAATATGAAAACTTGCCAAAATTATTCCCATACCAAAATCTAATTCCGGTTACAGGCGGATAGCAATTTTACCATTTCTTTCTAAGGTCTTTGAAAGCTTGATTCATAATCAAGTTACCCAATACTTGGACACCAATAACTTGTTAACTGCTCGGCAATCTGGCTTTCGTAAAAAACTGCATAACAGCTCTAGCTGATGTTGCCGAAGAAATTAGGCAACAGGTAGATCGTGGAAATGTTACGTTTTTGGTACTTTTGGATCCCTTTGGTACGGTTGACCATAACATGTTATGTCATAAATTAAAATTCATGTTTAAATTTTCCTATACAGTCATACTTCTGCTTTCATCATATCTAGCAGAATGATATCAGTATGTCGAAACAAGCACCATAAAAATCAAAATGTTTGCCTGTAACTCGAGGTGTTCCACAAGGATCAATTATAGGTCCACTTCTTATTTCGTTATATGCAAATGATCTTTCTAATAAACTTGAAAACTGCAAGGTTAGAATGTATGCTGATGATGTTCAACTTTACATAAGTATCGAATTTATGAGTGGGCTACTGCCAACGAGCTTGAAATAAATCCTACTAAATCGAAATGTCTTATTATTGAAAAAGGCTACTAAAATTTTATTATATACCTAGCATAACTCTAAACAATCAACCCATCGAAGTTGTGGACTCTGCTAAAAATCTTGGTGTTTACTTCAACGACAATCTCACTTGGTCGAAGCATATTTATTTTGCTTGCGGTCGAACATTTTCAATGTTTAGAAACCTTTGGCAAACTCAGTATTGTACTCCAATTAAGATTCGAATAATTCTAGCTAAAACCTACTTGATGCCGATCTTGCTATACGGTTGCGAACTTTTTGCCAGCTGTGACAATAAAAGCAATAGGAAACTGAACATGGCTTTTAATAATATCGTCCGTTATGTAAATGGTGTTAAACGATATGATCATATTTCATCTTTTTGAAATCTACTTTATGGCATCAGTTTTGATGATTATCTGAAAACAAGAACTTTACTTTTCCTGCATAAAATTATATATATACTCGCCAACCAAGACATCTACACGTCAGATTAAAATTTTCAATACTTGATAGAGGCAAAGGATTAATAACATTAAACATCGTTCGCAGATCTCTAAACGTCAATTCTATATCAATGCAATGAGTCTTTGGAACAGAATTCCACATGGCTCTCAAACTATTCGTAACGCACAACTTTTCAAAAAAAAAAACATTATTAGTTATTTCTCTCGTTAAAAACGTATGCTTGATTTTGTATAAGTAAATTTTTCAATTATACAATTTTTTTTTAATTTGATTTTATTTATTTTAAGTTTTAATTTTATTGTAATTTTAATTCCTTTTTTAAAAATTGTTTATTTTAACTATTTAAAAATTGTCTTAATTGAAAATTTTTATATTATATTATATGTGTCTTAATGTAGTTATATTTTTTTAAGTATAGAACGTATTATTGTTTTACATATACTCAGTTCTATACTGCAATAAAGGTGTTAGTCTTGTGTATGGGACAGCAAATAAATAAATAATTATAATTTAATGCACACATTTATTAATATGCAGATAATTCTTTATTATGAAAACGAAGTAATTATTTAATAATAATACCGGTACCGGTCGGTATCGGTTATACCGTAACCCACACCAGTACAAAAACAATCAAAATATCGATACTAACTCCGTTATTCGTTTCGGTTGCTAACCTTGTTAAATATGCATTATTGTATAAAAATATTAACCCAAACCAACAACAATTTCTTATAAAAATGTGATATTCGAATAATATTTTTTACAGCAAAGTGTTCTTAGACATGGTAACCAAGATTTATTAATATCTGTGGCTTACTTCACTATGTAGTTTACTTTTAAGTTTTGCAAACTGATTTTATTCTACACAACAAATGTAATATCACTATATGTATTTTTTTATCCAATTAGCCTGGTGGCTATCAAGGCGCACCAAATCAACAATCTAGATTAAATCAATGGAAGCTTCCAGTATTAGATAAAGATATCACTATGGATGGCACAGAATTTTCACGTGCACCAGGTGCCACAAAACAGGGTGGTGGCCTTACAACAAATAATGCAAGTAATATGGGACCTTTGGGTCTTCAAAGTGATGGGTAAGTAGATTATTATATGCTGCGTTTCCATATATGTGTTTGTGAGCAAAACATACAGAACGGTGTTTTGTTCTAAAACACATTCAGTGGAAAAGTAGTCTAAAACCCCATACACACTGACCCCAAAATGCGTATTTTCGTTTTTTTTTTCAAGTTTTCAACTTTTAAATTCCATACAAATTTTTAATCAAAAACTTGAAAATGACAAAAATACGTATTTTGGAGCTCAGTATGAATGGGGTATTACACACACAAACTGTACTCTAAGCTAAACTCCATGAATTTGATATGTAGGAAAAGAAAATAGACAATGTTTGTGTATATCATTTCGTTAAGTCAATGGAATACACAAAAAATTCCTTACAGACTAGATACAAAAAAAAATTAAATGGTAAGTACAGGTGTTTTTTACGTTCCAGGCAGATGTTTTTTTAAATAAATTCTTAATGGTACAATATTTTTTAATAATATTTTATTGCATGAAAGTTTGGTTTATAACAATTATGTATGAAACATAATATCGGCGAAATGGCCGCTTCTGGCCACTGCGCAAATGTATGTCTTTTAAATATATTTTGCATAACATTTTGGCATATTACGGGTGTTATTACTCCAATTTCTAAAATAATGTTGTTCTTTTGCATCTGAATTGAATTGGCTTGTTCCTTTGGACCTTTACCTTCAGTATCCCCAAAGATATTAGTCGGGGGAGTCAATTCTGGAGATCGAGGAAGCCAATCGAAATATCCTCTTTTTGATATAACGCGGCCGGGAAGAAGTTCTCGCAAAATACGAGGGTGTAAAGGCCGTTGGTGTGTCAATTGAGAATTTTTAGATCCCTAGTGCCGTCTATTCTGCCAAGTCAATATGTGCCTAGTCGCTCACAACAATTTTTCGCCAAAACTGGGGGTTTTTTATTTTTTTTTCGATTTTCGATAACTTCAACACGGTTGATGCGTTAGATGCTCCAAAATAAATTGTTATTGACTGCTCTGCACAACTGTCAAATACAAACTGACAAATGTCAACCAAACAGAAATGGCGGTCAAAAAACATCGACCTGGAACATAAAAAACACCCCGTATGTAAAGTAACATTAATTGTATATATATTTATAATAATTATATTAAAAAAAATCTGGAACGGGCGTATTCTTACATTGTCTAGCCGCAAAAATGATTTAAAGAACTCATTGTAGAGTTCGGTAGGAATGCCAATTTTAAATGGAACTGGTTTTAGCTCATTCAAGTCAGCATGCTTTTCAACCAACTTAAAGCAATTTATATGATTTTTTCCTATTTTAGCTTATTCAACAATATAATCCACTATTTGTTTCTCAGTAACACTTTTTATTAACAATTACTTTCAAATCTTTGTTACTGTTGTTTCCAAAAATAACACTTTAACGTTTTTCTTTTGACTTAAATTTAATCCACATTGAATTGTTCACTGGGATGTCCGTTTTTGGGGCAATTAACAGTAGCAGCCTAACTAACGGAATTGTCAGATTTTTGAGAAAAGAAAGACTTGGTCTTCGTATTCTTACATTATTTGCAAGTACATTAGGATCTACCGGCTTTTTGGAAATGTAGAAATTTATAAAAATTGCATTATATTAATGTAATTTTTTACATACTCAAATAGTATATATATAAAAAATAGTTAAAAATAAAGTAAATCGTGATTTTTATGAAATCTATATAGTTATACCCCATTTACAAGGAAGTTATACCCCATTTACAAGCATGTTTTATAAGTAATTTAGCCATTACATTTAATAACTTGTCAAAACTGTTCACATAAGATTGAAGGGGAGGTTTCATTATTTTATATGTATAATTTATAATTATGATGTATAATTTAGTAAAACTCTTAGCGGAATACACATTTTTATTGGGCTACCTTTTCGTTTTCTTGCATTTCCTCCAATGCTGAGTAAATTCAGTGAAATACTTTGTAAAGCAAAATGAACTCACGGCAATGCCAAAAATGGCAATGACGTTTATGAACTCTATGCAATGCAATGTTGCTTTGCATACTGCGTTTTTGAAGTCAGCCATAATTGACGGAGTTTATAAATTATCTCGTCACCTTGAATTAAAAAGTATGAAAAATCTCGAGATAATACAAAGGACAATTCTAGAATCTTTAAGATAATTAAAACCTTGTTCATTCTAATGGGGCATTAGTGTAAAAACATGATAGGCGGGCCACATGATTTCAAAAAACTGATTTTTTATGTTCATGATATTACGTAACACAATTAATTTCTGATCTAGCGTAATCAAATACTCGATAACCCACATAAAAAACGATAAATTGAAAATCTGCCCGCTGCTTCAGTGCTATATTTGAAGCCCTCCATATTTCACCACATTTCGACTCTCATCTATTCCTTTTCCGAAGAAAGCAAAACATTAATTAGAAGGAATAATTTCATGAGTAAAATATTGCAAAGCAGTGTTATTATCCTTACAAGAACAGTGACGGTCATTTGATGCATCATCTGATGTTAATTGCTGATGGGTATAAACATCAGGAGTTTCTATCATTTTATTAAGGGCAATATGAAAAAACTGATGTAAACATTCGTGTACGTGTGATTTTGTTTCTCTCTCAAACTTGTGAACTTCATGAACTAGTTAAACATATGTATACCTGAATGCACTTCACAGTATTTTACTAATCAGTAATGATGTAAACATCGTCATAGCTGAATAGTCAGCGTTGCCATTGCGTAACATTTTTTTATTAAAAGTCTTTTTGAAAAAAATCCCCACAATTCCCTAATATTTATTTATTTATTTTATATTAATCGTATAATTACAAATTATATCCTAATACCCTAACCGAGCACTAGCAACAAAGGCCATCGGCTCTTTGTAGCGAAGACAGACCAGAGCTTCTGGTGGGAATCGAACCCACGACCCCCGCACTGATAAGCTAGCACGCTTCCAACTAGCCTAACGGGGCGCTCAATTCCATAATATATAAAATCAAAATATTTGCATGAAATTTATTTAAAAAAGGACAAAAAAACTAAAACTTTTGAAAAACATACTTTTATGATCAAATACGTATATAAAAAAGATTCTTAGTAAAAGAGAAAATTTAACAAAATTTTTATCGAAACTTGGTATGAAAAACCCCACTATAGCAACGCCGACAGCAACAATTAAAACAAAATTGCTGCAAGTGTGTTAGAAAATAAGTTTTTTATGTGTTAGTTACCATCAGCAATTTCTTGTAGGGAGATGGTTTTGTATACTTGTTCTTAGTGTCCTTTACAAGTTTTATTTCAGGAATTAGTGTTTTGCTTACTTCGGGTTACAACGTTTTTAATTAATCGAGGCTCAGAGTGGCAAGTGTATTCAAGAAAATTGATATGTTCGTTTTTATAAAATGGATCCATCGGGATCTCTCCCGTACATGGCCCAATTTTAGATTGACAGTATATTAATACTCTATTATAGCGAAAATTTTGCCCGTTTTGTCCTATCTCGATTAGTTTTCGAGATACCGGCCATTTACAAAAATTGCCATATCGTATATTTCGAAAACTAGGCCAGTTAGCGAAAAACGAATAAAATTTTTTGAAAACTCGATACATAAATAATGGAATTTTTATAAAACAGCCACAGGGTTATTATTTTTTATTATCACCTATTTTTATTATCGCAATGTATTTTACTCTAATAGAGCAACAATTTTGCCCGTTTTGTAATAAAAAGGCGAGTTAGGGAATTTCTATATTAAGCCAGTGTATGTGAATTGTGTGATATCATTTCACATATCTGTTTGACACAAAATGTATCAAAAAATGGAACCAGTGAACCATGCAAATCTTTTCATATTTCGCAATAAATGCATATTTGCATTGTTTTGGAATATTTTAATGTATATTTTGCTAAAATTATGAAAATTACTATAAATTCATGAATTATATCACTACAAACCGCGTTTTACACAGTTTATGTCTTATAAGTCACATTAACACGCGAGAAAAACTGCGATATGGACCAAAACACAATTCACAATTAATCTATTTACATGTGTTTTCCTCTATATCTAGCAGATTTCTCTCGCGTATAAATGTTACTTTATAAAATAAATAATTTTTCAAATTTATAAATTTTATTTTTATCCTTTTGTTTTATCACGAAGACAAAAATAAGAAAAAATACAATTATTAACTTTCTGACGATAATAAACGTTAATTGAATAAATGCATATTTTCAATATGAGTTTTGGTTTGAGTACATTCCTTATTAGTAGTATATCTTACTTTACTAATTTTGTCAATAAATTAATATTTTAACTAGGACATGGTCGAATGGACGCAGTTTAAACGATGGTTGGCCAGATCCTTCAAATGATAGTGAGAATAAAGACTGGTCAGTTGGACAGCCTTCAACTGCTACTGCATACACCGATTTAGTACAGGAGTTTGAACCTGGAAAACCATGGAAGGTAAGAAATTTCCTTAAAAAAAAAAGGAAATGAAAATTTTATAAACTTTTCCAAAACTCAACCAGGGCCCAAATTCTATAGGACGATATAGATTTGACGATTGTGTTGCTCCACGTAAAGCTCGTATGACACTTACTAGATTTTCTAATGTTTTTGTATTGACGAAAAATTTATGAATTTTCTTATTGTCAAATAATGAGTGTCAAGAGTTCAACTATAGAGAATAAATGAGTATCTTGCAAATGGATGTCGGTAACGCAGCGTTCCCATTTGATTTACATTGCTGTCAATATAAATCCAATACAAAATAAATGTGTCATATGGGCTTTACTGAAATTTTTGTTATCGTTTTTTGGCAGCTAATTTGCTTCCTTTTAAGCACAAAATCATCGCCAAAACGATTGAAATTGCACGATAGCAAAATAGGAATCGTTTTAACAATAAATTTTAAAAATTCTTCTTGTCTACTGAAGTAAAAATGTGTCAATATTTCGACTGTTTTAATTATTTTTTAACTTTTTTTTAAGAGTTTTGTGAAAATGAAAAAGCAATAGATGTTTTTCATTGTTTGGAATAATATTTTTAATGGGTTCTACTAAATATCTGATTCAGCTGTAGATAAAAGAAAACACTAGTAAAAATTACAGTACAGAACTAGTAAAGCCCTTATGACACTTGCTAGATTTCGTACTGATTTTATATTGATCAAATATTGATGAATTTTATTATTACAAAATAATAAGTGTGAAGAGTTCAACTATTCAACTATAGAGAATAAATCAGTATCTGTCAAATGGATGGCGATAAGGCAGCGCTCCCATTTTATTTACATTGCTGTTAATATCAATACAAAATAAATCTAGTGTCGTAAGGGTTTAACAGATCTAGAACTACTATGGTAAAGACCAAGTAAAAAGAACTACAGCCGTATTTATAACCAAAAATTAGCATGGATTTAACATACGTGTTATTTATAATGCACTTGTTATCCCCTCTGCTAAATTAGTGTTAATGAACTACACAACACTTTCCAAATGTTGAAAACAGCTGTTTTGTGTCAAAGTGATTTTGTAAATAAACATGAAAAATATATACAGTGTACAGCAAAAGTCATGGTACCCTATCTATAATAAAAATAAAAAAATACTTAACACAAGATATGACACTTGTTTTTATTTAATGAGTTAACTTAAATACTATAACAAATATAAAAAAAATAAATATCATGGCAACTTAATATTTTTTCACAGCAAAAGTCATGGTACCCCTGAGAAAAATAATAAAACTTTTATTAAATTTTGTGATTTTTGAACTGGATTGGTTTACCTAGTAGTCTTAAGTCGCAGAACTTCAATCATTGAGGTCACAAGCTTTTTTGTCTAGTTTTCGTATATTTGACCCTATATTTTTAGCTGGGCTTTACTAGAAATAGTGTGATTTCGTATGCGGTTTTCTAAATTGTCCCACAAGTGATCAATAGGATTCAAATCGGGACTTTGAGGACGGATTTTTAGCATATGTGGTGTGTTATTTGCGATCTACATATTAACGTCAGTTGGTGAATGCTTTTTATTTTATTTATTTATTTAGGTCTACGGACAAAAATCATTACAGACCAATTATTGAAAATTTACATAATATACAAAATAACAATGATTTAAATAGAAATTTAATTAAACTGATTAAGGTACAAAATAATTTTACGTTTTATGACATTGACGTTAACAGAAAAATCAATAAGAAAATAAAAATCATTATAATGTTTACACAATTTACTAAGAGGATCAGAATTAGCATAATTAGTTTGAGAAACTTGTAAATAGATTGGAATGTAGAAGCGTGTTGATCGATGAGGAACATTAAAGTTTATGTTGCTAAGTAGGAAATCTGAGAAAACTGCACCATTTATTAGGTTGAATAAAAATGAAACACTAAGCATAGTTCTTCTGCTATCCAAGGTTGGTAATTTTATTAATGCAAGCCTTGTAGTATAAGGAGGAAGAATAACGTTAGGATTCCATGTTGAATTAGCCAAACAAAAAAGAAGAAACCGTTTTTGGACTGATTCTATAATTTGCTTAAGATAATCCGCATCCGGATCCCAAATAACAGATCCATATTCCAAGATTGGTCTGACTAAAGATGTGTATAACCGTTTAGTGATGATTGGTTCAGTAAACTCCTTGGCCCATCGTTTTATAAAAGCCAACACGCCGCGAGCTTTGTTTACCATCATAAATATGTGTTTCTTGAAATTTAATTTAGGATCCAGAAGAATTCCAAGATCTAAAAACTCAGTAACCAATTCAAGTTGATGTCCGCCCAGTGAAAATTTATTATATAAAGCATTATTATTTCGTGAAAACGCATATGTTTACATTTCTTTAAATTTAGTTCCATTAAATTAAGCACGCACCACTTGAATAATTCGTCCAAATCATCTTGCAGAAAATTATTTTTAGTGTTATTGTCATAGCAATAAAATATCTTCACATCATCGGCATACATTAAGATGTTACAATATTTAATTACGCAAGGCAAGTCATTTATGAATAAGGAAAATAAAATTGGACCAATGTGGCTACCTTGGGGCACACCAGAACTTACAATAATATTTTTGGATGTAGTATTATTAAAAATAACATTTTGTTTTCGATTTGTTAAATATGACTTAATCCAATTTAAACTTGCATGTGTAAAACCCAATTCTTTAGAACACAGATGGTGTTCCCAGCTGTGTTCTAAAGAATTGCGTATGCGCAATTCTTTAGAACACAGCTGGGAACACCATCAGGACCCATCTGGTATGAGGACTTAACTGATTTTAAAGACTGTAAAATCTGATTTGTGTGGATTGGAGAAAAGTGTATCATTTGATGACCCACAATTGGATGTGGGTATGATTTTAAATCATATTGGGAATCAGAATAAGTGGTGGAGAAGAAATCAGCAAATAAGTTGGTTATTATCAGATTGTCACTGGATTCTTTAGCACAGTACTTCATCGTTTTAGGGAAACCACTAGATTTCTTTTTGGTATAAACAAATTTATAAAATGATTTCGGGTCGCGATTGAAATTTAGTTTCATATTAGATATATAGTTTTTATACAGTTTTGTGTTTAATAAGTTATATTCAGCACGGGAAAACGCAAATCTGCTATAATCAGACAGCAAGCCACATGTTTTATATTTTTTAAAGCGTTTATTTTTACAATTTTTAAGCCTGGATAATTCTTTTGTGCACCACGGAGGACCAGATTTTGTGTGCTTTACTAATTTAGGAACACATTCGTTGAAAAAGTTTGATAATGTTTCGTAAAATGTTGCAACCATGGAATCAATAGCTGTTGGAGTATAACAGGGAATAGATAGAAGATCATGCCAATTAGTATTATAGAAAAGATGTTTTAAATCATCGTAGTTACATCTTTTGAAACAGAAAACCTTATCATGTTGATTTATTGTATCGGATTTACCATTTAATGGAACGTTAAAGCTGATATCTAAAGTAGGATGATAACGGTCCTCGTGTACTATAATTGGATCGGCACGCTGTAATGAACAATCGGCTGGTTCATTGACAAAAACCAGATCTAATAATTTACCAGACGAATTGTAAACTCCATTTATTTGAAAAAGACATAAGTCATATAAACTATTAAAAAATTCGAACACCCAGTCAGCGGCTTTTATAGGAGTAAATATATATGAGTCAGACACAAATTTCCACGAAACATTAGGTAAATTAAAATCTCCAAAAGCAAAAATAGAATCACCTGGTTTAGATAGTGATACGACAAATCTAATCAAACCAGCATGTTCTGTGTAAATAAGTTGATTATTGTTTTGGCTTGGCGGGATATAGGAGCAGGTCATAAATATTTTTCTGTTATGAAGTTTTATACAGATGCCAATAAATTCATTGCCTTTAGGAATATTGCAGTTTATTAATTCAGATGAAAACATGTTAGAAATAGCTATTAGTACTCCTCCTCCAATTGTAACTGTTTCTCTATCAAGTCTATAAATATTATAATTACTGCATAAAATTTCGTTGTTGATGATATTTCTATTTAACCAAGTTTCAGTGAATATAATTACGTGGTGGTTAAATGCAAAACTATCGATGTCATTTCTAACAATCAGTTTTTTTGATTAGATGACATAATTGAGGGGAGCCGGGCAACATTGTTTATACTCTCTCGTACTTTCGGTATATATTCCCTTACCAATGTGTTTTCGGGCCAGAAACAAGGATCAATTATTTTATTGTATATATCTGATGAAACTGTTATCTTAAAAGACGTAATGCTTCTTGGTTGAGTATAAGAAAATTTATAAGTTAAAATTTCATCGTTTGACTTCAGCTTAGTTTTAATATAATAGTTTAATTCTTCAACAGTCGTTTCAGCAGCAAAACGGGATACAAATACATGTTTTCTTGGTGGTAAAACGCGAAGTTCACGGGGAGCGTTTTCAGTAATGTTTATTATGGGATTGTACAGTTTAGTAACATCAGAAAATGATGGTTTCTCAACAGTTTTAATATTGGAAGTAGAAGGGGTAACATCCATAAGGTCTTCGACAACATTACCAGAATTAACAGGGTTTATATCAACAGTATTAGTCTTACTTGCAATTCTAGCTGATTTGCTGCGTCTAGGAGACAGTTGGGATGGAGAAAATTGTTGCAAAGACGATTGCTGCGAAAGTATTTGTGGCGGAAATTCATAGGTTTTTAGTGATATAAATCGATCGAACAAGTTTCCATATTCAGATATTCGCTGAGAAAGATTGGACATTTCATTTTGAATACCAAGAAAAATTGATTTTCTTTCTTGGAAGAATTTGTAAAATTCAATGCCAACTTTTTTACAGTTGTTGCAACGCCAGTGCAAGCCATCGTGCTTTTGAGTAGCCTCAGCAGCAAGTGTTGGTATGCCGCTGCATTTGAAATGAATTAAACCATGGCACAACCAGCATGACAGCATTCTTTCATCAGGATTTGTGATTGAGCATTTTTTATTTAAGCAGTCCATTATATTTAATGCAGTAAAGGTTGGTCAACCAGGAGAAGAAAATTTAAATATGGTAATACTGATTAATGCGTTTATTTTAGACAAATACCACGATCATTGTCCTGTTCAAAATAATAAATATCTCGAATATTCAGTTTTCAGCATTCTGATTAAGATTTTCTATCAGAATGTTTATGTAAACCGTTTTGTCCATTGTCTCCTCAATGATCACTAAACTGCCAACACCGGCTGCTGACATGCAACCCCATACCATTTATCCACCCTCTCAATAATTCAAAGTTTTTATAATATACTAGCTGACCCGGTCCACGTTGTTGGACCTTACAAAGTCTGTTGTGGTCTTTTATAACTCTGTTTAAAAAGTTTTCTTGGATTAAGAGATCTCAAGCTTAAGACGACTGTACCCGAAACTTTTAAAATAAATTAATCAAAAATTTCAAAAGATAGTATTATTGTTTGAAATGAAAAATTGTAATTTTGATTACCATTTGTTTATTTGTTAAGTAATAATTATCACAATTATTAAGTGTTTTGGTATTAATGTTAAAAAAAACTTTAACTACTATTATTGAAAATATTAAAAATTAAATAAATTAAGATTATTATTGCAATGCTAATCTGTGAACTATATTTTCTGTTTGACCATTTTCGGCAAATATAAATCACTGGGTTTGCCTACTCTGGAGCAGGCTACATATAACTGTCCATGTGAAAAGCATGGATTTCCCAAATCCAAACCGCAAACATCATAGATTGGCCTTGAGATTTGTTTATGGTCATGGCAAAGGCTAGTCTAATTTTGAACTGCAAGCGTCTAAACTGTATTGGACTATCCGTTGGTAACATTGGAATTCTTGGTAACAATACATGTTCTCCTCGAAACGTGCCAGTAATGATGGTTGCCTCAATTATGTTTCCCAAAATTTTTTTTACAACCAATCTCGTTCCATTACATAACTTTGGTGCATTAAGATTTCTCAATAAAATTATTGGTGAACCAACTTTGATTTGTAGATTATGAGGAGGTAGGCCTGGGAGATCAAGTGAGTTTAGAAATTTAGTTGGGAAATTAACGGCTTCGTCTTCGTTTACAACTGTGTCAATTAATTTAAATAATAATGACTGTGACTGCAACATATTTTGAATTTGTATATTTATGGCATCAACATCAATATTTTTTGCAGCCAATATTGCTCGTTGACTCAACCATTGATGATTGTTAATATTACTACGAATGTTGGGAAATACATTATCTATTAATGAATCTCTTGTAGTCACAATGATACAAAAATTATGTGGTAATGTTATAAGTTGAGTGGTTGGATTTATATTAATTTTCCCTTCACCCAATATCAAGCAATTGCTTAGAAAATAGAGCTGCAGATGGGTCATTTTGTATCTTGACGCGCATGTTTGTTACTAATTTCAATTTAATGACTCTTGTCCATAATGAGGACGATTTAAGACATGCATTGATCTCATCTGCATAAGTGGACCGTGGTATTACAGGAAGTGTTGGACGAAAATCTCCAGACAATAAAATAAGAACACCACCGAAAAGTCTTTCATTGCCATTCAAATCTTTTAAGGTGCGATTTAGTGCCTCTAAAGAGTGTTTATGCGCCATTGTACACTCATCCCAGATAATTATTTTGCATTTTTTAAGCACTTTAGCCATATCTGAATGTGGTTTAATATTGCATACTGCATTTTCATTTGTCTGGATATTTAAAGGTAATTTAAGTGCGGAATGGGCAGTTCTTCCGCCATCCAATAACGTAGCAGAATACCTGACGAAACAATAGCTAAAGCAATATCACCTTGTGCGCGTATTTTAGATAGGATGAGTGATATCAAAAAAGTTTTAGCAGTGCCACCAGGAGCATCTAAAAATAATAATCCACCTTCATCTTTGCAGTAGCTGCAGATGAATCAAAAACTAATTTTTGTTCTGGCAATAATTGTGGTTCGTGTGTTCCAATATATGCATTCAAAGCTTCAATGTTGTACGATTCTTCTCGTTGTAATTCACGATTAAATAAATCGCTTCTTGGACGATCTGGTGATGGTAATCCCAATTTATGAAGTGGTTCGTTGGAAATAAATGTGCATAAATCTTCCAATTTTATTAGTGCTTCATTATATATTGCTGGCGTGTAATTTAAAAAAGGCTCACCATGAATTATTCGTTGTGCATGGAATCTTTAAATTTTTCTCACAACACATTTGGTCTTGTTGGAAAACATGTTGTCAATATAATAGCAAATAAACTTCGTATCTGATGTGGAGTTGAAGAAATTGCAGCATCGGTTAGAGTGATGTCCCAATGATTATCTTCTTCTAATAACTGCAGTGCGCAACATGCTTCATGATATGTTGTGTATATTTGATCATTAACTGTTTTTAAATGTTCAAATGACGTTGGCCCTGTGATATTTATAAGTAATAAACGTAAATAAAAGCATTCTCGTTGTCTGGGATGAACTGTGTAGAGTCTGCCTAATGTATTTGTAAAAAAAATCCCTTGATATTGGGTGTGTGGTATGCCTCTTTTACGGGGTTCCCATTTTTTTTTTTTTGATTTATCCCACGTGAAATATGCTGGAACTTGTGAATAAAGCAACGTTCTTGTAAAAAGTCCAAAATTATTTTGTTGTTGGCATAATGTAAAATATTCTGTTAGTGTTGTTTTTGGTGGAGTTTGTGCTCGATCAACTGCATTTAGATCGGTGAAGTAAACACGTTGTCCATTTTCAAGGTGTATTGCCAAATGAATAACAGCTGGATCTCTTTCATGAATTGGAAACGATAGGATTCGCCAAACCGCTTCATTTCTGCTTATATATCTACCCATTTGGTATCGACCATATCGCTGCCATATCAAAAACGGCCATATCGCTGCCTTTGTTTACATATTTGCAGATGTACTTAATTGATTTTACAGAGCTACAAAACTCTACATTTATATGTGCTTTAAAGGTTTTAGATAAAATAGGTGAATATGGCACTACCCATCTATTATCGATTTCAAAACCATTCTGGTTATTTGATGAGTTTATTTTAAATGAATTACCACCATTTTCAGTTGATCTTCTTCGATATAGTGGGTATCCATCATTACCTGTAATAGTTTCTGATAATATGTCCTTAGGAAAGCGTTTTGTGCATTTGCCGTTATCCATGCATGGTGAATTCATGTTGATGGAACCACATGGACCATGAATCATGTTTGTTGTAACTATTTTAAACAATTCAGGATCAACTGTTTTATCTGGGATTTCCGCTGATATAATTTTATCAATATCCTCTGGACTTATTTTATTGATCAACCATATTAATATATGTGCATGGGGTAATCCACGTTTTTGCCATTCAACTGAATACATCCAGCATCGCGTTTTCCCAAAAACGTGATGCTTTACAATTAAGTCGATTAATGATTTTAATTTTTGTTTGAAAACTCGCGCAGTGATGTCATGGCGATCATGTGATGATTGACCTGGCAATAAACAGTTTTTGATCTCATCCCACTGTGGGTTGCATGTAAACGTTACAAAAAGATCAGGTCTTCCGTATATACGCACATAGGTCATAGCATCTTGAATATATTCCTGCATATGCCGAGGACTGCCAGTGTAAGACAAAGGTAAAATACACATTTGGCCTACATCGTTAATATTAAAAATTGTATCGACATTATTATTTATTGCATCGCGTAAATGGATGTATTCTTCTGACCTTAATTTAGCTTGATTAAATCTGATAAAACGAAGACGTTCACTTTCGATTTTGGCATACATGTCAACAATAAATTGGTGGTATAAATGTCTGCATTTTAAAATGTGATTGTCTTCGTTGGTTCGAATCATAAGTCTGTATGCATAAAAATTCATCGAACTGACCTTTTTATTCGTTTCTTCACCTACATATACATTTTGCAACAATGTGTTGTAAATAATATTTTGAATTTAAGTATTATAATTGTTATATTCGCCTGTTTGTGGATTCCTCTGTTTTATATTTATGTGGTAGCCATCTTCACCTTCCCAAAAAATTAAAGGATATTGAAGTGCATCATAAGAACGATGCGTATCGGCAATGATATGCGTCGTGTTGTTGCGACGCATAATACGTATATCTCGATGTTCGAATGAATCACCTACCATTACAATACCGACTTCATTTACTGTAGGTGTATTAAAACGACGTGCATGCTCCCCATTTGGAACTTTGTCTGGTTTAATAACGATCATATAATTGTCGTTATGTAATTGGCTTGAAAATTGTTTAAATAACTGTATTAAATAGTTTTTATCTGCGAGAAAAGATTCTAATTCAGATACGATAGCACGTTCTTGCATATCATGAATTTGATTGTAGCCGCAACGGATGTTGGCCTGCTCTTCAACATCTCCCATAAAGTATATTTGTAGAAATTTTGGTTTTTCCGTAGAAACAGGAAGTAAAGAACCAATTTTATGGTAAACTTGGCCCTGAATCTTGAAGGTAGAATTAAATGTGCTTCCAAGGCCATCCGTATTGCTAATGATGTTGGCGGCAAATGATGTCATTTGGAAGCAATTATTAAATTTTCTTATTTTTTTAAGAAATAATTTTGACTCGGCGGTATTGCCATCCATTAAATTTTTTAATGGGTCTGGTGGTGGGTTCAATGATGGCAATACAACTTTTCCTGAAGAGCAGCACATTCCAGGTGGCTCATTTTTAAACTTCAATGCATGACAGTGCACACATTCCTTGTCCATGCTTCCAATATTTATTTTGGGGTTTGCGCAATATTCTGTTTCTGGACTATATTCAAAAGCAATTCGATGAAATGAGGATAAAGACTTGGCTCTTTCAATCTGCATACGGCTTCTGTTACCCAACTGGCTTAAAGTACGATTTAAATCTGATACGCGGTTACGTGATGTGAGTCTCGTTATCCGCATAGTGGCCAATCGTTGCATACGGTGTTCATTTGTTGCAGCTTGGCGACGTACAGCACTTGATTCACGTTCGTTTTCTCGACGTTGGGATTGTTGTTCTGGTGTTAATTGATTTCGTATTCTTTGGGTACCTGAAGCATTTCTAGTAGCGCGGCCAATATTACCCCGACGTCTTAAAGGCATTTTAAAGCTTCTGTTTTATAAAAATAATTCTTTTAGCACATATTAAATAATAAAATAATTCAAAATTATATTATATTACATTATTTGAAGTAAACAGAAAAGTAAATAATGAAAACTGAAAAGCCAAGTCTATATATATTCGTTTATGTCGTACTTGGGAACTTTTCATCGTTATCAAAATGTTATTAAAATTTAATTGAATTCAAATTTTTTTGGCAATAGTATTTGTGTTACTTATATTATAATAATAAAATCATACGAAAAATATTTATGTGGAAATAAAACGGAAATTGACGAAAAATAATAACTCACATGTATGGCTTATATTTATGTGCAAATAAAACGCCTAAATTTGTGTTTAAAAATTAGTTCTGTGCCTTAAATACATTGCATTTAATAATATTATGAATATGACTGAAAAAAAAATATACGTTTTCGTGAATATTTTAACACCAGCGCCACCTACAGGTGAAAAACTTTGTCAGCAACTTTAGTTTTATGTACATAATATATGTTGCGAATTTGAGCTAAATTGGACCGTACATAAATTTTTTGGGAAAATCTCGACCCCAGCGCCACCTATCGGGTACAAAAAAAGTTATGCAAATCGGAGAACCAAAGGAACATATGGTATGAATACGAAGTCGCTAGCATTAGTGGTTCAACAGTTATTAGAGTACCAACATACGCACCAACGTTTTTATATATTAAGATTTTGTATTTAGCTCGTCACACTTTTTGCGCCACACCAATTCATGTCCGTTCGATCCAAAAATGTTATATTTTGATTTTTCCGAGAAAATAACTTTTTCCCAAGAGTGATTTGCCTTAATTTTATATTCCGTTGCGAATCCATAAGCTGTTTTTTATTTGTTACGCTAAAGTGCAGCTTCTTGCGAGCAGGACGAGCATTGATTGTAACTGAATGCACCCACGTATCGTGTCCGCAGAAACAGCTTCCCCAATGATTCTTTCAACTCTGAAGATATTTTTGGTGCACTTCTGAATGGGTCGTTTTTAATAATGGCTAAAAATTTTCGTCCATCTTAATTATTAAGCTTTAGTGGACGGACTGACGATTTAAACTCTTAAGCTAGTAGTGGTGGCAACGACTGTTGTTGGAAGAACTTTAATGGCCTAAATCTATAATTTGCAGACTTTAAAAAATGCGGGGTAAGACAAATGGGTCTGAGTAAAACATTTTTTTTAACCCATTATAACGTACACTGTCCCCATATGCGGTCACCTCGATTTGTTTATATTTTTTCAGGTAATATAAGTCAAAAAAAAATTTGCTAATATTACATAGACTTCTTAGAATTTTATTATCGTTCACATTCACGGGGCGCATTATATGGAAACAATTGGGAAAAGACAATAAGCAATTTGCAACAATACAATTTTTATTTTATCCTATTTGACGCCTTTGCCTATTATATAGACGTAAGTTTTTTTAGTTCTCTAGATTTCAGTCGGCCGTTAAAGGGTTAATAAACTAACCGAAAGGCTTTTTTGTTATTCCAATGTGTACAAGAAAACAACGGTAGCCAAAATACGAGTATTGGCATGAAACTTGAGATTGAAAATGTGAGGGCAAATACCATCAAGTGTTCTCATAGTAAAGTCACAAAAAAAAAGAAACAAGATAATTAAAGTTGAAAATTAAATTTTTTTTGAAATCTTGGATAGTGGTTGTTTAGATTGTGCTAAAAAAAATATAAACCAACGGTTTTCAAGTTAGCTGCAAACTATCATAAAACCGAGTGCGCCAAAACTCGCAGAGGATTTTGGAACTTTTGGTTCCTCGTGTAGCCGCTTCACCTAATTCATAAACTAACATTTGATACACTGGTATTTGCTTGGCAACGACTATCGAATTGATTCACTAAACACCTGATGGAATTTCAAACAACCGGATTGAACCAGTTTTATTTTCAGAACCGGCTAGAAGTTTTGCCCGGCTTTAACTACACCCAAGACGTAACGTTTTATAGGAGGGCTGCAGGTTGATCATCATTAGTCTGAAGCTGGCATTGAAATTTAAACCTGATTGTTGGTGACTAAAAGAGATTCTTCATTTGTGGTCTAAACCCAATATAGATTTTTGAAAAATTTTTAATTTCGTTTTTTCTTTTATATAATTAACTATTTCATAAATTGATAATCGTAATCCTCCTACGAGTTTCTAAATTACCTAAAAATGTTCGTCAAATTTACAAATCTGTTATCTCAAGTAAAATACTTTTAACAGCAGAGAAAAGTATGAACATTTTTTATAGATGACTAAATTTAATTTTCGCGTACGAATAAGATATTTAAATTTCCGTTTGAATTTTTCTAATAAAAGTTAATTTTCAAGTTTGAGATCAATTTTCGTCAATCAATCATGTATATATTAAACTTGTATGCCAAAGTATTAGAACACTAATAGCCTGTTCCTCAATCTCGAACGAAAAACTAGTCGAAGCAAGTCACTCGAATTCGTATCAATTTGCGTTTCTCTATTTCGAAAGCCTTCGATCGACTTGACTTACGTGTGTCAATTTTTGTTTCATACGCATTTACAAATCACAGAGATGCCAGATCATATATTTTGAGTATTTTTTACAATTTTCTTTAAAAGTAGCAAAAATACTACTTAACTGCTTAAAGACAAAAACAACCAGCTGTGATCAGCTGTATATGACAAATGAAATAAAAAAATAACAATAAACAAATCAATTTTTATTTGAGAATGTGTTTATTTTTGAAAATGTTTGTTATCGATTGCTTGTGAGTAAGATAATCGTAAAGCTTTTCTGTTGCCAGTTGCTGTTGTCTGTTCGGTGCGGTCACTGCTCTTATAAAATAAAAGATGTAAAATAAAAAATCTAAATATGAGCTGCTTGGGGCAAACGTAAGTCACAAACAATACACACTTATCTTTTACCACTCAGCAACAGCGTAATAGGGAGTGAAACGGAGTTTAGTTTTCTGGTCAAATTTTCCTCCTCTGCAGAAAATTTGTTTGCTCCGAACACCAGAGTCTCTCTGGCAAAATCAGGCATTTCTTCCTAGTCATTAAAGACGTCTTCGGCTGGTCCATTGTTGATTTTTTTCACTAAAATTTAAAATTCTTAATAAACTATAAATAATTATATTATTTTGTACTTACCTTTTGTTATCCATTGCTTTTTTTACTTCATTTTGCTATTAAAAATATCAAATATATATTACTCGACAAAAAATAGCAAGTGACTGATTTTGACATTTGCGTTCGAGCTGTTCGAAATAGAGAAACCAAATTTTGTATGAAAACAGTTACGTTTTCATTCGACTTGTCGTTCGAGTCATCGTTCGCATAGAAATAGAGTTAGTGAAACCCAAATCAGTTTTCTTTCGACTAGAAAGCGAACGAACGTGTTCTTTCGAAATAGAGGAACAGGCTATAATATTAATTAACCAAATTTTAGCGGCATCGTCATCTATGGATTCAAAGATCGAGCGAAGTTGTGAGTATAAAATGAAATTAGAAATTCCGTAATTTATTTCTAGTAATTTGGCTTTAATTTTTTTGAAATACCTTAATCGTAACTGAAATTATATAAAATTCGGGTTTACAGGTGTTTGATTGAGGAAAATCTACCTAGATAGACTTAAGTTTTTTTTCTGTTTTCTATATGGACAAATCCTGCGTGACGAACGCTACATTCGTACGCGTTTTTGGATTAAAATATAGAAATTTCTTGGTCTTTTAAAAGAGATACCTTCAACTTAAACATAGTGTTTAGTAGGATTTAAGTGTACTTTCGAATGCGAAATAATTAATCACAAAATTTTGTGACGCACGCTAAAAAAAATTGAAGTAACTTTGAAAGTTGAGGCATGTTTTCGTTATTTTTAGCGAATTTCGCAAACAAAGCATACAAAATCTAATACCTAAAAGAAAGATGAATATAAGAGAATTCTAAAATAACTTATTTGCAGCCAAACATTTTTATAGTTTTTAATCAAACGCCGTGAACCCTTTGTGACGCACGCTACATTTTTTTTAGTAGTATATAAATAAACACTATTGAATTTACATTAACAATAATTTAATTTTTTAATAACATTTCTTAAAACAAATTGTTAACATATTAAACCAACCAATTCAAATAGGAAATACAAAAAACAATTTTTAATTTTTGTTCTAATTCCTTAAAAAATTCTAAATCGTGTAAATTATATGTTCATGTATTTCAAGACAAGGTTCCATTTGTTTTCGATGTCATAACACAATATTAATATTTTAACTCTAGGAATTCTGCCAATAAAATCCTTTTAAAAGAGGTTCCCAACCAAATTTATTTTACAACATACTCTGTTAGAAGAAATTCCAGGGAACCAGAACCCGTTTACCTTAACTTAAATGATAAGATACAATATAACTAGAACTATATCCAGAAGTGTTTCTAGGAATATCTGGTTACTTTTGGAATAAGTTCAAACAAAAATTATAGGTGTTAAAGCCGACATAAAAACATATTATATAGGGCAAGAAGTTGTTCAACAAGTCGTTCTTAGAGACAGAAAATTTGCCTGTTAAATTATTGATCTATTGTTCAGATCAGGGGTGCCCAAAAGTTCCTTATGGAAGAGCAAACACCAATACATTTAAAGAATAACTAATTTTGATTCAATATTTTTTATTGTAAAAACCAATACATACAAAGAAAAAAAAATATTTCATATCATATGTTAAACAAAAACAAAATCTACATTGATGATCGTTGTCTTGTCGTCAATGTTTACCAGCAAAGCATACGAAAGTGTTGTTGCTTTGCACTTGCGTGTATACAGTGAAGAACGACAAAAAAAAACTAATAAGACAAGTTGTTTGTGTATTTCGTATTGCTAGTGCTGAGTATTAAAATGCACAGCCTATAGTTAAGTGCTTTTACAAAAACAAATGAGCACCAAGCGCATAAGGTACCCTTGATTCAGATCCTATAAGACGAGCGAGTATTATTGTCCACTACTTACCAAACTGTTGAATTATGCAATTGAAAATTACTGTCGTTTACCAAATTTGTAACAACAGTTTACAATTTTCATGTAATATGATAGATATTTAATTTCAAAAGTGGACGATAAACGATAATGTTCTTATAAAACCTGGAACAGAGTCTGAGAAATAATACTTCACCCTCAAAAATTCTAAAGCTATTTCAACCTTATAATAAAAGGCAGATGTTAAACAAAACATTTTAAAATGCATATTTTTATCCAATAAATCAAACACGTGGCTGAGTATTTTTCTAAAAAGCACTATGACGCTACTGTTTTTTTTTATTTATTTATATTTACATGAACAGTTATAATTAGGGCAACATAAAATCAGCAAAGTTAACTTTTTTTGGGTAGGAATGGATAAGTGAGGAGTTAATATAAGTCCGACTCATGAAAAATAATTAATTTGAGCCATATTTCTTAGGTAAATTTTTTGCTTCTTTTGATCATAATTGCTATTTTTAGCTATTTTTGTATAAAACGGCCTATTTTTGCTATTTTTGTTAGAACGGTATATTTTTGGTGATTTTTAAGGAACATTTTCATTGCTAAAAAAGTAAAAGCAACTAATTTTCATATCAGAGTTTTTCTTTAATGTGGAAACCACAAAACATATACCTAGAAGCGTAAATTTGGCGGACAAATGCTTGTTGTTATGAAATTCACACATACCCTTTGTCAAACTTATTGTTTTCCATAGAAATTTTTTTGTTGCTGTTCTTGTTTTTCGTTTTTTATATGCATTTCATTAAACGTAAAATATAACACTGTGTCTTGTCACCAATGCATGTAATACAACGAATGCGACCATGCTATTTAACTATATTTTTTACCGTGAACAACGTAGAAAGTATAGAAATGCTGCATACCTTTTCACTACAATTAATGTACAACCATTATTTTGTCTTAAGTTTTTCAAATAGTTTCACAAAGTAGGCGAAAAAATATATAGAAAAGAAAGAAAAAACAGTAACGTATTTTACATTGAATTGTAGGTGTTGTTCTGTTTTCGAGAAAATTGAAAGAAAAAAGTGACAAGCTTTATTATAAAAGGTATACATATATTTAACAAATAAAAAAACATAGTTTTTAACGATAAAACAATTATTTTATATTATTATTTTAAATCGAGCTTAAGATCTTTTTACAAAAATAATGATTATTTGTTATTTTCTTCCAATATTTCGTCTCCACATTGGGTGACTTCTTCAGTGAAATAATATAATTTTTTTCAACGTTTAAGGCCCAATATTAGAACTTGCCTTTAAGGTGCGTGTTAGTTAAAGGTAACTTTACCTTAAGTGAGGAATAATGTGACTTTTAACTTTTTTTTGGTTATTACAACTTCCTTATAAAATAAAATTAAGTTTTTTGAAAATATGGCATTACCAGAGCAAAAACCGATTACTTTTGATAAATTAAAATGGTTCTTTAAAATACGTAGTGGCAACGACGTACTTTTATTTACAAACAAAAAATACAAACGAAAAACAAAATTCCTCCGAATTGTGTAAAAGATAAAAATGTTTGTTGTAAAAAATTTACATTGTTGACGCCGAACACAGAAATGAACAAAACAGCAAAGATACGGTCAAAAAACTACACGGCAACTACACCGCAGAGCGGAAAATGTGGCAACTTCAAATGCTTAAACCTTACGTTAAAAGTTAAAGGTAAGATGAACTTACCTTTAGCTTATCGGCCACTGTTAGGTTAAAGTATACTTATAATAACGAAAAACTAATAATCTGTCTGTTAACATCCTAACTTTAGCTATCGGCAAGTTATTGGGCCTAAAAAATTTTTATATATATAAGTTTTAATTGTTGAAAAAAAATTATATTACATATTTCCCTGAAGAAGTCACCCAATGTTGAGACGAAATATTGAAAGAAAATAATAAATAATCATTATATTTGTAAAAAGATCTTAAACTCGATTTAAAAGAATAATATAATAATATAATATCGAATAAAGAAAAATAAATATAAAACAATTATTTGTAGAAAATGTCTAAACGTAAGGAGCCGGTAAGCCAAAAGTTTAAAAGATTTGTGAATGATTATCCTGATCTATTTACTAATGGAAAGACATTAGTATGCAATATATATTCGAAGTATGTAAACTTTGAAAAACACTTTAATGTTCAGAAACATTTGCAGTCTAGAAAACATTTGGAATTAAAGGAAAGGCAAGTTAATCAGAACTTACGCCAAAATTTTCTGAAGGAACCTCAATCGGCTTCCGAATCGACATTCCGTTGTATAAAATCAGAAATGAAAAAATTTAAACATTTTAAGAAAAAAAAAACGCTTTCTTTCATGTTTCATCCGAGTTCACGCTAAGAACAAAATATTTTACATATTTAGTATTTATGAATCCACCGTAAATAATATTAAACAAACAATTGGAAAACAATATTTGTGGGTGTCGATAGACGAGACTTCAGCTCAAGCTAATAGACACGTCGTAAATACTATTATTGGAATTCTTAGCGAATATGAAGATATTTCAGAAAAAAGGTTTTTGCTGAAACCTGCATTCATGAAAATGTAAACAGCTCAACAGTTGCCCGTTCATTTGCTGATACAATGACAGAATTGGGCATAGACAAATACAAAGTTTTGTTATTGGTGACAGATGCAGCCCCATATATGGTAAAGGCTTCAAAAGGTATAAAGATATTATATCAAAAAATTACGCATTTAACCTGTATGGTACATGGAATTCATAGATTATGTGGACATATAAGAGAAAATTATCCTAATGTGGAAAGATTTATATCAAATGCAAAAAAAACTTTTTTAAAAGCACCATCTAGAATTGCTGTTCTAAGAGAAGTGGATACAAATATACCTATTCCATTACAACCGATAACAACACGTTGGAGATCTTGGTTATCGGCGGTTATATATTACGCCAACCATTTTGACACGTTTACGAGAATTTTTTCTAAGTTAAACCCTTACGATTCGTCAGCTGTAAGAATTTGTCAATATATTATGGAAACTTGTGAACTACGTAACCAGTTAATTTTTATAGCTTTAAACTTTGGTTTTTAACATCAACTATAAAGTTATTGGAAGAAAAAAATAAGACTTCAACTTCACAAATTGCCCTGATTGATGAAATGGTTAATAAAATAAAAAATATTCCTGGTACATCAAAAGCTATTAGCAATTCACGAAAAGAATAAAGGTTTTAAAGACCTAAAGCAAATTGGACAAATTTTAAATGGCAGTGCAAATAATGAAAACGACAATTTTTATTATTCGTCAAAAGAGATATTGAATTTCAAATTAGCTCCACTAAATTATGTTGATGAGGAACGTTCCTTCTCCATGTAAAAAATGTTTTGCGTTCAAATAGAAAAGTTTTTAATTTGAAAATTTAAGCGAACAATTTGTTATATAGGGTGATCCATTTCGAGATACTTTTTTCAATAGCCTTATTTTTGTTCAGTATTGTTTGGCATTTCACAATGGAAAGACTTATGCCTGAACAACGTTTACAAATCGTTCATTTGATAGACATAATCTTCAAAAAATAAATGCCAAAGAATGTTCTTTCAAATGATAATAAACATTCCCCATTAAATTTGAATTTTCTGTTTTTTTTTTTTAAGTAGGGAACCTCGAAATGGATCACCCATTACATTGCAACAATGTATTTAATTAATAAATTAAAAAAAACGTTTGATATTTTTTTTTTGCAGAAACATGATGAAATTTAAAATGGCAATTAGAAAATTAAAGATCTTAAGCAATTAAATTTTTTTAAATATAAAGTTAAGTATATTGATAAAAAAAATCGTCAGTATCTAAATTTAACAGAAAACACTTTTATTTGTTAAGCTATTTTAAGGTTAAATTTTTGGTTTTTGATGTAAATTTTTTTGGTTTGTTGTGGTCAAAATTCATTAGTTTTAAAAGCTGATTTTTAGAGCTATGAACATTTTTTAGAGCTACTTTAATGTTGCCCTAGTTATAATTCCGTATTATTTTGGCCTCAGCGCCAAAACAACATATTCAAATTGTTTTCAATTGGAAACATGTTTAAGAACTGAAAAAGTTGATTTGTCAGAAAATTTTTAAAGAATAGAAAAGCTTTAAGTAGAACCCAAAAAAGAAATCGTTACAATTTCCTAGGAAACAGACCTGGCAGGAATATGCGCATTCAAAAGTTTCATAGACACCGACAATTTCTGAACTTTTTTTAATAGAAAACCTCTTTAAATTTAAAGCCCAAACCAGAAAATTAAAGTGACAGCTACAGTTCTGTCAAACTTTGTAAATTTCGCAATAACAATACAATATTTTTAAGAATTATTTCTTGAATAGAGTTTTAGGACAGCTCTGGTTTATTTATAAATTTTTCTACAATAATTTCTCCGCTGTAAAACACTAAGTTATTCTGTTTTAGGTTTAAGGGCTTACTTGAGCACTCTGTGTCCTTACTGGTGAAAGATATACTTTTATTTTGCATTTTGCATTTAACGATTAATCGCCAATTTCTCCGATTAATCAATTAAATAATGACCTAACCGGTTGACCGGCAGGGTCGATAATTGGAAGCACTTTTTAATGCAATTTTTGAGAAAACTCAAATCGGGACGTACGCTACAGAAATTCTTATCCTTTTTTTTAATTGTAGAATTATAATTTTTTTATTTACCTAAAGCAGTCTATAAAATTGATTTAAAATTATAGATTACTTGCAAAAAAAAAACATTTCATTCTACTTACAACATAATTTCAATCTTTCCAAAATATAAAAAAATTTTTTTTACTAAAATTGAAGAGAACTGAATGAATAAAAATATGGCCTTCGATCGGACCATCTATGTTAACACTAAGGTAATGATATGAACACATAAAAAATGTTATTTTTTTGTATAACATTACGATATCTGAGGTAGGGTAGGATTATTGAACCTCTTAAATTATTTGAACCTCTTAAGGATCAGGGCGTTTAGGGGTATTATTATACTGTTCGCAAGGTAGATAGTTGGACCCAATACCATCTAGGGTTTCCCATAATATAAACGAATGTAGTAATTGAGATTGTTTTAGGTTAAGTGGGTATTAATTGGTCCGTCCGGTTACACAAGAGAAAATTTGTATTTGAAGGTAAAAACCATTAAACGATTTGGTATATTTTTCTCTTTCCTTTTGTAATTAGTCACATAGCTAAACCCCAACGTGCACCTAATAAACTTTGTGTACGTGTGGTTGGTTTGTGGAAGAGTAAGAACTCCCCATTTCGGCGAGCTAGCAAGAGCATTGCTTGAGGTGCATACCCCTCCTATTCCACACTCCAAAACGGGGACATTTGCGGCTGGCAGCGATTAGCCATTTAGTATGTCTTAGGCTTTAGAGACAACACTCCCCACCACCCCATACCACAGATTTACCCATTCCGTGACAATTATTATTTTTCGTTCTTTATTGCTAACTCATTTCTCGACATTTTAAAGAATTACTCGACTTCACTTCTTGTCATAAACAAATGCTTCTTGAAAATTTGGAAAGTACCGTTACGTTTTTTAAAAGGGAATCAACAAAAGTTAAAGGGATGTCAACAGTCTTGCAATAAAATTTTATAGGGTAAATCATATATATATAAGACTAGGGGTACCATGACTTATGCTGTGCTAAAATATGAAGTTATATTGGTCTTCAATTTTTAAAAGTTTTATTTAGTTAAACAAGTTAAATATTTTTTGGATTTGCGGTAGTATGCAAGTGAATACCCAAAATAAAAATAAGTGCCACATTTCCAGTTACCTAATTTTTGAGAAATTTGGGGAAATTTTTCATTTTGACAGGGGTATCACGACTTTTGCTGTACACTGTAAAAACAACTTTTGTGTGCGAAAAAAAGATTTTTTAAAAAAAATGGAAACTTGATATGCAAATCTTTTAACAATTTTTTTTCTTGTTTTTTCCATACTTCACGAAGCATTTTACAGATTAAATAAAAATGTTGATCTTTATTAGATGTTGACATTTCAGTTAAAAGGTTGGCAATAATGAAAAAAAGTCACGATGGCATCACAATTTTCAGAGTTGATTTACAAACCATTAATTGACAGATAGGAAATCATTATAAATAAACTATATGGTAACTCTCTGCTTAGCCTTATCGGTATGCTAGTTAGCAAGTCGTTGTCATTATAAATACGGCTGCTAGTAATTAACACATTTTTTTTTTTTCAAAATGAAATGTTCGAAACGATACGATAGTGATGAGCATACAGGAATCAAACAAAACACGATATCCATCAATCGTATCGTTTGGACGATCATTATTTTCAAAATTACGGAATTGAATCCCAGATTTTGAGCGAAATTACAATGCTTTGCTCAAAAAACGTGTTTTGGTAGTACTGAATTTGCAAATTTTGAATTAATTCTTTTCACCAAAAAAAAAAGAATTGAATGGAATTCAATTCAAATGAATTGAAAATTAATTGCAATTTAAAATGCAATTCAAATTTTAATTGCAATTAATTTTCAATTCATTTGAATTCAATTGATAAAATTTCATTCAATTCGTAATGGCATTTATTTTTAACAAAAATAATAGCAAAATTGGTTGATGCACTTAAACTTTGAAGTTTTGAACTACATCTATTATTTTTTAATTTATTGTTTATTTGTAAACGATAAATTTATTTTTAAAATAAATATTACATACAAATTAGTAAGGTGGACGTATGTCACAAAATTTCATAAATATTAAATGCGTTTTATCGTTCAGTGTATGTCAAAACCAAAATGAGTAATACTTGACGAAACAAACTCCATGTTTGCTTTGATTTCGATTCATATCTGATTTCATTATTATGAATTATAATTTATTTTTCTAATTCATTTGAATTAATTCAAAATCAATTCAATACAAATTTGAATTGCAATTCATTTCAATATTATTAATTAAAATTTCATTCAATTCGTAATGAATTGATATCAGAATTGAATGATTCATTTACAGCTCTGTTTGGTACATATTTTTCCATATATTTTTATGCGAGAAAAACATGTGCAAAACATCTCAAACAACGTGTTCAATTCCAAAGTTACATCGTATGTATCGATGTTTACGTACTTTTGTAATTTGAGGAGTAAATAAATAAAAAATAAGTAATAAAATAATAAAAATTTTATAAATTTTATAAATTAATATAAAAATTTACAAGAATTATGGGACATAAAATGTGTGTATTTGTTTAGTAGTAGTATATACGAACACACAGAACTGATGTTTCGGTTATGGTTTTGTTTTTGGTTTCATCGTCTGTACTAAAAAAAGAAACACATGTTTCTACTAATGATTCTTCGTCTATGGGTAGCATAACAATCATTATGCGCAGTGTTGGTATACTTTTGCAGAATTGCCAAATTTTTTTTTTATTATATTAAATTCACACCTCTGTTTTTTAAACTAAATATACTTTTAACATAAATTTAGCTAAGTCGTTGGCAGTAAAGGTTACATGTTTAATAACATGTTAATTCGGGTGCTTTATTATCTTTTCAATTTTATTCCGGTATTTTTTAATTTACCATTTTATGCTTTTGGAATAATATTTTAATTCCATTTTAATTTGGCAAAAAAACAACGAATATCACTGTGTGTAATTTTTTAAGTCATGGAAATATAACGATATACGGACACCACTACGTGATAAAAGACCACTACGTGATAAAAGACCACTACGTGATAAAAGACCCGTGTCTCCCAGTTTTGCCCCAAGTCATGTACTTCTTTTTGTATGGGCCCCCCAAAGATTTGGGGCCTCGGTGCCATTTTTGCAAACAAGTGATCATTTTCTCAGGTTCATATCTTGCAACCCGTTCTGAATTTTGATTTACTCTCTGAGGCAAAGTTGTAGCTCTTGTCATGAACATATAAAATAAAAAAAACTTCATCTTCAAGATTAAAATCGCAAAAAACTTAAAAAAAATCGATTTTGTTTACATTTTTTCCCCTGTTCAGGTCTTCAAGGAAACAATCAACTACAGGTTGGTTGAAAAGTTCCTGCGCTCCCCAAGAGATGGCACTGCTAGCTCCAAACTTTTTTTTCTCTCAAATTGGTATAACTGTCCTGAGAACACATGCAAAGTTGCAAGTCATTCTGTCAATTCTTTCTTTGTTTACAAGCCATTTGAAGTTGACGTGTCATTGATTTTTTTTAAATGGAAAAAATTGAATATCGTGCAGTCATTAGATTCTTTGTTTTGAAGGGTTTAAAAGCAAAGGAAATTTATGAACAATTGTTAGAAGTGTATAAGGTCGTACCAGCCTTAAAGACGATCCACGCGACCAAAAACTGCAACCACAGCAGAAATCATTGAGCAGGTACATAATATGGTTAGTGAAGATCCAAGTTTGACTAAGCGTGAAATTGCTAATGCCATAGGCATCTCAGACGAATGAGTACTCCATATTTTACATGAAGAATTACGTATGAAAAACCTGTTTGGAAAGTTAGTGCCGCACACATTAACAATTCAACAAAAACTGGATCGAAAACAAATTTCTCAGCGTAATTTGGAGCGTTTTAAGCCGAATAAAAAAGACTTCTTGCGTCGTTTTATAACTATGGATGAGATTTGGATCTACCACCATGATCCTAAATTGAAACAAGAACGTTTACAGTGGACTGAAGCTGGTTGTTCAGCTCCAAAGCAGGTGAAGTCACAACGATCAGCAAAGAAGTATGGCATCAGTTTTTTGGGATGCAAAAGGAATTTTGTTAATTGATTATCTTCAGAGAGGTAAAACAATCAACTCTGAATATTATTGCAGCCTTTTGGATCAGCTGGATGAAAAAATTCGTGAGAAAAGACCTGGTTTAAAGAAGAAAAAAATAATTTTTCATCAAGACAATGCACCTGCTCACCAAAGTGTTTTGACGATGGCTAAATTCAAAGAATTAAAGTACGAATTGCTTGAACATCCACCGTATTCACCAGATTTGGCTCCCAGTGACTACTATCTCTTCAGAAATCTCAAACAATTCCTTCGTGGAAAGCATTTTTCGTCGAATGAATAGGCCATAGCAGCCGTAGACGGTTATTTTGCAGAGCTTCCGGAAAACCATCATAAGGATGGGATAAAATTATTAGAAGATCATTGGAACAAGTGTATTGAGCTTCTAGGAGATTATATTGAATAAAAAAATATATTTCGTAACAAAAACAGTATTCTTTCATTTCGAGCGCAGGAACTTTTCAAGCAACCTGTACAAAAATGTACCTAAGATCACAATAAACAAATTTCTAGAACATATGAACTTCCTAGGAATTATTCTTAACCCTTATGTTTACACCAAGGTGATTTGTCACATTCATAACACCAGGGTCTAGTCAGACCCGGTACATAACGACGATTTTACATGAAAACTTATAAGTAAATATGAAGATTTTGTGTTTACAAAGTTATTTATTATTCACAATTTAATTAGTATTTAGTAAAATTAAATTAACAAAGAAGTTAAATAATAATAATAGTTCAGGAATAATTAAAATACAAACTTTGCTCCACTTTGAGCCATCATTTCCGTAAAAATTCGAAGTTCGGTCTATTACATTTCCCTCTGGCTGCACTTTGTTACTGTCTGAATATCATCTTCAACTTCATCACTGTTTCCTCTATCTCCAATTCTTGTTCCTTCTCGATATCCGAAGCTTCATTCTCATCCGTCGCATAATCTGAGTCTGCATTGTCTTCGGTAACAAAAGGTTCGTATCCATCTTCCGTTTCTCTTTCCCGTTCAAGAGAATTGGCTAAGCAGCAGCAACACATTCACAAAATGTTGGGTCAAAACGTAAATACGACTTATATACCAAGTCAACTTCTGCTATTCCTTCATCATTTGTTTCCATTTTTATAAAAAAAAAATCAACAAAACACATGTATGCACAACCACTATCATAACGATATCTCATCAGGAAATATAAAAACTACTTGAAATGAAACAAAAAGGGCCTGGCCAGGCTCTGGTGTAAACAAGAGGTTTAACACCGTTTAGGTAGCCCAAAGGTAGCCGCAAAAGTGGAAAATTTCTCGAAAATTTTTTAATTTCATTTGTTTTTGCTTTACTTCAACATTGAGGTACTATGCTATCTATTACAAAAATAATAAAAAAAAATATTCGTATAATGTTTATAATGTTGATGGCCCTGGACTTGCAAATCGCACTCTCTTCAGTTGTGGATCCAAATCGTCCGAATCTGACTGATTCAGAACTTATGGACACGTTGCTTCCAGACTGCTCTCCATCATCAGCTTTTTCTTTTTAAATACTTCATTAACATCATACAGGGTGATCTTGTGACTCCACCAACATACCTGAAATGAATTAGAAAAGAAATCAAAAAAGGAATGCAACACAATTCATCAATAAAATTGATATTACCTCTGCAAGCAATGTATCGAGTTTTTTGCCTTTGTACCGTTTTTCCATGGGCATTGTGGTTTGGTGAAACCGCTCTCCTTGCTCATCGAATACGGTAGGGAGTTGTTTGATAAAATCGTCAAAATGAAAATGAAGAAAATGCAGCTTTAATGTCATCGATGTGCCGTTTTTCTCAAAATAATACAGCATTTCTTTCACCCATTCTCTTGCTTCCGGTTCCGCGTCTCGATCCCCTCCCAAGACGCTGAAGGTAAATCCATGCCATTGAATGATTTTCATCAAGCGATGAATCATAGTTACTCTTGAATAGCTTTCTAATGTTAGGACGCCTGTTAAATGAAGACAAAAAATAAAGACAGAAAAGAAAACATTAACTTAGCGTAAATAGTACAATGAGGTGAACAAAAATTAGTTTTAAATTTACTACAATAACTTTTTTAATTTTGTCATCGCTACGCTTTGTGAAAACGCTTTTTAAATAGTCGAATGCGTTTTGACAGTTTACAACGGCCACTTCGATGAATTTTTTAACAATTCCCAATTTTATGTGAGCGGTGGCAGCAAGATGTCTTGAGTATTGTCAATTAAAGATGCATTCTTCAGTCTATGTTGTTTTATTTGTTCCTCCACACTTCCTCTTGGTCTCCACGAATTACATTGGAAACAAAGAAAACAAGAGAATTTAGGAAAGCGGCCCTTATCGATATCCTTTGTAAAATGTTGATGACCTTCAAATAATAGCAAATCTTCCATTTATTTTCGTAGTATTTGATTTTTTTTCATTATATCTTTCAATGTTTCATAGCTTTCTTTCATGTTAATACCCATTGCTAGCGGAATGGAAGGTTTTCGGTTCAACACATGCAACAATACATCAATAAATAATCTCAACTCACTAGCGATGTAGCTCATTCCCATTTGTACCACCAAAGTTCTTATATCGTTGCAGTAAGCGAACGAATTGTCATCATTTAGTGTAGAGGATCTGAAATTCAGCTTGCCATTTGCGGTACGCCGTAGAGTTAACATTAGAATGTGTAAGTTTTATTTGCTTTAAAAACGCTGTCAAAAATATGGCAAGTCGCTGCGGTAATCCCAATATGGCGACAATGAAATCCATTTCCATTTGTGTTCTTAGTTGTGGTCCAGGGAAGACCCTGTTGGAGCTCATAATCGGTATCAAATGGAAATTCATAAGTAACACCACTTGCATCCAATTCACACGACGACTTTCCACCGTGTTTGAAAATCATGATTGTTTGAGTTTGTGGGCGAACGGAGTAGAGAAGCAATCGGGGTAGAGAAAAAATCACGTTTTCTCTTCTCGGTGATTGTTTTCATATTTTTCTTTACCCACATTCGTTTTTTTGTTGTGTTGCTTCATTTGATTTTCTCTTTCAATGTGTCAACAGCTCTACAACAGGGATGGAAAATTGGATTTTTTCGGTATCAAAAAAAAAAAAAACAAAAGTCCTTTTTTGACGCTAAGAGTACAAATTTTTTTTAACAAAAAAATTACATAAAATTAATATACATAAAAATAAAAAGGAACACAAAACGTATATAAAAATCGTTTTTACATAAAACTAACAAACGTTAAAAATATATATTTTTTTATATTAAAAAAATTTTGCTAATTTCAGCTGCTCATTTCTTATGAAATTGCCTTACGAATTCGAATATACAAATTTATATTTTTTATCGAGCAAAATTTTTTTATTTTATTTATTTCAACTTTTCCATCCCTGCTCTACAATACAAAAGCACTGTGTTATTACGTACACACATCAGGTTGTAAAGAAGAAAGTAAAGAAGAATAAGCGGTTAAATCAAAATCATTGTATGAAAGTGTTAAGTTTTTGGAAGTTGCTTTAAAGGAGAATTTAAAATAAGTTGTGATTTTTAAATCGTCGTGTGAATTGGGTGTTGCTCTACACAAATTCTGTAGTACGATCTGGAGTTGGCGGCCTTGGTGATACAAAATTTTCAGGTGCAAGCACTGGTAGTGTGGCTGTTGCTTTATAGATTTTGTTCTTCTCAGCATGTGGATTTAGGTGACATGTGTAATTTACGCATGCATAGCAACTGGTTGCATCATGATCACCTGGGCGATTAATCCAGTTTACCAGCTTACAATACTTCATACTATCTTTGCCTCCACTCAACCATGCCATGAGATTGTATAACATTGGCGACACACTGTACTAGGTGTGTAATTTTCACCGGTCAAGTCAACTTCGTCGAATCTTGCAAAATCTTGCAGAACTTTTTTTCTGATTACATGACCGCAAACGTATCAAAATAAATTAATTTTTTCTCATTGCATATTGAAATTGTCAGTTGCCAATGTTGTGTGGGAATTATGCTGTAGCACTTTCTCTATAACTTTCAGTACTGAGCGGTTTGCTACCTATGGACCTGAACAAGGGAAAAAGGGTAAACAAAAAATCGAATTTTTTAAAGTTTTTTTCGATCTTAATCTTGAAGATGAAGTTTTTAGATTTTATATGTTGACAATTTTTGTTCTTTTTGACAACAGTTACAACTTTGCCCCAAAAAGTTAATCAAAATTCCGAACGGTTTGCAAGATATGAGCCTGAGAAAATGATCACTTGTTTGCAAAAATGACATCGAGGCCCCAAATCTTTGGGGCTCATAAAAAAAGTACATGACTTGGGGCAAAACTGGGAGACACGGGTCTTTTATCAAGTAGTGGTGTCCGTATATGGTTATATTTGTTAGTGTTGCACTGTGTGTTTTAACATTTCAATAATTCAAAAGAAAGTGTACAATGTGCTCTTTTAAGTTTTTGAGAATTTCGTACCGTTTAAAATACCGTTATTTTTCTTAATTTGTTTCATAGCTGTTAACTTTTGATTACGATTATTAATCGTTTAGAATACATTTTAAAAAGAATTGTAATGATTATATAATCCTCTTTTGAACAATTTCTGATTGCTAATTGATAACGATTACCAGAAAATAATCACAAGCGATCAAAAAATAATCCGACTACTTTTAAAGATTATTTTGATTTTGCAAAAATTTTTTATTTACATTAGCGGTTTTCACTCTTAGTGGTGTATTTACAACCCTTTTATATTTACAACGATTGTATACTACAAAGCGTGAACGTATTTTTCGTGTATTAACTTCCCGCATAACACAACTATTGTAAATTAATGAATCAGTGCATATAGTTAGGTGTGTTGCTAGGCAATAATAATATATTTTTAATAAAAAATCTTAATAATTTTAAAAGATTAATTATATCACAAATCCATACCAAGATACTTTTAAGTTTACATCTTCACTATAACTTCACGAAAAACTAGAATTTTTGATTTATTAAGGTTGACTTTTAAATGCCACAAGTTACTATACGTAAGAAGAGAATTAATCATAGTTTGAAGACCGCAGGAAGAGTCAAAAAGCAATACAATGTCGTCTGCATAAAGCACTGTTGTATTATCTACAGTAACTCCACTAGACAAATCATCGGCTAAAGTCATTCAGGTACAAGGCAAATAGAACTGGGCTTAAGATACACCTTTGTTTGACACCAAGATTTGTATTTAAAAAATTTGAGGAGTTTCCGAAAAATATTTTACTGGAAGTGTTTTCGTACGAGTGTTGAAGTATTCGTATTATTTTTGATGACAATCCCAATAGTGACAGTTTATACAACAAATGCACAAGAAAAATCAACAAAGGAAGCATAAGTATTACTGCCATTTAGTTTGCTTAAATGAATAATGTTAATAAGATTAAAAACATTATCTACAGTTGAGTATTGTTTTTTTGAACCCAGCTTGGTATTCATTTAAAATGTTATGTTTGTTAATCCAATCAGTTATACGGTTCAGAAGAATATTATTAAAATTTTTACATAATATATCAATTGGAGACAGTCGGCGATAATTAGCAGGGCAATTTGGATCACCTTTCCTTAATAGTGGAACAAGAATTGCAGTTTTGAACCAGGCTGGTATGTTTTCTTTAAAAAATATTAAGATAGTATTTCATTAATAAAGTTAACGGTAGCATATTTAAAAAACTCGTAGCAGATACCATCTTGACCAGGCTCTTTATTGTCATTTAGTCACTAAAACAGAAACAAGTTCACATAACTCAATAGGAGAATCAAGAAAGACGTCTATGTTGTAAGGCAAGCACCAATTAAACGTATTTACGGGATTTGAATTTTGAAAAATATCGCTAAAATGTTGCAGAAAATCATCAGCGCTTAGATTACCACGTGTAGAATGTAAACTACATTTCAGCTCATTGGCTAATGTCCACCTGCACCTTATTTTGTTCAATCTATTTAAGTTAGAATTGTAATATATGTAATATTTTATTTTGGATAACTTATACTTCAATTTATAGGCGTGGTTGTTACGGTATTTCTTAAGATTTTTTAGCATTGATTTGCGATGACGGGCACATTACCAACTCTTATTATTTTATTTTCAAAAATTTGCATTTACAACGTGAAAAAATTCTAAACTTATAAAACAAAATTAGATGTTTTTGTTTAATAAATATACGAGCTACGTTTTGCGCAATCACGCTATTTTTACATAATATTTAAAAAATGGTTTTAATTTGTTTTTTTATTTGAATTTTTTTCTATGAAATAAAAGGTTTTGTGTAGAATCTTTACGGTAAAATTTTATCATGATATAGTGTGTATTAACACCGTATGAACAAAAAATTTGTACACTTTTTTTTGTTTTTTTTAATATACATCGAGATAATCTCTTAAATTATATTTTGTATTCTCCACTTCAGAATATGTGAACAAAAACAGTTTTGTTTTTGTAGCTAGGTTGAAAGGAGTATTTCGATCAAGCCAAAGATATTATAAGAATCCAAAGTTTGGGAGAGATAGAGCCTTATTATTATAATTATTATTATTTATTAATATTGTTTTCAAAGGCAAGTACAAACAGAAACATATTTCAAACATTTTTTTTACTTAAATAAAAGCAATAAATACCGCTAGCAATTGTTTTCAAATGCATATAAAAGTAATTAAGGAGAATGCAAACAGGATACGGACCAGCAAACGGATTTTAAGGAACATCGAAAATGATTCGAATCCGTTGAAATACCGTCAATGACGGACTGTTTACGGGTCGATATATCGGATGATATAACGGAGTTGTCCGTTAAAAGTCCGTCAATGGCGAACCGTTTACGGACCGATATATCGGTTGAAAAACGGAGTTGTCCACTGAAAGTCCATCAATTACGGACCTTATGCGAATTCGTACCGTTTTTTCAACAAAAACCGGATTTGTGTAAATGTTTTTTTTTTTTAATTTTGAATAGCAAATTTTATTTTTCTTTAAATTTATTTACAAAGCTATTTAAAAAAATAACAAAACTTTTGCAAACTAAATACAACAAATACCAAACAATATTTATCTCCCAACACAATTAGCATCCATCAATCTCTGCGGTTGTGGCCCATAAAGAATCATGAAAAAATAAAACAAAAATTTAGGTTTAAATTGTGGTATTTACCATATGATGTAGCACACAATGCAAATTAGCAAATTTTTCACAAAATCTATCTTAAACTGTCAGGCCATATTTTTATTTGCAAATCTGCATAAATTTGTGCACATCATCGTAAAACTTGTTTTAAATTTGATAAATATTTACCCCATGGATATTAAAGTATTCGTTTATGATAACTAAACAAATCCAAAAGCAACGGAAGAAAAACTGATGAAAAATTGTGGTCCGTATTGTACGTATTGTTTTCGAAACAAGCTGTGACGGATACGTATTTTCGGACCGTAAACCTACAGTAGAGGATTAATGAATCCGTACGTGTCGGAGAGTCCGCAAAAATGTTTCTTGGGTGGTAATATCATTAGAAATATGTTTTATAATGAAGCCAAGATCAAAAATTGATTTTTTTAGCCTCAAAAAAGTCTAAACACCAGTTTTTCTATAACAATATACAAGAAATAGCAAAATTTGTACGACAGCGCCATCCAACATGAGTTTAAGGTAAAAACAAATATCAAAAATAGATTCCTCGACCACAAAAACAGTAAGATACCACAACTTTCCAGGAGAATAAAAACAAATAAGCATTATTTTATAAAATTTTTTTATGATTTTTTCTTGTTAGACCAAGGACCATATAAACCAGGATGAAAATTTCATGGTGTTGTCATCATGGCAGCATGGCTAAAAAAATATGTATTTTGTATATCCCGGTTTACATGGTCCTTGGTTAGACAGGGTTCAAAAGTCACCAACTTCAAATGCGTGTAAAAAAAATCTCGCATTAAACTAAAAAGAAATCCTTGAGGGTTTTGTTATTGAAAATGTCAACTTTCATTTGCTTTTGGTTTCATTCCATTCCGATTCGGAAAGTTCGATTTTGTATCACTATGTATTATGTAATGATAAAATCTTAAATATTTTAATGTTTTTCACTGTTGCATTTTTTTAGTGCTCTTTTGTTTATGTTTTCATTTGTTTCTTTAAATTAATAAAAATAAATATAGATTTACTTGTTTATGGTATTGATATTTATAAATTGTATACATTAAATAACATTTTTCGAAAAAATCCATATATTTAGGAAATACTAAGTGAAGTAAGTATTAAAGTTAAAAAAGTACAATATAGCCACCCAAAAGTCTTCAATTAGTTGCTTAAGCACTTTTCGTCAATTTTTGACAGTTAATGATTTGTTCTATCAAAAAAGTGCACGACAGTTACACTGTGCTAGTTGCAAAAATCAACAAGCGCGGAATCCGGTGGGTTAAACTAAAAACCCAATGGCGCTAACCGTTTTTCTTGATTAGCTCTTTCAAAGTTAGCAAAATTAAAATTTTAGTTTTATAATAACCAGACAAAACTTGGTATATAAGCTTGCATTAGACCAATGACAAACATAATTGAAAAAAATAGAGATTTTACAATAAAACATTTCAAGTTTATCGTTTAAAGTGCATTGAGGAAGGCTAAGAATAGGTCCTGGGGTGAATTCTGCAGCTTTTGAGGTTAGTACTGCATCAAGTCAACCTTTGGCCGCTGCCAGGAAGATTGTAACCGAATCCCGAATTGCGTGGGCTATTAGTAGGTTCAGACCTTTTAAGTCACCCGGACCAGACATGATCTCACCGTGTGAACTGCAGGTTGTGGCGGATACAGGAATCTATACACGTGCTGTATCGACCTAACTTATGTCCCTATTATGTGGAGGGAGACCAAAGTGGTCTTTATTCCCAAAGCGGGGAAATCCTCTCACACGGGATCTAAGGATTTCAGGCCTATCAGTCTGTCATCGTTTCTTCTGTAGAGACTCATTGGCAGGTATCTTAGGGACAATATTGATCAGAGGCTGCTGTCGAGTCGCCAGCATGCCTACTGCAGGGTTAGGTCCACTGAGACGGCCCTGCACAACCTGGTCGGATTCATTGAGGGTTCGCTCGCCGTTAGGGAGTATACCATGGTGGCTTTTCTCGATATAGAGGGAGCGTTTAATAACGTTACTCCGGATGCGATAGCTGCGGCGCTATCTGGTCTTGGAGTGGACGTCGACATCAACAGATTTGTTTACAGTCTTCTTACAAGGAGACGTATACGGGCCAAGTTGGGGTCGTCGGACCTGAGTAGATTTGTTGGTAGGGGCACACCCAGGGTGGTGTACTACCCCCACTTCTATGGAATCTCGCTCTGAATGGCGTTCTATTGTCACTTGAGGTGTTAGAGTTGTCGCATATGCGGACGACGTGGCATTGGCAGTCAGGGGAAGGTTTCCTGGTACACTCAGGAATGTCCTTCTGGGGGCACTATGGAGAGGTGGGCGCGTGATGAAGGTCTTGTATCCGTGCAAGACTGAACTGGTCCTGTTCACCAGGAGATATAAGATTCCATTAGTGGAACCTATCTCCTTGGGGAGCACTAAGATTCCTTTTGCGGACTGTGCCAAGTATCTTGGGGTACTGTTGGATAGGAAGCTGAACGTCAGGCTCAACATTATGGACAGGGCAAGGAAGGCCACAGTGGCACTTTATGCGTGCAAGAGGGGAATGGGGCTTGACGCCCCAAATTGTCCACTGGCTGTATACGGCAGTGGTACGACCGATAATGCTGTATGGTGTTATCGTCTGGTGAAGAGCTATCCAGAGGCCCACATACCGTGGGATGCTGGATAGGGTCCAACGGATGGCTGGCATGTGCATCACGGGTGCGCTTCGTACCACCCCATCTGATGCATTGAATGCTATTTTGCATTTGCTGCTTTGGACATAATTGGTTAACAGACTGCTGCAGCTGCAGCAGTCCGGTTGAGGGCGCTGTCACTTTGGTCGGACAGTGGCTATGGTCACAGTGTAATCCTTAACATGATGCCTAAACTTCCAGGCATTATGAGGCAATCGGAATGGTTCGACGGAGGAAGCTAGTGATATAATTTTTACTAGCTTCCGTGGTATCACAAGGGACTTTATTAGACTATGACTGTGAGTCTGATTGGCAGGCTACCACTTCTACCTAACCTAACCTATCGTTTAAAAGGTTTATTTTGTAAGTTATAATCCAAGGACCCATTTTACAGTGTGAACTAAGCATTTACATTGGTTAAGTAAGAAATTTTTATACAAAATTTATTAGCCCAAGTAAATGCTAAGCTGCCCGCACTGTAAAATTTAGACCTAAGTATATTTAAATACCTAGGTACTTAATTTTCAGACCAATTCCATTTGAATTATTTTTTTTATTCAATCGAATGAAATTTAGGAGAAAATAAATACATATATTAAGACTTAAATTTAAGAAAAACTAAAATTTATTATTCAAAAATTAAAAACATATACAGTTATGTGCAAAAAAATAGGGACACTTGCATGTAACAAATTTGAAGTAAAAAAGCACACATACATTTTGGAAAGAAACTAACAATATTATTTTTAGATTATTGTACAACAACAAATCTTCATTTTAAGCAACAATTCAAACTTTGTTGTTGCAATTGAAAAAATCAACATTGAAAAGTATTATAATTTCCTATAGTCGAATGTGAATAAAAATAGGGACAGTAAGAAAATGGTTTGAAATATTATTAGTATTTTATATTTTTTGATTGAAATATAATAGTAGTCATTGTATCTAATAGATGGAAACATTTCTGTATCATATTTATGTAAATAAATGTACCAAGTATGGAGCCAAGGGTGGAAAAGGTATGGGATATAGAAAATCGGAACAGTTTGCCATATGCATGAAATTTTCATGCATATGGCAATACTTGCATATTTTCGCACATAACTGTATTTTTGATGTTAAAGTTAAAGTTTTTATTTAGAAATTTTTTCTTCTTCCTCCTGCAAGTTCCAACAAATATCCCCTAAAAGCGAATCAAGGTTTTTGCTAGTATATCAGTGTTTGAGTCTCGCAATGTTCTTCCAGGCCAATAGCTCGATATCATTCAATGTAACTTTAAATTGTTGTTCCTTCATTAGACGACGAATGTCCTGTCCACTAAGTATTCCTGTAAAATAAAAACATTAAAGTAGTTCACGTTAGGCTGGTTATCAGGTTATGTGATTAAATCTTTATTTCAACAACAACAAAATACATTAAAATAAAATAAAGAACTTTGCGCAACCTATACCCTTATGTACAGTTTTTGTAGTTATATGCTTATTTATAGTTTTGGAAAATAGTAAAAATTTTACTAATTGGCAGCACAAAAGAGCAAATTTTTAGCAAATTGCATCTCAAATTTTATGTTGAATGTTGGTAGCATTGGCATTCACAACTGTTTTTTATTTATAATAATAATAATAATAAATGAGCGCATTTACACACAATATTATTTTGTTAAAAGCAAGTACCTATTAAATTAATCGAAAATACAATTAAAAATAGGACTACTGATATTTCATTATATTCAACCCATTTTGTTGTTCATTTTTAATCGTTGTTTAATAATCGACAAAAGTAGTACATAGAATCGAAAGTCGTTTAAAATAATCATAAATATTTAACTGACAAAACGTTAAAAAAACGATTTTTGTAGTTTGTTATTCAAATTGAAAGTTTTAGTTTGTATGTAATTACAAAACAATCGTACCAGGGCGGATCAATAAGCCCTTGACTTTTCGAGGTCCATTAAAAAAGGCATTTGTTTGATCAATTATTTCATCGTTAGAGCTAAATCTCTTTCCACAGAGTCAGAATAAGGTGAATGAGGGGGCAATTCGCAGTCTACTTCATGGATTTTCGCCATAGAAACGAAGCTGTCACACGATTCCGTTGGTGGTCGATTATGAGCAAACGCGGCAGCCATCTTGGGGAAAGCTTTCTCATACCCAAGTAATCGTCCAAAATTGAAACCACTGAGCCATGTGAGATGCCTATGTCTTCCACAATCTATCGATCGGCCAACACCATATCGTGAATTTTTTCAATTGTTTTGGGTGTAGAGACCTCAATTGGGCGTCAGTAAACGCCTTTTGTACCATTGAAATCGATGGTGCAGAGTCCCCATAGTACTTATCAAGCGAAAAATAATCTCTAGTGAGCACTCGAAACTCACTTTTTTCCATTTTTAAAAAAAGCCACGAGGTTGTATGTTTTGAGCAGCTGTTAAACGAAAAGCAAATGACGGAACTTGCTCAAAATTTGATAGTAGTATATTAAAAGGTGATACTTGATGGGATCAGTGTTGCATTTCATATAACTACTAGGGAAGTTCGAAAAGTCACGGACTTATAGATCCGCCCTCGTACGTTCATATTTTTCTTTTCTGTGTTTATATGTATGTTATATGTGAAAAATTTTTTGTAATTTGTATTTAAACAAACGAATTTGATAAAAAAAAAAATGAAAAGGAATTATTTGAATTTCTTATTTTCACAAACATAAAATTTTACATTTAACGGAAAATATAAACTATCTACTGAAAGTACGTCTTTTTTAGTTTGTTTTTAAAAAATATTTTATTTTCATATTACATAAGTTATTAACAAAGCTTAAAAACTAAACAAACTCATTATTTATACTTTATATATAAAAAAACAACAAAACCAAAAACAGTTCAAGAATTTATGTCAAACATAAAATGGAACAAAAATATTTTTTATCACAAAATTACAAAAAATTAACATTTTGTTGGTACACCGTTCTGCTTTATTACACATTCTAAACGTTTTGGCACTTACTTTGCGAATTTTTCACAGTAAGAAGGTTTGATTTTCGAGCATTCCTCAATTAGAGCAACTTTTAATTGTTGACTATTAGAAATATTGTGATTTTTTAATATTTCTTCAAATTAACTCCACACGTGTTCAATAACATCCCTGGTCCTGTGGCTGATACAGCACCCCACATTAAAAACAGTAAAGCATGGTGGAGGGAACATTATGATTTGGGCGGTATTTTCATGGTACGGCGTTGGAACCATTTGTCGAATAAACGAACGTATGGACCAAAACTTATACCATGAAACCCTATGTGGAACAAAACATGCCAAAAAATTGCATTTCTATGCAGGATAATGGTCCAAACTTACAGCCAGAGTCGTAAAACAATAGATTTCTTGCGAAAATACTCATATTTTAGATTGGCCTGCGCAGCAAAGCCCGTATCTGAACTTTGGGCAGACGTAAAACAGTTTTGGAGAACAAAAACAACAGAAATATTCCTGTTGAAAGATGTCGAAAATTAGTACTAAATCTAAAGGTTTTCCAATAAAATATTAACTTTCAAACATTTAAGAACTAATTTATTTAGTTTTGTTGTAAGTTTTTGTATATTTAATAACATAAATGCCTTGTACTTATTTGAATGTCCATCTAACAAAGTGATTTTTTTGAATTTGAATCATTACCAGAAGTTTGTTACTTTGTTATTTTTTAAAAAATAAATATAGTTTTTAATGAAGAATTTAATTTGTGTTTAAGCTTTTGTAAATAATTAATTGATTAGTCGAAAAATTCGTCTCAATATACAAAAAATATAGTCCCATTTTATCAAAAAAAAAAAAACACATTTTTTATATATGCTACTATATGCTATTTTTATTAGCGCAATTCAATAGAAAGGAAAATAACAAAACAAATATTTCTTCTGTTTTTATACAGATGCTGTTCAGTGTGAACGAAATATTTCACTCAAACGTTCAGTGATTTACAAAAATCTGTCGAGTAATTTTAAATTAATGATAAATAAAAAAAATCTCTGTTTAGCAATTTTAAGTTTGGTCTAGTCAGATGTAAAGATAGCACAATTCATAAAAGAGAAACAAAAAATTAAAGATATATAGCCATACGTAGACGTAATGTACCCTGAAATTGTGTAGTTATAGATTAGCGAAAACGTATACTATTTTTTTGACCAACACTTAATTTTCGGCGTTAATCAATATTTATTTTGCATAATTTTATTTGCTTATACTTTCCTTTTTTATTAGTATTTTCCACTTTTTTTTAATTAACATGCTTTACAGTATCAGTTGTCACGTGAATACGGAAAGAAAATTAAAATTCAACTGGTTCTACCTTCCCCACTCGTTCCGATTGTATTAAGTACTTGAGTACTTAATACAATTGGTTCAATCAGCTGATTGGTGACGTTACAACATATTCTATGCAGCACAACGTTTACGTCTGGCTAATCACTGAATGGAAGTGCTTTTTAAATCTGTGAACGGTTGAGTAAAATGTATTTATTGATGTGATCAAAAGAACTTTCACTTTTGAAATACTTCTATTGAAAAGATATTGAACGAGACCCAATGTCAATTAAATCCATGCACTGATTGGATTGAATTTGAACACAATAGCTCTGTGTACAGATTAAAAATGTTACAAGAATTTTTTTTCGTCCCAAGTATATGAAAATCTCAAAGGTCTCTAAATTTTGTTAATTTTTAAACTTAGATTTCTATCATTAAAATCTAAAGATAATAAATCCATATGTTATACGATCTAAGACCCATATATAATACTAAGATCTTGGACAAATTTTATTTTATTTCGTGGTTCAAAAAAATTTACATGTACAACTTATCTAATTCAAGGGTTCGCAGATTAAAAGTATTGAGGATGATCCAAGTATAACTCCTGGAAGTGTAGCTAGATCTCCATTATCAATAAATGCAACGCCAAAAGATGCTGATATTTTTTCTAATGCTGCTAGCAAGAATTCCCCGACTGATTTGCCATCATTAGGACTCACATCATCATCCACGTGGAGCTTTAATCCCTCATCCAGCAATCAAAATTTTCCAAGGTAATATAATTTATACATACTCATAAACTTGAATATCCGACAGTTCGTTGTGTTCTTGTTCCTTAGTTGGTCGGATAATACACAACAAGAATTATGGTCTTCAATGAACAAGACATCACGTGGACCACCGCCAGGCTTAGGATCTAGTAAAGCTGGAAGTGGTGGAGGTGGACCACCTATTGTAACGAATCCAGGTAATGCTAACGGCTGGCTAGGAGGTGGTCGAACATCAGGCGGTTGGTCGGGAACAAATTCTAATTGGAACTCCAATTGGTTACTACTTAAAAATTTAACCGCACAGGTAGGTAACCTCCGCTGGAGTTGAAAGTTTGATGCTATTTTAATTTTATGTTATCTGCTTTTAGATTGATAGCTCAACATTACGTACCTTATGCATGCAGCACGGACCTTTGCAAAATTTCCACTTGTATTTAAATCAAGGCATAGCCTTATGTAAATATGCCTCACGCGAAGAAGCGTGTAAAGCACAAATGACATTGAATAATTGCTTTTTGGGTAACACTACCATTATTGCTGAATCGCCCAGCGAAAACGAAGTTCATTCGATCTTAGCTCATTTGCCCCAACAAAATACTAATACTACTGCCACACAACAACAAGCACAACAGGGTCAAGCCGCAAGCCATAGTAACACTGGTGCTGTCAATAATGCAGGAGGGGGAGGAGGTAGCTCAAACGCAAATGCTAACAACGCCTCAGGTTCACAAAATCCCTCGACGTCGGGTGGTAATGTTAATGGTGTAAACCCACAGTCTAATAATCCCTCAAACAATTCCTCTAATATTAATGGTAGTAATAACGCCAACTCCGGCCAAAATGGAAATCAACCATCCAATCATAATTCTCATCCGAATACAAATACACAAAATTCCGCTGCAATCAACGCTAATGCTGCGATAAATAATCCTTCAAATGCTAATACGAATACCGGGTGGCGTTCAACGACCCAACAGCAACAACAAACCCAAAATTCTCAAACACGACCAACAGGTGGGCGTGATGACTTCGAATTCATTTCCAAATATGTGTGTTCGATTGTGGATGACTAGATAAGGCTTAATAGTTTAAAACCAATCCCCTCTAATCCTCTCTATCACACTTCCTTACGTACCACTACTACTTCCTAGCTTACAAGAACCATATAGAAGATTTCTAAAGTAGTTTTAACTATACACTTGAGACAAACAATAAAAAAATATTATTGTATTAACAATTTAAAGAATGTATATATTATTAAACAAAAAAGTTAAACCCAGCGACATAAATACGAAGACTGTTATTATGACATTTAACAAAATGATTGTTTATTCAATAAACACAAAATTTATCTGCTTTAATAATAATAAAAAAGATCCAAATGTTTTCATCATTACATTAAAAATAAACATACCTAATTTAAACTAAAAACACACTTTGATTAAAATCAGCCAACGATCATACCCGGGTAGCTCGAGTAGTTCGATTTTAAAATGTAATTTATTTACCACTTAACCAAATTTACCTGCTAAGAAATTTTATCTCTACCAGATTTAAAATAATCACCTATGTTCGTACAGGTTGGTTGAAAAGTTCCTGCGCTCACCAAGAGATGGCACTGCTAGCTCCAAACTTTTTTTTCTCAAGTTGGTATAACTGTCCTGAGAACACATGCAAAGTTGCAAGTCATTCTGTCAATTCTTTCTTTGTTTACAAGCCATTTGAAGTTGACGTGTCATTGATTTTTTTTAATGTGGAAAAAATTGAATATCGTGCAGTCATTAGATTCTTTGTTTTGAAGGGTTTAAAAGCAAAGGAAATTTATGAACAATTGTTAGAAGTGTATAAGGAGCCCTCACCTTTAAAACGCACCGTTGAATTTTGGGCTGGTGAATTAAAACGTGGTCGTACCAGCCTTAAAGACGATCCACGCGAAGGACGACCAAAAACTGCAACCACAGCAGAAATCATTGAGCAGGTACATAATATGGTTAGTGAAGATCCAAGTTAGACTAAGCGTGAAATTGCTAATGCCATAGGCATCTCAGACGAACGAGTACTCCATATTTTACATGAAGAATTACGTATGAAAAAACTGCTGGAAAGTTAGTGCCGCACCACACATTGACAATTCAACAAAAACTGGAGCGTTTAAGCCGAACAAAACCGACTTCTTGCGTCGTTTTACAACTATGGATGAGACTTGGATCTACCACCATGATCCTAAATTGAAACAAGAACCTTTACAGTGGACTGAAGCTGGTGGTTCAGCTCCAAAGCAGGTGAAGTCACAACGATCAGCAAAGAAGGTTATGGCATCAGTTTTTTGGGATGTAAAAGGAATTTCGTTGATTGATTATCTTCAGAAAGGTTAAACAATCAACTCTGAATATTATTGCAGCCTTTTGGATCAGCTGGATGAAAAAATTCGTGAGAAAAGACCTGGTTTAAAGAAGAAAAAAATAATTTTTCATCAAGACAATGCACCTGCTCACAAAAGTGTTTTGACGATGGCTAAATTCAAAGAATTAAAGTACGAATTGCTTAAACATCCACCGTATTCACCAGACTACTATCTCTTCAGAAATTTCTAACAATTCCTTCGTGGAAAGCATTTTTCGTCGAATGAAGAGGCCATAGCAGCCGTAGACGGTTATTTTGCAGAGCTTCCGGAAAACCATTATAAGGATGGGATAAAATTATTGGAAGATCATTGGAACAAGTGTATTGAGCTTCTAGGAGATTATATTAAATAAAAAAATATATTTCGTAACAAAAACAATATTCTTTTATTTCGAGCGCAGGAACTTTTCAACCAACCTGTACATGAACATGAACAAAAATTGAGGTAAATGTAATTTATGATAATGTATGAACTTAAATGGTGACATTTTTGTATATATAAATGTCAAATTATTTTTGGTTTTCGTATATTTTTATCATAAAAAATCATTCTTTTTGTAGTAAAACTAATTTGTTTTTTATTTTCTTTTATATACAAATTGTAAACTACAAGGAACTTAGAAAAAATTTTAAAATCGAACGTCAAGTATTGTGATAATTTTTTTTCAAAGTGAATAGTATAGTAGGATTTTAGATCATATAATCATATTTTTTTTATAAATTGTTTTATTGCAAAGAAACATGAAAATGTATTTTTTTATTAGTAAATTATATAGAATAAAAATTGAAAAATTCCACAGAGCCAGCAGGATAGAATACTTAGTATTTTCCGTTGTCGCTACACAACCTCCTCAGTATCCACGCTCTTTCCTATGGTCATTGCTTATTGATGATTGTCTATTATATATTGAGTGTTTGGAAACAAATTATTAAGCTCGAAAGCAACACACAATTAGACTAACATCAACGAAATTTAACAATTTATATTTATTCTCTATATTTTACAGTTTTTTGTGATGAAGTTTAATTCTTAAAGTACCAAATAACAAAGCTTATATGAAGCCGTTAATTTTTCAAATGTTTTTCCTAATCCATATTAAATCAACAACATAATCTATGTTGATAATTTATTTCTTTATAACTTAATTATTCTACCATATGCATTTTTTTTAAATTTTATATGTTATTTTAATCGCCCATTATTTTATAAAAAATTTATTTTTACGGTTTGCTTTATAAAAATCACAACTGAGTTAGGGAACATTTACTTTAAAAATCAAATCGCGACGTATTTAAAAAAATTAAATTTCTAACATCTATACAATGTAGAATCATTCAATCATTTCGTTGCACATGCTAATTTTGGAAGACAAATAAGCCAAAAATACAAGATTAACCGATAAAGGCGGAATCTTTTTAATACAACATTTTTAGTCTTGGATATCTAGGTAAGTGGAAGAGCAACAGACTGGTTTTTGGCATCTTATAAACTATGTCCTTCGTTTCACCTTAAAAAAACGTAAATACATTTAATAAAAATGTGATGCAAAATCGTTAAATAACAGTTTGTTAATTTTTTGTTAAATTCTGGCAGCACTCTTTTTTAATTTCATAAACTTTGTTAACGATTGAATCGTTAAACGTAAAAGAATTAGATTGTTTTGCAGTTTTTATGAAGAAAATTAGTTTTTGATAAATCAAAACATGATAAAAAAAAAAACAAAAACTTATCAGTAATAGCGGAAAGTAATATTTAAAGATATTTTATTTTATTCGAATTACGAATGTGGCTTGATTAAATCAACATCACTATTTTGTATAATTTATTTTATTTCTATAAAAATTGTTTGTAAAGAAGATGAATTGATACAATTGTGGTAGATTTTTTTAAAATTGTTGGAAAGAAACACTGGATTCTACTTATTTTTGGGTGAATGACCCTTCAAAAAGTCATTAAATAATTGCAAACGCAGTTTTTGTGGTTTCAGCAATGATTTTTATTTTCCAAACTTTATTAGTTGCTTACTTTAGGCTTAACCCTACTTAAACCGATTAATAAATTTTTCATTTTCAAACAATTTATACGTAGGGGTTTGCCATATTAGCTTAAAAACGTTTTACTGAACTGTTTAAAAACTTTATACCTTATACTATTGATATATTTACAACACCTTTGTGGTTGAGTATTACTTAAAGACTGTTTTATTTAGTATTCAAAGCATTATTATAAACAGTAGTTTGTCTTATACAACTTAACTAAGAGAACTTAATAACTAAGAGAACTTATTGATAAATACATATCATTCCTCCCAACTTAAATAAGATCACCCCATATCAACAACTTTCATCTTCCTAGCCATACTACGTGTCACTACTCCTGTACCTTCCTCATTATCCAGTCTATCCTTTTCCTCATCTCCGGAACCCTCATATAGCAACAATAAAGTGTCCCTATTGAGAGTGGAATCTCTCCTAATTTGATCTATGTGTGCCTGCCTCACCACACCATTAATCGAAACCAAATATCTATAAGTACTAAGTTCCTTCCCTTCACCCATTTAAATAAATTGGAATGGACATTCCTGTACCATATCCCTTCCCCATCCCTAAAATTTGGTATCTCCTGTCGCTCAACTTTTACATGCTTAACCCCTTTACCCTTATGTGGCTGAATCTGAATTTTACTAAATGTTAAATTTGATTTCTTATCTGTTAATGTTGTAAGTAACGTTCGAGGTTTGTATTGAAAAATCATATCTGCCGGTGTTAAGCCAGTTGACATAGTTGGAGTTGTTCTATACTTCAGCAAAAATCTATCCATTCGTATCTGTAGAGGGATATTTTTCTCTTTGCAATCCAAGAGAGATTTTCGTAATCCATTTTTAAAAGTTTGTACCGCCCTTTCAGCACTGCCGTTGGATTGTGGGTGATATGGAGGGGATTTGAGGACTGTTATGCCATTTGATTTGCAAAACTCTACAAATTCTTTTGAACTAAATGGAGGGCCATTATCACTCACCACGTACGTTGGTAGTCCAAAAATAGAAAATATTGATCGTAGTTTTCCAATTACCATTGTGGCTGTTGTTGTTGTAAAACCAATAGCATCCATCCATTTTGAATATGCATCATATATAATTAAAATCTGTTGGCCATTTAATGAACAAAAGTCGATATGGATTCTTTCGAATGGATATGTTACTTCTGTCCACTGTGACAAACTAGCCGGCTTCGTCCGTTGTGTAGATTGACACTGATGACAGTTGGAATTATAACGCTCAATTTCCTGGTCTATTCCTGGCCACCATAATATTGTTCTTGCCAAAGCTTTACTTCTGACTATTCCTATATGCTGGTCATGTAACAATTTTAAAACATCATCACGAATTCCACTCGGAATTACTATCCGGTCTCCATAAAATAAACAACCATTTTCAGTTGCTAACGAATTTCTTTTTAAATAATATTTTTGTAATCCTTCTGTAATTTTGGTTGGCCACTTGCCTGTTATGGTAGAGTTATATGATTGTGTTATGTTGTCATCGTCTACCATTGCACTTTTCACATCCTCAATGCACAATGGAAACGTTACAGCATTCAAATTATTTATGCTATCATCCTCAATATCTGTTTCATTACTCAATGGTAACCTGGATAATGCATCTGCATTTGCCATATCTTTTGCCTTTCTATATTTTATATCATATGAATACATCGACAAGTAAATAGCCCATCTTTGCAAGCGATTCGCTGCCACACCAGAAACATCTTTTCTTTCACCAAAAATTGTTCGCAGTACATAAGGGTAAAGGGGAAGGATCATAAAGAAACTTAGTACTTATAGATATTTGGTTTCGATTAATGGTGTGGTGAGGCAGGCACACATAGATCAAATTAGGAGGGATTCCACTCTCAATAGGGACACTTTATTGTTGCCATATGAGGGTTCCGGAGATGAGGAAAAGGATAGACTGGATAATGAGGAAGGTACAGGAGTAGTGACACGAAGTATGGCTAGGAAGATGAAAGTTGTTGTTGACTGCGCTGCTTCGATGTTCTGCTCGGTCATCTCTTTTTAATGTGCCATACCCTTTTTTTTCATCACGTTAAGATTGGCCACTTCCTCTTCGTCTTTGATCATCTCTACATTTGTTGTTGTTAATTCGACTGCATTTGCTAATTCTACTGCTTTTTCAAATTTGTTTAAATCGCTTTCACTTAATAAACGTTGTTGAATTTTTTCATCATTAACACCACATACAAATTGAATTAACAATGCCTTGTTTAAAAAATCACCAAAATCGCAATATTGTGCTTGTTGTTTTAGTTCAATAACAAAATCTCCCAATTTTTGACTTATGGTTCTATTTGTTTTAAAGAATTTATAGCACTCAGCAATAATGTTTCTTTTCGGCTTTAAATGGGTTTTTAGCTTAATTACCAATTCCGCATATGAAAAATCATCCTCAGTCTTATGAGCCGTTAATGAAACAATAATCTTGTATAATTCAGCACCACCAAAACTGCATAAAAATCCAATCTTCTCTGCATCTTTAATAGCATTCAATTTAAATAAGTGATCTAATCTTCGAACATATAGATCAAAATCATCCCCTAATATAAAGGGTTCAGCAGTACCGATAAATTTTGCCATTTGAACTTCTTCATTTGCAACTTTGTCTTCTTTTTCGTCTTTCACCATAAACGTTTTTACCGTCGTCGCCAATGATATATTTACAACACCTTTGTGGTTGAGTATTACTTAAAGACTGTTTTATTTAGTATTCAAAGCATTATTATAAACAGTAGTTTGTCTTATACAACTTAACTAAGAGAACTTAATAACTAAAAGAACTTATTGATAAATACATATCAACTATAACATTGTAATTAGTCATAAATGTACATATTTTCAAAAAAATCTTAACGGCAAACCTACCGCATAAAATTTTAACATAAAAAAAGATTTCCGTCAAAAAAACTAAATCATACATATTTTAAAAATTCAAAATTTGAATCAAGAAATTCAAAACAAATAAAAATAATTTCAATTCTAACTTCATCGCGTTTTAACGTGTTCAATTGTCAAAAAATGTTTTTAAATGTTTTAGTGTTCAATATTATCAACTTCAAAAATATTCATTATTGTTTCAAAAAAGCTGAATAAAATAAAAACAGGTAAACAACAATAAACTAATAACCACAAGACAAAAAACTTTAAACGCACAACATTCAAGGACTTGTATGATTTTTTTTTGCTGCTGTTGTTGTTTGATTAATTCCTTTTTTTTTTAGTTTTTTCTTATTGCATGATGCAAGTGCTTTTTACTCTTTTTTGTTGTTTAACTGATTAACGATTTCATAATGTAATAGTGTTGAAGTGACTTTGTGCCGCTCATAACACAGCTGTAAACTGTTTTCTGTGCTGATAGTGTATATCATAAAAAACTCGTTTATTGCCTGCATTTGTTTTCTTTAATTGCCAAAAAGTATATTTTTAATATTTATAAATTAATACAAGTTTGAAAACATCTGAACGATTTAACAACTATATAAATGCAACGGTGATAACTTTTGATTGATATTACTAACTACTCTTCGAAATGCAACCATATTGGTTTGGGTATTCGATATTGATTTCAGTGCGCCATTTACTGTTGAATTAGCACATAATCTACCCAGAAAACAAATTTATAGAACAACATAAACAACGAATTATTTCAATCAACGCTTCTTATTTCGTCATGGATTGCTTAAACAAGAACTGCAACGTTTCTGGAAATTATCGTATGGTTTTATGATGGCTATGCTTAGGCAACTATCACAGGAAGTGTACTGGGCTTAAGGCACGTGACATTGATGCGCTTACTGACCCTGGGAAATCACTTCAGTGGACTTGTCTTCACTGCAAAAAAATAAACACAAATTTTTACAAAAGTTTGAGATGTGAATTTTACCAACTTAATATAAAGACTTCTTGTCTGTGCAAAACAAACTATACAGTACACTACGGTTAGTGTGCGTACAGTACACTATGGGTAGTGTACGTAATACACTATGGGTAGTGTACGTACGCTACGGGTAGTGTACGTCCAGTACATTACGGGTAGTGTACGTACAGTACAATACAATACACTACGGGTAGTGTACGTACAGTACGCTACGGGTAGTGTACGTCCAGTACATTACGGGTAGTGTACGTACAGTACACTACGGGTAGTGTACGTATAGTACACTACGGGTAGTGTACGTACTGAACACTACGGGTAGTGTACGTACAGTGCGGATAGTGTACGTACAGTACATTACGGATAGTGTACGTACGTTACGGGTAGTGTACGTACAGTACAATACGGGTAGCGAACGTACAGTACATTACGGGTAGTGTACGTACGATGCGGGTAGTGTACATTACGGTAGAACACTAAGGGTAGTGTACGTACAGTACACTACGGATAGCGAACGTACAGTACAAAAACAATCACTAAAAGTATAAAAAAACGCCAAAATTAAAAAAAACTTGTAAAAGTATATATATAAAAAATTTAATATCGCCAAATGTAGTTCTCTATCTCTCGAAATAATAGCGATCTAAAATATTGCCAAGTAACTCAAGGCTTGAGACGATGCAAAAACTTTTTCTTTAGCAATTCGATTATTCTTTTTATTATGCCGATTTTTTTTTAATTTTGAATTACACATATAAATATGAAGAGATTTTTTCAATAATATGTACACAAACTTTTAATTTTTTTTTAACTTTTTCATATCTTACGAGGGTTTTTTTTGAATCTTCTTTTAAAACAACCTCAAAGGCAGTGTCCTTCTGAGTAAAACAAAACAATTTTTGTTAACGAATCGCCGTTGAAACCCAATTAAAATTGGCTTCTGTTTTAAAGTCTGTGAAGATAAATATGTCAGTTAAATATGTAATGACTCAATAGTGTGAAGTAAAATATGTCTTGACGTAAGAGTTAAATATGTTATGACGTAACGACAAAATATCAAATGCAACTAAAAAACATAAGTGTGGGTCATCTTAAACAAATTATTAGCATAATTATTATGTTTAAAAAATTTAAATACCAAAAAAAAATTCCCTCTGAACTGATTTTTAGATATTTTTGAAAACCACACATGTGTAAGTATAAATAATGCTTAAGGATTTGGCCCACTGTGGCTCTCTGGAGCGAGCTAGGTCTATGAAATTAATATTGGTGAGAAGCTATTTAAGTGTCCTACACATGGATGTAAGTCGGAGCGAGCTCCATAGGGCCACAGTGGGCCAAATCCTTAAGCATTATTTATACCCACACATGTGTGGTTTTCAAAAATATCTAAAAATCAATTCAGACTAACGACTTATCTATGTGTAGGACACTTAAATAGCTTCTCACCAATTTTAATTTCATAGACCGAGCTCGCTCCATAGAGCCACAATGGGCCAAATCCTTAACCATTATTGATACCCAGTGTCTTTAATGTTGTTGTTGCTGGTAAGATCCCCAATGGAAGTTTGGGTACGTTCGTAAATGCAGTAGTTGCGCATCACTGCAGCATAATTAAAGTAAAACGTTCAAAAAAGCATCACTTGGCAGCACTGATTCACGCCAAACGTTTTTTTATGCAAACAATTGACAGTGCTGGCGCAAATTTTTGCAACTATGGCATCATTAAAGTGTCTGATGCAATAGTGCAAAATTAGTCTTCCTTTTCGTTTTAATTGATTTTTAATAATCAAAAGTCGTTTCATCTTTCTATTAATTCTATTTTTATTATAAGTTAACAAAAAGTTGTCAATGTTATTGCGGTGAACATAATTATATCTTTTGCAAAACGTTCTAAAAAGCAAACTGTGCAGTTGTTGAGCAGTAGTAAAGCATCTGCAACAGATGATCACGCATCAGCAACAAAAATTGGCATAACTGCCGCAGTGATGCACAAATTTTCTGCATTTACGAACGTACCCTTTGACTCTCAGAGCGTCTAAACCAATCCGGTTCGAAGGACCAAATGATTATGTGGAAATACAATTTAGTGGTAAACGTATGGTTGGACAATTCCTGGATGATGGATTTAGAGAGTTTCTGAGCCAAAACAAATGATTTGCTCTCAATATAGAATATTCCCAAATAGTACCAAAGAAAGAAAAAGACAAAGCCGAAATTACTATTTGTGAATATAATGTTTATTGAACAATTTATTGCAATAGGTCTTACCAGTACGAAGGTTGAATTGACAAGAAGAGGTCGTACACTTATTTCAACGGAAATAAGTATTCATGACTTTTCTAACGATTTGATGTTCGTTTTTAGGCTTTAATGCGAATGGCAGATACAACGTTATTTCGATAACCTCCTATCTTTTATAACATTCTGCATTTATTTATGATAATTTTAGGAATTAAGCGGGATACATTTGCGAGATTAATATGAAGGTCAATTAGGAGTTTTGGTATTAACAGTTTATATTTCCACTATAATTTTATTTTGAACAGGAGCAAAAAAGAAAACACGTCTTTTACATTTTCTTTCCCTTTTTACTCACACTATCCTTACTATTTATACCACTTATATCCGACCGAAGATGGAATACAACTCTCATATATCGGCAGGAGCTTCAAAGTCTATTTTCGATCTTTTGGACCGTGTACAAGGGAGGGCGTTGGCACTCAGTAGGGTATCCAGCTCTATTGAATCATTGGAGCATGGTTGGAATGTGGTTGTATATCATTGTTCTATCGATATTACCATGGGATTTTTTCTGCCCAGAGAATTGAACTGATACCTACAGCCCAGATTTATATTTATTTCCTCCTTCCCATAACCTTTATTTTAATTCCAACACAATGAACTGCATAAGTAGAAGTATCCCCTGAGTGTAAGTCTATCGCAAGAAAAACTGCACTTTAATAGGTATTTGTATGTTTTCGATACTCGTTTTTATCAAAAAATATCAAGTGAGATGTTCCTCTTAAGATCATGAATATTTCAAATGAAAAATTATATTCAACAATGTGAAAACAATGGCAAAACTCAAATTCATTTTTATGATCTCAACCAATCTAAGTAGAGAAGATTGTATAACAATCGCACGAATGAGAGTTGGAAAAGCTTTGTTTAACGTAAAACACTACTATGAACGTACAGAACCAGTAAGGTGCAGCTTGTGTAACACAAAACTAGATATTCCTCACATATTAACACAATGTCCCATCTCAAAAACTGATAACACCATTAAAGAAATACTAGACTGTTCAAATCCTAACAAAATGAAAATGATAAAACAATATATCTACTAGATCTGCCCTTATTTCTATGAATATTTTTCAAAATGGCGGCGCATATGCCACGATATTCCATTTAAAATTTGGGCTCGATCCGACGACTCCAAGTGGACCCAAAATTGAGTTGAATAATAGGACAAGGTTTTATTATAAGAAATTAGGAACTTTATTCGGCATTTTTGGAAAAAACTCAATTTTGGTAACAGTTTTGTCAATATTTTGTAATTTTCTTATTTTTATGTTATTCTCCAATAAATTACACGTGAAACACGCGTGACGCGGAAATTTCACGTCACGCGCACATCTCTAGTGGCATTTTTATTTATCATAACAGCGTTGCTGCTTACTTCTGAATTAGTTGTTACATTTTCCTGCAAAATACCGTGATCTGATTTAATTATTGTGGCAACCCGTGTCGAGACACAAACACACAACCAGGCCAAGAACGAGAGACCAACTGTCAAACGAATGAGTAGACATTTTGAGTCAATCGTATAAGAACAGCCAACCAGTGTGTAACTTAATTGTGCTAAAGAAGTAAACCAAAATAATAAAGTACCAAAGTTAATTGTTGTAAACTAAATTATAATTGTTATTATTTCGGGTGAGTTTATAGGTTTTTATAATTATAATGTCAGAACCATCAACATCAAAACCTGCATCGGCTTCTGTATCAGACATTTCCTCGGTAGGAACGCGTCAAACCGTTCAATCGCTCTACAACATAGATTTAGTGGGCAGAACAGCGCATCAGATAACCGGTGTCAAACTGCCGTCCAATAGGCAAGTCCTACAGGTCTTCTTTCATAATATGCGTTTTGTGAAACTCGACGCAAAGGAAAGTACAAAATTAACGCTCGATGCAGTGTATATTTTCTGGCGACAAGCACGAATTCCAACACGATATCGAACAAGATGCGCGGAGAAATTGTTGAAATTGTACAATACGTGGAAAGATATACAAAAAGTGCCCGCTAGCAAGAGATCTGTGGCTTGGAAACAAAAGGAGCTTGCATTTACCAACGATCTGGACAATTTGTTTGATATTGCGACTGCAGATGCCCTAAAAACCATTCGAATTGAAGAAGGTAAGAAGTTTCTCATTCGACAACGACAACCAGGACACCCGTAATGCATGATTGGCTGCGATATGCTTTTATTTCTGCGAGAAAAAAGCGCATCGGAACGAAAGGAAAAAGAGAAGCAGAGAAAGCGGAAATTTGAAGAAATGTCCAAGTCGAAAGATAGTGGTTCGTATTTGGCTTTATGTCATTTTCTATCTTATTGATTTATGTAATACATAACACATTTTAAACTTTTTGCAGCCGGCCAATATACAGAATCGAGTGATGAAGGTGAGGTTATGGAAGGAATTGATGAAAAAGCTGAGGACGTGGGTGGAGCGATTGAGGAGAGCACTGCCGATGCCGAAACTGGTGACATCGTTGAACCGCACAAAAGTGTACAGAAGAGAGAGCGTAGAAATTTTCTAACGCCACGACTTGCTTCTGCGCTTGACCACGCCAAGCTAACCGATCCAATGGCAGCTCATGTGTTGATAGCCTGCGCCGATGCATTGAATTATTCCGTAGACGAGCTGGCTATTATCCGAACAACGATTAATCGATATCGTCGAGAAAACCGCCGAAAGGAAGCAGAAGTTATCCAGACCGAATTCGTAGAAAACGTAATTTAGTATTATTTATAGTTAGCGATATAAGTACTTATAAGTCATTCGTCTTTTCTCCTAAACAGCTAAGTATTAATAAGCCGCTTGTCGTACATTGGGACGGCAAAATGTTGGTTGACCTTGTAGGCAGCGCAAAAGTTGAGAGAGTTGCGGTTATGGTCAGCTATGATGGGACTTCGAAGTTCCTTGGAGCACCTCAAATAAAATCTTCTAGCGGAAAAGATACAGCTGACGCTGTTTACAATCTGTTGGTTCGTTGGAACATTGTAGATCGAGTTGAAGCAATGTCATTCGACACGACCTCCAGTAACACTGGAGCTCTCAATGGCGCTTGCATTATCTTGCAGAAACCACAGTATTGCCGTCGAGAAATGCTGCACTTGGCCTGTCGCCATCATATTTACGAAATCGTTCTGCGCCAGGTTTTTGAAGTGAAATTGTCGACAAGCAGCGTTCCTGAAGTTCAATTGTTCGAGAGATTCGCGAAAGTCTGGAAGAGTCTTGACCAGACTGCATTCCAGAATGGTTTCGAGGACGAAATCGTTGTTTCAAATATTCCCCCCGATGAACAAGCCGCCATCAGAAATTACTGCAATCAGCAGTTGAAAGAACGTCACCCTCGTAATGATTATAGAGAGTTTCTCCAACTGGTTGCTGTTTTCTTGGGTGAAACACATTGTGGTAGCTTCCGTTCTCCTGGCGCTACCAGCAACGCGCGATGGATGGCAAAAGGCATTTATTCACTTCAAATATTCCTTTTCCGCAACCATTTCACAATGACGGCAAGAGAACTGAGGGGATTGCGCGACGTGTGCATTTTCTTGGCGCGAATCTACATTCGTGCATGGATTGGTTGTACAAATCCAATCAATGCTCCAAACCAGGATTTCAATTTCATACGAGATTCCATTGAATACGCTCAAATTGATGCTCCAGTTTCTGCTGCCATATTGAAGAAGATGAGTAACCACATGTGGTATTTATCATCAGAACCAATGACTTTGGCTTTCTTTGACTCGAATGTTTCTCTTGAAAAGAAAAATGGTTGAGCGCCTTGCATACGATGAGCCTATTTTTGAAGTGGATCAAAATCGGGCCGTTTCCAACCCGCAAAAATTCGCGAACCATAGCTTGAGCGACTTCATTTCAAACAAGACTAACAATTTCTTTGTGCGGTTCGGTTTGTCGCCGGAGTTTTTGAAATTCGACCCATCAACATGGGAAACCAACGAGTTTTAAAGAAGGCCGCGTTTTCTGCAAAAATGACATAAAAATAAGAAAATTACAAAATATTGACAAAACTGTTACCAAAATTAAGATTTTTCCAAAAATGCCGAATAAAGTTCCTTATTTCTTATAATAAAACCTTGTCTTATTATTCAACTCAATTTTGGGTCCACTTAGAGTCGTAGTATCGAGCCCAAAATTTTACATGGAGCATTCTGGCATAAAATGGAAACTTTTTGGACCCTACTCTCCTATGCGCCGCCATTTTGAAAAATAAGGGCAGGTCTAGTATCCACAAACAAAATATTAGTGAAATTTAAACCAATATCTGCGTATTATGATCTTTGATACCTTGCGCTTTAGTATCAATATTTTGTAAATTTTTCATTCTGTAAATAAATAAATTATAAAAATTATAGTTTTTGTAATCATGGAAAATACATAGACAATGGAATGCATTTTTTTGGTCAAGTGTATATTTTGTTGATGAAGTGCATATCATCAACATTCTTCGCGTCTTTTAGTTTTAATTGAAAATATTTCTTATTCAACTCACAATTTAAACGGAAAAAGCTACATAAGAAATAATTCACGATGGATTATTGAGGTAAGATTAAATTTACTTAAGAACTTTAGATGTGTTTAATAATCACTATCGATTACATATTTCAAATGAAAGACATGTGTTTTTGTTTTTCTGTTTCTCTTTGCCTAAATGCAAGTGGAAACTTCAAACCCATTAGTTTACATATTTTTCTCTTTTAAACCTTTTCGAGCAACTCTTGTGTGTTGTTTCACATTGAAGTATATTGTTGATCCGTATATGTGAGGTGTTCCTGCTAAGATCATGAAAATTGTTCAAATAAATAATTATAATTTTTAATTAATCATGAATACACAGAAAAAGTTAGTCTAGTTGAATGGAATGTACCTTAATGGTCAGCTACGACCTTCGTCAACATTTTTCGCGTCTTATAGTATCAAATGCAAATATTTCTTGTTTATTTTATAACCTCAACGGGAAAAGCTAATTGAGAAATTAGCTCCGTTAGATGTAGGTTCGGGTGGTCCCTCCAATGGCATCCCAGGGGGAACTGCTTCTAGAGCATTTTGCAATGTTTCATTACGTTTAGGGCCTTCGCACAGTGCTTTGTTCCCATATAACGAGTGGACAAAAATAGAAAGAGTTATCGTAGCTTACTGAAATTCGGTACGCGATTTTAGTTTAAGGTTATTAGCAGATAAACGAAATTTTAGGAAAATTGGTGCAAGGACACGCCTACCTCACATGTAATAACATCTTCAAATTTTGTCAGAACAACGAAAATTGATAATTATAAAACAATTGAAACAAGGACTCGTTTACCTGTCATATGTCCTTTTTTTAAATTCTATAAAAAGTTTAAAAGTCGACCGATTGCATTCAAACTTATCAAAATTATTTAAATAAATATAACAAACATGTATACTAAAATTCGTTGAATTCGGTTTTGTAACTAAAAAGTCATTAGTATATCCTTTTTTTATTACAAACAATACCTCCAAAATATTGTAATAATTAAGCCCCGTAGGCTAGTTGGTAGCGTGCTAGCTTATCAGTGCGGGGGTCGTGGGTTCAATTCTCACCAGAGGCTCTGGTCTGTTTTCGCTACAACGAGCCGAAGGCCCTTGTTGCTAGTGCTCGGTTAGGGTATTAACATATAATTTGTAATTATATGATTAATAAATAAAATAAATAAATAAATATTGTAATAACTTTAAACAGCGTTACCCCTAACATACTGTAACTTTGCAGTCATTGAAATTTTTTTTAACACTAAAGTTGAATAAATTTGTTTTTTATTACTGAAATTATCAAAAACTCGTTACCGAAATACCGAACCAGGCATTATTTCGATTACAACGCATGTTAGAAACCAGAGATTAAATTTTATGAAACTTTTTATTAAAAAAACTATGTCGTTCGCATCCCTAACTTAATAAATTTTAATAAAGGTAAATAAAATGTTAATATAATAAAACGAAACAAGTACTGTCAGGGATGGAACTTTTTAATAATACTGAAATTTAAACAAAATTAAAATCGATGGAAGGTATGAAAAAAGTACTTATGTTTTAAATTATTCAACCCTGGTATGTTTATTTATGTTATTAGTACTGGTAACACTATCAAATTATATTCATTATTTAGTCCGTTACACTGAACTGAAACGCATGGAAGATGTTGAAAACGTGAAACATGAATTTACATTAGCAACATCTTTCAGCTGTCAAAAAAATAAAAGAAAAAGACGCATAATTATTGTTAAAAATAAAAAATGCATTTAGAGAAAGCCTTAATCAGTGGAGTAGTTGTTTCTTTGCAAGAACAAACCCGAATTTTAATGCAGTACATTGAAATATTAAAGACCATTCTGGAAGAAGAATTTTTGGTATAAGTATGAAATTCTTACATGTGCCGCTAATTTTCCTTTGTTGAATACATTTTTTTTTTGGTTTATTTTCTGCAATGTCAGTTTGCTAGTGATGGCACAAGGAAAATCGATTTTTTTGCCATTTTATAGAGATGACACTTAAAATAACGAAAGATATAAGATGGAACTAAATGAGAAAGGATCATCTTTTGCAGATGTAGAAAGATGTAGAATTTTTGGCCTGTATAATTCTTATGGGAAGACTTAACACCTTTGCAAATTGATGATGTAGGTCAGTTGAAAAAGCCTATTACTGATGTATAAAAACAGTTGACGATTGACTTTATTATCAAAAGTTATTTTTAATACTGCTGTGTTGTTGCTCAAACTTTACATTTATAAGAAATAATAAGTTGTTAAATATTTTTTGAAAATATTATAGAAACATTTCTTCAATTTTTTAATTGTTGAAATTATTTTTATACTGTTGTATAAAATTTTTTTTGTGTGTTTATTTACACATCAAAATTATTTTGTTTCCAATATTAAAATTCAAAGCTAGAAACAAAACTGGTTGAAGGTTTATATTAAAAATTATATTTTAAGTTTGATAAAAATTAAGTATAGAATTAAAAACCCAAACATGGAATACTTTTATTAAACAAATAATTTTTGTTATTTTTTGTAAAACAACTAAAACTAGAGATTTCACGAAAACTCGGTCCCTATTCGGTATTCGGTATGTTTTGGCTATTTACCGAACATTGCTAATGTTCATCCAAATACCGAATATTGCAACTATTTTGCTGTGTTATTATTTTTTTTAAATGTGCTAAAATCAATGATTTTTATTTAAAAGAATTCGGAACAAGTGCAAAATTTAAATTTTTTTTCATAAAATTTGTTTAAGATTATTATTGACTATTAAAAAAGGGTTCTTTATTAGTGAAAATGAAGTGTTATAGTCGAAAAATGTTTATTTATTGCCTTAGTGTAATGTTTTTATTAAAAAAGTTATGAATTGCACTTTTTATTTGGAATTTGGTTCGTTTTTTATTCGGCCGAATTTAGATATTCGGTTTGATTCGAACACCAAATGTTCGGTATTTTGAATACACTATTCGTGACGAATACACTCGAATACACTATCTCTAATTAAATCCGATATCTTGTTAACAAGTTTTCCTTAAAATTCCACGTATGTAGCGCCCTCTAGTGGTGCAAATCTAATTTTTTTTTCACACAACGCTTCATGATCTTTCTAAAAATATGTTTTTTTATAGATATATTATTTGGGAACTTTATTTTACTTGACATTATTTTAATTTTTAACACTACAAAATTGCATCAAATCTATAAAAAAAAATCATGAAAATAGACATTTTTAAAAACATGATTTTTTATAATATGTTGCACAATATTGGTTCTTCTTTGAAAAACGTAAAAAATACCCTTTTTTTTGTATATTTTTTAATCCATCAAAGTTTTGTAAATTTTGCATTTTCAACAAAACAAAATGTATAAATTAAAGCCACAAAATTTATATTAAAATTTACAATAAAATTTATATTTTTAGTTTATTACAAATATACTAGAACAATAAATAAAAAAACTTTTTCAGTTTTTAAAAACCCTAATTTTTTAATTTTTCTTTTGTGAAACATCTACAATTTTTTTTGTGTTTAACTATTTTTGCTTCAAATTTTCTATATTTAGCGTCCTTCCGTGGTTCCAAAAAAAAAGGTAAAACCAAAATATTCTCTTACACGATTCTAAGATAAAGTCTGTGAAGAAAAATATGTCAGTTAAATATGTAATGTTAAATATGTTATGATGTAAGAGCTAAATATGTTATGACGTTACGAAAATATACTAAATATGGCTTAATAACAAATTCTAAGCATATTTAACATGTTAAAACAATGTGAAATACCAAAAAAAAATATTTAATATTCTGAATTGTTTTTCAGAAAATTTTGAAAATTTTTTTAACATCACACATATTTTTGAATGTTGAGAACGAAATTTCTCTAGAGTGGCCAAACTGGGCGGGGTACACATACCTCAATTACCTCACATTAAAGATCTACGCATGTCCGATCTAAATATCAATGCAGTTCTTCTGAATTGTTTTTCAGAAAATTTTGAAAATTTTTTAATATCACACATATTTTTGAATGTTGAGAACGAAATTTCTCTAGAGTGGCCAAACTGGGCGGGGTACACATACCTCAATTACCTCACATTAAAGATCTACGCATGTCCGATCTAAATATCAATGCAGTTCTTCTGAATTGTTTTTCAGAAAATTTTGAAAATTTTTTAATATCACACATATTTTTGAATGTTGAGAACGAAATTTCTTTGGAGGATTTGATTTGTTTTCATTACGAAAGTTGAAGTCATAGGTATATAGTATGTAGGTATTTATGTTTTATTTTTTATCGGGCTGACAACGCAATGTTTAATTTTGTCAGTATGGAGGGTGGGTAAGGAATTAGTGTGGCAATCAACACCTTAGGCTACACTTCAATCATCAACATCCTTGTAATTTAAGTTCCTTTTTCACATTTATCGCTTTGTTTTTTTGATCTTTAGAATGCTACCTAAAATTAAAAATCCCCTGTAACCGATTCGAATATGATATTTTTGGGAACTAAACACACCCCGCCAACGACGAGCACAGCCGGAAAAATAGATAGCTATGTTCCTAAGGTGGTAGACCGTTAACAGAGAATCGTTACAGAGATTTTTGGCGCCCAACGTGGGGCCTCAGTTTTCGTAAGTTTTTTAATAGTATTGTGTAATGTCATCTAGAAACTGAGGCCCTTTTGAATATACTGTGTGTAGTGATATTTGTATGGATATTTTTTTTTTCATTATTATTTTATGTGTCAATATAATCGTTAGTTTAGAATGATAGTTAATCGTTTATAGGGTTCTATTCCCGTAATGGACATTATGTTAATACAAATTCATTATCAGAGTTTGGGTTCGAACTTGAGAGGTTGTCTGAACTACTGGTGGGTATCTGTACAATACTCGTTCAACTCTTATCTATTTTCTTTTCTTCGTATTTGGTTTCACTTTACCTTCTACCTACAAAATTGTTTCTGTGGTTTGATTTTTCTTTTGTTTGGACTAATTGTAACTTAATTTTCGATCGAGTTCTTTTCCTACAATGATTGATCGGATTTTTATTTATTTTTTTTTTTCATATTCGTTTTTGGAATTTACTCATTCTGGTTTATATCGGGAGTTTTTTGACGGAAATGGGAAGTTCTATTCTTTATATTCTTTTTAATTTTTGTTGATGATTGAGTGATTAATGATTTTTTTTCTATTAAGATTTTAATTATTTTTTATTTTTTTTTCAATATGCCTATACCGAATGACTTCAATCAGTAGTGATACTATTTAAATTGTGATTTTTATCGAATATTTACGAAATCTTTTGATTAAAAGGTTTATTGATAGTTTTGTTAGATTTTAATGAAAAGGAGTTTACGGATGTTTTGAAAAGCTAGAGGAAATTGTTTTGGGCTAATTATTTGTTGGATTGTTATATAATTTTTTTTTCTCAAAGATGCCTATAATTAGGAGTAATGAGAATATTCCTGCTTTGGTAGGACCAGAAGTTGGTAATTCAACTTTTTTTGAGGAAAGCGGTGCTGGTGGTGATGCCGATACTCCATTACATAGATTAGGAAGACCCAGGACGCGTCTACAGATTCGTAGAGAGGCTAATAATACTGTAATTGTCGATGACTCTCGAGTGCGTCGTATTGTGCATGATTCCTTAAGGGGATTTAGAAAGGATGTTAACAACATGATAGCGAGCGGTTTTAGAGATTTATATATTGCAGATTCTGGACCTGTTGGACAGAATGAACATATTGAAGGAACAAATCGTGATGATATTTCCGAAATTGAGCGTAATATCCGGACGAATAATGATTCTCGGGATAGGCAAAATAACCGGATGGAACGTAGTAATGATGATCGACATGACCGATCAGAGCGGAGTAGTCGTGATTCTCGTTATACGGGCGACGAATTTGACCGAAATTATGAACGGATTTTGAATATAGTGCGGAATTGGAAAATTAGATTTTCTGGTGATACCTCGGTTATTTCTGTCGACGAGTTTATTTATCGCGTTAACACCTTAACAGCTACTAATCTTCGGGGAGATTTTAGACAGTTGTGCGAACATGCGCATCTTCTTTTCGAAGGGAAAGCTTTAACATTGTATTGGCGGTTCCATAGGAGTAGTTATGATAAGGACTGGGATAGTTTGTGTGATTCATTAAAACGCCAGTACAAGGACTAAAATACGGACTTTGATATTAAAGACGATATAAGGCGAAGCAAAAAAGACCTAACGAAGCTTTCGATGAATATTATGACGCGGTAATGACATAATGTGACAGACTTAGGACACCATTATCGGATTATGAATTATGTGAAACGATTCAGCGAAATTTAAAACCTGAGGTTGGGCATGAACTTCTCCATCTTGACATAACTCGTGTTGCGGAATTGAGGCGTGCGGTACGTCGACATGAGAAGTTTGTAAAGGATATGTCAACGGCAAATATAAATAAACGGCCTTATCAGAGGGCACAAGTTTTAGAATTGGCTAGCAATATTTCTCGAAAGGACGTGGAAGAAACCATGGATAAGGAAGACACGAAAATTTGTGAGGTAATACGTTCTGGAAAATGCTGGAACTGTGACAAAGTCGGTCACAGTTTCATGGATTGTGTAGAACCTCGAACAGTATTCTGTTACGGATGCGGATTGAAGAACACATACTATAGACCACAATGTGTTAATCGTTGCCAGGTGCGTGAAAACTTCAACAGGGGTGTCCGTACAACAAAGGATGGGCATCTGAGACAACCAATATAAATACTAATGAATATGATATAACTAACCAACCGGATGTGACAAATAAACCTGATATTGGAAAGATTCACCCTTTGCAACGACCCTACCACATTCGTCTTGAAGAATATAACCGTATAAGAGCTAGGATCTTCAATGATACCGAACCTGATAAAAAACTTACCAGATCTGGAAAAAGAATTCGCGAGTTTAATAAATGGCTGAGAAAATGTGTTGTTTCGTCATTGGAAAACAAACATAACGACAACAGGCCATATATTGCATTAAATATAGGATATGAAAGGCATTTAGCATTAATGGACAGTGGTGCCAACGTAAGTGTAATTGGAGGAGATATGTATCAAAATATTATAGATTATAAGAATTTTAAACGTGGTGTTGGAAATGTTAAAAACGCAGATGGACAAAAACAGCGTATAAGGGGATCAGTATAATTGGAGATAAATTATAATGGACTAACGAAAAACGACGAGTTTTTGTTAATTCCATATATAAAACAGGATATTATCTGTGGAATGGATTTTTGGAAGGAACTCGGAATTCAAATATCGGTGGTGTTTTTTGAGGAAGATTCAAATAAGATACCACTGAATCCAATTCAGTGGCAGAATATAATTAATTATTTTCCCAACTCGGAGAGAAATGGACTAGGATGTACATATTTAATGGAACATGGCATCGATACTGGAACGGCGGTTCCAATAAAGCAGAGATATTATCCTATCTCCCCAGCTAGAGAAAAACTTTTGTGTAGGGAAGTTGACAGGATGTTAGGGTTAGGAGTGATAGAATAGTGTCCGAATTCACCTTGGTCATCTCCTGGTGTATTACTTGTTAAACCGGACAGTCGAAAATTGAACTCCGTAACGATAAAAGATGCATACCCGATACCTAACATAGACGGACTTATTTCGAGGCTTCCTCCAGTTTACTTTATTTCTAAAGTGGATTTGAAAGATGCATTTTGGCAAATTAAACTGGACGAATCTGCTAGACCCAAAACAGCTTTCACAATCCCTAATCGGCCATTGTACCAATTTACAAGAATGCCGTTTGGATTGTGCAATGCACGCAGACTATGTGCAGACTTATGGACCAAGTCATTCCGTATAATTTGAAAAAGAACGTATTTGTTTACGTTGGCTACTCAACTTCGGAAAGCTAACCTGACAATAAACATAAAGAAAAGCAGTTTTGCAATTAAACAAGTTTAATATTTAGGGCACATCGTGGGACAAGGAGAGCTCAAAATTGATCCAGGAAAGCTCCAGGCTATTTCAGAATTTCTTAAAAATATGTACCTAAAAATATGAAACAGCTGCGACAATTTCTTGGAATGGCGGGTTAGTATAGCAGATTTATTGACGATTATGCTTCGATTACGTTCTCTATGAAGGAATTACTCTCTAAACGTAAAAATTTTGTGGTCAGAAGATGCTTAGATAGCTTTCGAAACAATTAAAGGAAAATTAACTTCAGCATCTGTATTGGTTCACGCAAACTTCGACAAATCGTTTATCCTGCAGTGTGACGCAAGGACATTTGGAATCGGTGCAGTTTTAGCGCAACTTGATGACGACGGCAACGAGCGACCAATAGCCTACATGTCTCAAAAGCTAAATAAGGCACAAAGAAACTATTCAATTACGGAATTGGATTGTTTTGCTGTTATACTTGCTTTTATAAAATTTCGAGCTTATATAGAGGGGCAAGAGTTTAAGGTCATAACCGATAACGCCAGTCTCAAATGGCTCATGACCTTTCGGGGCGATTGGCCAGGTGGGCCTTAAAATTACAAGGGTTTGACTTTAAAATCAAGCACTGCAAGGGTAAGGACAACATTGTACACGACGCGTTGTCAAGAGCTTTTTAAGAGGAAAAAATATATATAGGGAATAGATTTACCAGTGTTACCAACTATTGACCTTAACTCTACAGCATTTGATACTACGAAATATTCGAATCTAAGGGAAAATTTTTCGAAGGCTAAGTTACCTGATTATAGGGTGATGGATAAATGAATCAGATTCCTGGAAGTTACTTGTACCAATGGAACTGCGTAAGGATGTCATATATGCTGCTCATGATGTACCAAATGCTGCACATGGCGGAATCGCCAAAACAATCCAACGCGTACATGAATTTTTCTTCTGCCCAGGCTAGTAACTGACATTACAAAATAGTGAATTATGTCGAACGTCTTAAACACTTACTTGTTCTCTGAAACCACCTATGGGTGAAATGGTGGAAACAGAAAGGCCATTTCTGAGGCTATATATAGATCTAATTGGTCCATTTCCACATACCAAAAATGGCAATAAAGGAATCTTTATTATACTAGATCATTTCACCAAATTCACTTTCTTAAAGTCTTTAAGGAAATTTGTAACGAAACCACTAACAGATTATTTAAAAACCGAAATATTTACATGTTATGGAGTACCGGAAGTAATAGTTTCAGATAACGGTAGCCAATTTAAGTCGGAGGAATTTAAAGTTTTAACGGATAAATTTGGAATTAAACATCAATATACAGCAGTTCACAGTCCACAATCTAATGGAAGTGAGAGGGTCAAAAGATCAATTAATGAGGCTCTCCGTTCGTAAATTCGTAATGATCAACGTAAATGGGATGAGTATTTAGCCAGCATAAATTGCGCAGTTAGAAGCAGTATTCACCAAACAACAGGAAGAACACCTTACGAATTTTTATTTGGTCAAACGATGATAAATCATGGAGAAGATTACAACGTTTAACGTAATTTGAAACTTTTATCTGAAGCTGATATAAAGTTAGAACGTCAAGATGAATTTTCTCTTTTTAGAGATTCAATAAGAGAAAACCTGAAAAGCGCTTATGATCGAAATGTTAGATCGTATAATTTGAGAACTCGAACTAGAGAGTGTAATATTGGTCAAGAGGTAATACGCAGAAATTTTGTATAAAGTTGACTAATCGACAGATTTAATGCGAAACTTGCGCCTACTGGAATAAAAGCGGTGGTAACCAGGAGAATTGGTAAGGTTAACTACGAACTGCAAGATGTCAGTGGAGGTCATACATATTGGTATTTTTCATATTAAGGACATATGGACTTAGTATGATTTTCATACTGTCCACTATACTTCTCCAATTTGTACGCCTTTTCCAGATAAAGTTATGCAGCACGTCTTTCTCTTCATCTGATTTGTGACGACGACGTTTTGTTGTCAAATATAGTTCAATTTTATTTAGTTCTATCATATTTGTTTTTTCTCTCGTACTAACATTTTTTTCTGAGGGCAGCAAATTAGTACTTTCAAACTTTAAAATTTGCCTAAAAATATTCCTAAATTTAATCAAGTTAGCTTTTCGTTTTTCTATAGTTTTGAATAATTTTTTTTCTATTTTTCCTGTCAATAATTTTCATTTAATCGTTTGTTGACTTTCAAATAAAGAGGAGGCGGAATTACGGGAAAAATAGATTTTATTTAAAAGTTTTAATATTCTTAGTAAGATTCATATTTAATTATCAAAGAATTTTGTAGTCAATTAATTAACATCTTGAAAATTTATTATTATAGGACTTGTTTGACTTCTTAGGATAAATTTAAAAATATATATAAAGCAGGGGTGCCCAAAAGTTCCTTATGGAAGAGCAAACACCAATACATTTAATGAATAACTAATTTTTATTCAACATTTTTTATTGCAAAACTGAATACATACAAAAAAAAAAAGAAAAAAAAATATTTCATATCATACGTTAAACAAATACAATCGTCAATCTTTACTAGCAAACCATACGAAAGTGTTGTTGCTTTGCAATTGCGTGTACACAGTGGAAAACGACAAAAACAACTAATAAGACAAAGTACCCTGTAGGAAGCCTGGGGTCGAGTGTCTACAAGTCACCACTTTTGTCGACTATTTTGGGTGACTTTTTGGTGACATGTCCACAAAGCGTCTATACTTTTTACATTCCTTTTTTGCAGCTGCAAAGCTGTGCTTATTCTTGATTTTTTTGTTTTATTTTGTTTTAAAAACATGTGCATAGCTGCATGCAAAATTAAAGTTTTAAATAAAATATAAGAAAAACAAATTTAAAAGGTAAATATACAAATTTGAACAAAATATTTAATGAGCAAAATAAATTATGAAAACTTGTGAAAAACACAATAAATTTTGTATAAAAATAACAAGAAAGACGCAACAATTTTTAGTGAAAATTGCAACTCTAGGGATTTTGTGGAGCCTGATGAAGATTTTACGGAGCCTGAAAAACTTATTTACTTTAATGAAATTTATAAAAAAAAAATTATTAATAAAATATCTAGTTTAACAAAATAAATGCACCTGTGTAATCTTATTTCCTTCCTAGTGTGGAAATCAAGTAAAAAGTTCCAAAAGTGTAGACTACAATTACTAAAATGTACTAGTGAATCTCTGGTTCGAATGTCAACACCTAGTCAATAGTTGGGTAGATTCGCAATGACACGCACATGTTAAATGTCTACAGCAGAAAGCGTTGACTGGGGCATAATTAGTCAGTAGTACTGGTGACAAAGTCAATAGTAAATCAGAACAGTTTCACTATCGACATTTCCTACAGGGTAGTTTGTGTATTTCGTATTGCTAGTGCTGAGTGCTCTATGTGTGTATTAAAACACACAGCCTATAGCTAAGTGCTTTTACAAAAACAAATGAGCACCAAGAGCATAGGGCTTGGGCACCCTTGATATAAAGATATAAGTTAAAGAAAGGAAAAGGATTCTCGCTATCCCAATTTGGGGTTTATTTTATTTTCCTAAGGGAATTTCGGTGATTTGTTCATTATATGCCTCTTTAAACGTGCAGCTGTACAAATTACATTATCGGAAATTCGAAATAAAACATCATTATCTATTACGGCTTGGAAAATCTAAATTAACGTTGTGGGAATACCAAATTATTTTCACAGCAAGGCATCATTATTACCATATACGAAAAAAGAAAATATAGATATAAGAGTGACCATCGGAGAAGGGTTTAAACCGTAAAAAACCTAATATTGTTTTATAAAAAAAAATTGTTTAATTTAAATAATTAATTTCTCGCGATTATTTCAGTATTAATTTTTTTACATAATTTTCCAAAATGTTGCTATTCATAATTAATTAATTTGTTTAACGTAAATATTAAACTTTTCACATTTTAATTGTTTTCCTAATAACGTAATTTTTTTATGGTCACCTACTTTTAATTTTTTTTTATTTCAAACATCATTAATACGTAATTAATAAATTTTGTTATATTCACGAAATACACAAACCACATTTACATATTTGGAGTCATATCGAACTTCATTCTTGATAAAGATTTTCTTTTAAGAAATATTTCATAAACACACACACTAATCACTCATATCCATTCTCTTAATTCACTCACTCAATCAGAGACTTTTTCGTCTCTGAGCGAGTCATACACACCAGAGAACTGCAAAATCAACTTTTTTCTTAAAACAATCATACACAAAAATTCTTGTTCACATTTAATAATTCAACAAAATTCACTGTAGAATAAAATCAGCATCATGTTACTGAACGCGTAATTGGGATCAGTGGGAATCATCTGTCGATTATGTTTTATGCAAATGTAATCACTCAACAAAAAGTCAGCGTTAAATAAATCAGAAAAAACAACAAACAACGCGTATGAGTGTATTCATAATTAAAACGAAATAGAAACACATTTTATAAATGATATTGTTTACATTAGGGTGGGACTTAAATCCACTTTTTTAGAATTTTTATTAGTAATAAAAATATTCTTCTTTTAAATATAAATATTTTTTTGGAAAAAAAATTTAGGTCGATATCTCAGGCTTGCCTAATCCGGAAAATTTTAAATATTGTCTAATTTTTTTTCATCTATTTTGATTGGAAAATTAGGCAATATTTAACTTAAACCGGATTGGGCGAGCCTGAGATGTCGACCTAAATTAAAAAAAAAAATTCACAAAGAACAATATTTTTGGTATTCCTAATAAAAATTCTAAAAAAACGTATTTTAGACCCAGCCTAATATACATATAACATTTATGAAATATGTTTTTTTTACAAAACCACCCCCTTTTTATAGATAATAAACTATTTTGTTTTAATTATGATTACACTCATACACGTTGTTTGTTGTTTTTTCTGATTTATTCTACATCAAAATAATTATTGTTGGCTCGAATGAACAGAATAAAATCAATGGTTTAACAACGACCGATGATTAATCAGTGACAAAACAATTTTCACATCGTTTGATTGATTTAAAATCATCAACAAATATGTGTGTTGGAGTATATTCAGCGTTTGAACGCAAACACATATATATTCTTGTGTTGATTGCGTATGAACGTTTTGCAATCAGCAAATGCAGTTCTCTGATACACACTCAAACTAACAGACTAGCTTACACACTTATTAACTTCAATAACACCTAAAGCCAAATGTATTCTTCGTCTCCAAGCTCTTGAGGACATCGATGGATATGCAAACGTAAGTTTATTCAAATTTTGTACATATTCGTTTTTTTTATAACGCTCAGCTACTCACTTAATTTTAAAACAAGGGGCTAACAAATAATAAACATGAATATCTATTAGTCATTTATTTGAGTGACTTTTTTCTAAACGTAATTATTGAATTTGAATTGTTCAATTCACAACGGGTATTGTGTCGTTGTATCTGTTGTATCGTGTATTACTTTACAATAGTGTAAAATTGTTGTTGGTAATTTACACTTAAAAATCTTATACAACATTACAATTTCATTTGCTGTGTTTATTAAATGTTGTATTGTGTATCATAACATATCAGTCTTAAGTGAATGCCAGTTTTTTCACTTTCACCTTTATTTTGCATTTTATTTTTATTTTTTCTTCTTGTTTCTATTGGGCAATTCACAACGGGTATTGTATCGTTGTATTTGTTGTATCGTGTATTACTTTACAATAGTGTAAAATTGTTGTTGGTAATTTACACTTAAAAATCTGATACAACTTTACAATTTCATTTGCTGTGTTTATTAAGTGTTGTATTGTGTATCATAACATATCAGTCTCAAGTGAATGGTAGTTTGTAATAAAAAGAACAAAAAAAAAAACAGAAAATTCATTTGTTGATAAAAAATAAAAATTACAAATTGGCAAATAATACAAATACATCGGTAAGTTTATTTCTTTAAAAATATACGTTTATATATATCTCATATGTATTTTATCTTTTTAGTCTCAACCAAAACGCCTAAACCCAACAAGAAAGTGGTCAGTGGCAGAAGAAAAGTCTTTGACTTTTTAATGGAAAATCGGGAATTCGAGGTATGTATTAGTGCCTGTTTGTGTCAATGAATATGTATTCTAATATTGAGTTTTATTTCAGAAGCCAACAGCTCAAAGCTTCTGTAGCGAAAAAAATGTACCAATTGATTGGACGCAGGTTAGAGGAAAAACCAGAAATATGCGAGTAAGCTACAACAAAGCTAAAGCATAGGAGGGGTCAACAGGAGCCGGCAGTATGGATGGCGGAACTGTTAAAAGTAAGTTTTTTTTATATATATATACTCGTAGTTTTATCATTCAAAAACCTTTTTTTTTGTTTTGAGTACTTTATAAAAAATGTGCAACTACTTCGATGAGCTTGACGATTTGTTTGGAAGCCGAATTATAGAGTGCGCTATAACACTAGGTCACAAATAACAAACTTTTGTCTGTTATTTGTTTCTAGCATACTTTTTCTCATGGATTTGGACCTACTGAACACGAAAATGAATTTTAAAAATTTTTCTGTCGATTGGTTTGCGAGATACAAATTTTTTAATTTTTTTTTTTAATTTTTGGAGGTACACTTACTATTTTGAGCATATCTTTAGTCTTCTTTGACCTATTTTATCCTACTACTACTCAAATTAAAGACAATTGAGCCGTCTACAACTTATTCTCAGAAAATTTTCAAATCGGGTTAGTAGTTTTGATGTTGGCGGCTTAAAAAGGTTAAAAAACTGCGTTTTTTTAGTAAAAATGTGGCTGAAAAATTCATATAAAAATTCATATAAAATGTAAAACGCGATGTTAACAGCGATTTTAATTTTTTTACGTATAGCTGACACTTTTCCAAAGAAAATAAGCCCTTACTTAACAAAATCTGATGACAAATGGCCGACTTATTATTTTTTTGGTAAACGACCGAAATTCCGCTATTTCACGATTTTTTGATTTTCATTATTTGCACAGCTTACCTACCCAACGCAAACGAATAAATACATTTGAACTTAATTTAAAATAAACAAATTAGTCTTCGTATATTATTTTTTAATTTATTTACAGCACTACATGCTCAATGTATCGCACAATTAGCTAAACTAACGAAATTAAACTAACTAATTAAATTAAGCAAATCAACGCACAAAAAAATGAGTAAAAACAAAGATATAAGTGTACATTTTATGCCATGTGGAAAAACTGCTGACTTCTTCTTTGTTTTTTGTATTCGCTGCAATCGGTCTCACGTATTAGGGTCCAAATATAGTCACCCATCATAGCCGTGTCATAGTTGCCCTGATAGCGTCGTTCCATAGCCTTCAATTCCATAGCCTTCCTGAGCGACGAACACGGCGAGCGCTTTCGCTCGCCGTGTTCGTCGCTCACGTCTCCTAAATTCTCAGGGAAAAAATCCAAATGAGAATCCAGAAAGTGTATTTTAAGTGACATGTGCACTCCCATGGCTTCATAGTTCTTTACCAGATCCTCAACTATGTCCTTATAATTCGGGCTTTTGTTGTTTCCTAAAAAGTTTTCCACAACAAGCCTGAAGGAATTCCATGCTGCGGCTTCGATGGGTGATAACAGCTTTGGGAATTTTTCATCTTTCAACATTTTTTTTATCTCGGGTCCTGCGAAGACTCCTTCTTTAATTTTTGCCAGCGAAAGGTAAGGGAAAATTGACCGTAAATAGGCAAAAGCTTCACCTTCTTTGTCTAATTTTTTGGCAAAATTTTTAATCAAACCCAATTTTATGTGCAGCGGCGGAAGTATTATATTTTCACGGTTCTCTATTAGTGGTTTGCGCTGAACATTCGCTTCTCCAACTACAGGTTTCGTTCGTACCGGCCATTTTTTTTTATATAATGCTGATCATCAGCGCGGCTATTCCAAAGGCACAGAAAACAGCAATGTCGCGTATAGCCTCCTTGGAGTCCACACAGAATGGCCACAACTTTAAGGTCGGCGCATATTTTCCAATTGTATTTCCTATACTCTATGCATTTCAGCAAAATGTCCATAGTTTCATAGTTCTCCTTTGAATGAACCGCATGAGCAATAGGAACAGATGGCTTTTCATTCCCATTATGTAAGAGAACTGCCTTCAAGCTCTCTTTGTTGCTGTCAATAAACAACCTCCATTCGTTGGGGTTGTGAATTTGGTGAAGCTCTTGGAACAAGCCTGAAATGTCGCTGCAAAAACATATTTGGTCTTTCTTTGTATAAAATTTTGCATACTCCTTGTGACGGTTTCTGTACGCTGATACTTTCACTTCTGAAGCCGCAAATCCACACTGTATCATCCGAGACGCAAAAAGTTCGGATTTCTCCTTAGTGAGACCAAAATCGCGCACCCAATCGTTTAGTTCGGCCTGTGACAGTAATTTTCGCTTTGCACCCGGCTCAAATTCGCTTGCATTTGACTCAGACTCTTCTTCTGACGATTCTGCTTTTTGAAGAGATGCACCAGGGCACACTGGATATGGCACATCATGCGAATGTGGTACTGGAAGCGCAAACGATCCCACTTGAGCGTAGTTCCATTTAAAAAATCTTCCTACCCCACTGTTTGTGGTGAGGCAAAAATAACAGTCTGTGGAATGGCATAGCGGCTTTTTCCACATCATTGGTGTATCGAATTTCATATGGCGGCTAAAATTAAAATAAATTACTATATTCGCTATGTATAATGTGTTTAAATAAAAATTCTTACCTTCCGCCAGCTGCCCAGTTGGTTAAGATTATATAGCAAAGATCACACAGCGACTTAGGTGTCCATGGTTCTGTGATATTTGGTGAAATACCAAAATAATTCAAATAGTGCAATTGTACTGCTGGAGTAAACTTGTGTGCGTGATTTTTTTTTATAAACTGGCCACAAACATTGCAGAAATTGTCTGGATCGTTCAAACACTCGAACACACGTAGTCTTTTACTCATTGTCTTCCTTGCGTTTTCTAAATATTAACTTCTTTACACTTTCACAGACAGTTTTGAAATGCAATTGATAACCGTGTCTCCTTATGTTTAAATATGTATGAGCATGTAGTGCTGTAAATAAATTTAAAAAAAATATACGAAGACTACTTTGTTTATTTTAAATTAAGTTCAAATGTATTTATTCGTTTGCATTGGGTAGGTAAGCTGTGCAAATAATGAAAATCAAAAAATCGTGAAATAGCGGAATTTCGGTCGTTTACCAAAAAAATAATAAGTCGGCCATTTGTCATCAGATTTTGTTAAGTAAGGGCTTATTTTCTTTGGAAAAGTGTCAGCTATACGTAAAAAAATTAAAATCGCTGTTAACATCGCGTTTTACATTTTATATGAATTTTTCAGCCACATTTTTACTAAAAAAACGCAGTTTTTTAACCTTTTTAAGCCGCCAACATCAAAACTACTAACCCGATTTGAAAATTTTCTGAGAATAAGTTGTAGACGGCTCAATTGTCTTTAATTTGAGTAGTAGTAGGATAAAATAGGTCAAAGAAGACTAAAGATATGCACAAAATAGTAAGTGTACCTCCAAAAATTAAAAAAAAAAAATTAAAAAATTTGTATCTCGCAAACCAATCGACAGAAAAATTTTTAAAATTCATTTTCGTGTTCAGTAGGTCCAAATCCATGAGAAAAAGTATGCTAGAACCAAATAACAAAATGGCTGTTGCCTAGTGTAATTTCCAACAACAACTATCATCAGCGTTACAGCGTGATTTCGCACTTCACACAGAAGCAGACGAAGAACAAGGTTTATTTTAAGACCAAAGCGGTGAAAACACAGGTTTTGTGCCCGAATATGACGCCTCCGACATTGAATATGAATTGGAAATTGAAGCAAGTGAAATATTCGACAGCGATGAAGAATCCGAAGAAGAAAGTGAGAATGCACCAACTTAAGCTTTATACGGTTTTTTGCTTGAAAAATATGGTACCTGGAGTACAGCTGAACCCGCTACAGTGAGATTCCGCCAGCACAACATCATGCGTTTCAGAGGTGGACCAAAAACAAACCTGACCACTCCGCTTGAGGTGTTCAAGCTTTTCTTTTCACCAAATATTACGTGCAAACTGCACACCACGACTATGGGTTGATATGACAAGTGTTGAGCTTGACGCTTTTATTGGGATACTATTGGCTTTTGGTGTCAGCCATAATATTATGAAGCTCTCAAGATTGATGTGGCAAACTGATGCACTTCCAATATTCCGTGCAGCCATGTGATATAGACAATTTGTTACTTTGATGAGCTGTATTCGATTTGACGACATATGGAACTTCTTGAATAACAATCTTGCCAGTAATTTTGAACCATACGAAAGTGTAACCATCGATGAGCAGCTATTTCCATACCGTGGGCGCACAAAGTTTGTAACAGCACTGGTTGCTCGGCATAGCCATGTTCGGGTTTTACCAGTGAAGTACATTTTTACAATTATCACTAGTCCAAATGTCTGTTATGGGCACCAGATGTTTGGGAACCACTGGCCATGACCCACCCCATTGATACCAATAGTACCACCATGGTTATATTTTAGCCAAATAATCAAAATATAACCCCTAACAAATATTTACTTTGTTGCTCTTAAAAGTTATCCATTTATCCCCTTCGTACCATCACAACTCAAAAAAATATAAATTTAGGCCATCATCATATTTTCAAAAAAAATTAAAACTTCATTTATTGGACATTATGAAATTCTAACAATAACAGAACATAAACACAATTTTTGAAAATTAGAAAAAAAAAATTTTACAAAAGGAAACCATGAAAATTTTAATTCAAAATACAAAAGTTAAAATAATATAGAATATGTATTGATTTTATAAATGTCAAAATAATCTTGAATTTTTTTTTTCTGATTTTAATTAAAATTAGAAAAATTGTTAATGATCATTAAGAAAATAAAAGAAAACGAAGTTAATTTGATTTAAAATAAAAATTTACATGAATATTGTAGGTAATTTTCCCTGTTACATGACAAATATTATATTTCATTTATATCTTACCAAAAGAAATCTCCAACGATGTTATGGCCATAAAATCGGGAACATTAAGCTTGCACCTTTTTGCAAATTGATTATACTCAAAATAATAGGTTAGTATTAGGGGAAAATTATATTTTAAAAATCGAATTAACTTGGATTATATAAATAAAAAAAAATTTTTAAATAATTGTTAATGCTTAAAATGAACTATTTTGATAGCACTAAATCCGTATCCAGCGAAATCCCACGACACACATAGATTTATACTTTTCCGCAGCTTTAGGATGTAATATCATATGTTAATTGTTGCATTATTCCAAAATATTATAAGTTTGATTTGTCGGCAATTTGTGAAAAATACAGTAGTTAAAGTTTATTTCATAAAGACAAAAATTATTGAAAAAAATTTATGTATAATTAAATTTTTCTTTTCAGGCACAATTTATAAATTTTATATAACAGTTTTCTCTTTTCTTTTCTATTAGTGTTTTTTTTTTCCAATCTTCTTAAGTTTTAAATTGCACACACTCAGACTTCTAAATTTTCTAATGAATTGATTTTTTTCTATAATTTTTTATTTTTTTTTTGACAAGCTAAACAAATTTTATTCAATGAAATATTGATTAGAAAAATAAAATATTTTAAAACTATACAAAGTAGATATTTACAAAGTTAAAATTACAGCCGTAACAAACCAAAAGTTTTTCCATCTTGGAGCAGAAAAAGTTTTGGGATTCGGATAAGTGAAGTTGTTTCAACGTGTGGCTCGACCCACGACTACACCTAAACAAGCCGGGCATAAGAATCATTGACGGATATCTTTAGCATGATATACTCCAATTATCTTTCCTGTTAGGTCGGTTAGTTTGTACATACAATTTCCAACGGAAGAATGAATACGCGCCTTTACAAACTTAGGAGCCAGTTTTGCATTGAATTGTTGACTAAAATCACTAAGCTGAAAATTTCTTCTATAAACCTCTTGACCTGGCTCATATCTTACAGCTCGACTTCCTCTAAGGTTATAGGTTTTCTCAGTTTTCTCATATGCCTTTCGAAGATTTTTCACAATCGAATCATCAATCAGTTTCATGTGGTCTGGTTTTATAACTATCTCTAACTCTCCATCGCTTACCTTTCCTAACTCTTTCAAAAGCGGATATGCAGAGCCGTGAACTATCATATTTCGACCAAATAGGGCATAATATGGGGTCATACCTATGGATTCATGAACCGAACTACGAAGAGAGAGTGCAATAGATGGTAAATTTTCATCCCATTTAGTTTGATCTGAATTTATATATGAACGAATTGCAGCTAAAATAGAACGATTGACTCGCTCGGATGCATTGCTTTGTGGTGAGTAAACCGCTGTAAAAATTTGTTTAAAACCATATGTCTCTGCAAGTTTGGCAAATTCCCTGCAAGCGAACTGTTTACCATTATCACTATGCATTAATTCGGGAACCCCAAACACCGAAAAAACATTTGATTCTAAAAATTTAATTATATTAGTTGTATCAGCTTTGCGTAGAGGATGAATAAATACAAATTTACTGAAATGGTCCAGTACGACTAGTATGTGTGTATTATTATCCTTGGAGCGAGGATAAGGGCCTAAAAGATCTATGTAGAGCTTCTGAAATGGTCTCTCTACAATATATTGCTTTCCCATTGGTGGACGTGTAATAAAATTAGGAGCTTTTGTGATTTTACAAATATCACATTTTCTTATAAATTCCCGAACTTGTACTGCCATGTTTGGCCAATAATATTTTTCACGCAAACGTTCCAGTGTTTTTGCTATACCACCATGTGATGCCTGTGGTGGTTCATGAGCGGATCTTATTAACGTTTCTGTCATACAACCTGGAATCCATAATTTATACACTAAAGTATCATTAACTTTTCCTCCAGATGTAAATGACGTGCGTTTAAAAACATATTTCCCAGATACTCTTATTTCAGGTAAAGAATCACAGTTCGATTTACAATTCTCCCTTAAAGCCTTATAATCTTCACTATCAAATTCAGGAGAGTCTAAGTTTGCATCAACAATACATAAATCAAGCTCCAAAACTTCATCGGAAAAAGATCTCGAAAGAGCATCGGGGACAACGTTGTCAACTCCTTTCCGGTGTTCAATTTCAAAATCGAAAGATGTCAGCGCCATACTCCATCGAGCCAGCCTACCACACAAATCTCTCTGTTTCATTAACCATTTTAAGCTAGCATGGTCGGTTATTATCTTAAAGGGTTGCATTTCTAGATAAGGCCGAAATTTTTTTACTGCAGTAACCGCAGCCAAACACTCAAGCTCCGTCACGGAATAATTACGCTGGCATTTAGTAAGCTTTTTAGAAAAGTAGTAAATCGGACGTTCGTTACCTTCATTATCGATCTGACAAAGAACTGCACCTAACCCAGATTTTGATGCATCACACTGTACAACGAATGGCTTAGAATAGTCTGGATGAATCAAGACTGGGGCTGTAGTCAACAAGTGTTTTATCCTACAGATTGCATTCAATGCCTCACTAGTCATTTCAAATTTAGTACCTTTTTTCACTAAATCAGAAATTGGAGCAGAAATATCCGAGAAATTTTTAACGAATTTTCTATAATAATTGGCCATACCTAAAAATTGACGAACCTCACGAATGGTTCGAGGAATTTTAAAATCACGAATAGCCTGGATCTTTGCATCGGAGGTTTTCAGAATACCATTACCAACGATGTATCCCAAGTAGTTTACTTCCTTCATACAGAATTTAGATTTCTGTACATTAATAGTTAATCCACCTCTTCTCAAGTGCTCCGCTACTCTTCTCAAAATTTTAATATGATCGTCAAAATTACCAGAAAAAACCAAAAGATCATCTAAATAAACGAATACACGCTCACGTAGTTCAGAAGGAATAATCTTATCCATAAGCCTCATCATAGTCTGCGGGGCGTTGCAGAGCCCAAATGGCATTACAGTAAACTGGTATAAGGGTCTTCCTGCAACTGAAAATGCAGTCTTTTCCCTACTGGACTTCTCAAGCGGTATTTGCCAGAAGGCATCCTTAAGGTCAATGGCAGAAATATATCGGGTATCATTAAGACGCATCAGCAGACCTTCAATATTTGGGATAGGATAAGCATCCTTAATGGTTACTTTATTGACATCACGACTATCAAGGCATACTCTTACCTTATCAGGTTTTACTACAACTGTCACTGGCGACGACCAAGGACTTTGACTTTCCTCTATAACACCTAATTTTAACATCCGATCAATCTCTTCAAACAACAATTTTTCCTTAGCTGGAGAAATAGGATAATGTCTTCGCTTAATTGGCCTAGCACTACCAGTGTCTATTACGTGTTCAATTAGATTAGTTTTTCCTAAACCAAATTGATGAAATAAAGGAAACAAGCCTTTTACCTGTTCCAATTCTTCAAACTCAGATGCCTTCAAGATGTGAATATTGGGGTCAATTACTGTATTCAGTTCGCAAATTTGAAGAGATAATTTAGAATCGAGACCAAATAACTTCCAAAAATCATATCCAAGGTATAATTTCTGACACAGACCAGGTGCTATGTAAATCGTTATTGGTTTTACTTCATTTCTAAAACTAATCTTAGTGGATACTTTTCCTACAATAGGAGTTGGTGCACCATTAGCTACATTAACCAAGGAACTGAATTCCGAGAGTGAAATATTATGTTTTCTTAAAAATGCCAATGAATCTAATCCTAATACCGTGACACTAGCTCCACTGTCAAGTAATCCACAAATTTCCTCATCAAACAGTTTAACGACTGCATAAGGTCTTATATCATCTTTATCGGTATTCAAAATTGTGCTTTCAACTGTACGATGTTCATTCTTTAGTTCCTTATGTCTTTTTCTAGTCTTAATTATCCTTCGCGAAACTGCTTTCTCTTCGTCATTTTCTGCAAAAAGTCGTGATTTAACTTTTTGGTACTCTACCCATCTCTTATAAAAATCTTCTCGTACTTTATCCGAAAAGTCCTCTAAATCACCCTTATCAATGTTGTCATCAGTAATATTGGAGTTTAATATGTTTAAAGCAGGTGTTGTGTGATCAATTAAATACCCGGGAATTTTTATTGAACAAGACCCCCGGGTTTCTTGTTCCTTTGGGAGTTTCCCTCCGCACAAACGGGACAATTTGATATAACGAAATTATCTCTTCCACATTTATAGCAAAATATTCTGCCGGACTTCTGTGTGCAATTAATTGCCACATGGCCCTTCTGCTTGCAATCAAAACAGGTTATTTCAGAAGGATTTCGTACGTTTAATCGTGAAGAATTTAAAGCTTCTATAATTGCTTCCGTAGACGCTTCCTCAACTATTTCGCGGTCATTATTTTCGATCTCACTAACTTTGGGTTTAAATAAGCCCTTACTAAAGCCGGATTCAATTTTCACCACGTTCCTCTCAGCTCGTCTACACTCAAGTAAAAATTCAGACAAAGATGATGCCGACAGGTTGAAAACGAAGATTAACATTTTGCTTGAAACATTTCTCTTCATGATTTCTATCAAATCCCGATCGGTTCTAGGGTTTATCATTCGAGAATTGAGATCAACAACAGCATTGAAAAATTGATCAAAAGATTCACCACTCTTTTGAACACGGTTCATTATTCTGTGCTCTAAATCGAAATCAGTTTCGCTAGAACGAAACTGGATTTCCAATGCAGATTTCAACAAATTCCAAGAAGAACCTGGATTTCTAACGATCCATTGAAAATACCACGTATTAGCACGACCCTTCAAAAGAATAAAAAGATTATCCACTAATTCTCGCATATTAAAACCCTGAGACAACGATATATGTTCCACACGTTTTATAAAATCATCTACTCTCAATGTGTTTTCATCTCCGGAAAAGCAGATATTCCATCGATGCATTTCCAAACGACCATTGCGGTAACCCGAATTATTCTGAACTTGATCAACTTTAAACCCGGGTTCCTGACGACTTTCCTCAGAATTTTGATTATTGGAAAAATTTCGACATTGACTATCCCGAACTGGTGGCGGTGGGACAGCATTCATCATTTCTGCAACTGAATGATTAATTCTATTAAATAATTTATCCTCTAAATTTGACAGATGAAAAACGAGTCGCTCTTCAACCTTTTCAGAAATCATTTCATTAATATGATCCAAACTCATATTACTTGTACCCTTTGAAACATTCTCGATTTTACGCGAACGTGATCTTCCTCCTACATTTATTACCGTTGTATTTAAATTCTCATCAATCGAAGTCTCTACAGAACCTTCCACGCTAGAATTTCCGGGAAGATCATTCATAGACTTGGTCTTACTCTTAGCGCGACCCGGACCCATTATAAAATTTATTCACACAATAGAAAAAGGAAAATAAAAAGAAAAACTAAAAAAAAAAATCAAACTCAGTAAGCGACAAAAGTAAAAAAAGAATTTAAAAATAACGCAAACAAAATTAATTAATTAATAATTATTTTGACAAAAGAAAAATTACAATATTTCGATAATAAGGTTATTTTGAGTTGTGACGGATAAGTTCAAAATGGACAAAAAAAAAAAAAAAAAAACAACAAAGTATAAATTACAAAACAGGCATTTGGATTACAGAAAGATATAATTTTGCAACAACAGACAATTTTCAATCAATAAAAATTCTGGATTAAACAAACTAAATCCTTCAAACAACCAATAAAAAAAACTAAATTCAAAGTACACAATCGAAATACACCGACGCGATATATTGAGATGTACTAAAATAAAATAAAGTTGTTCTCGTTGGGCGCCATTTGTAACAGCACTGGTTGCTCGGCATAGCCATGTTCGGGTTTTACCAGTGAAGTACATTTTTACAATTATCACTAGTCCAAATGTCTGTTATGGGCACCAGATGTTTGGGAACCACTGGCCATGACCCACCCCATTGATACCAATAGTACCACCATGGTTATATTTTAGCCAAATAATCAAAATATAACCCCTAACAAATATTTACTTTGTTGCTCTTAAAAGTTATCCATTTATCCCCTTCGTACCATCACAACTCAAAAAAATATAAATTTAGGCCATCATCATATTTTCAAAAAAAATTAAAACTTCATTTATTGGACATTATGAAATTCTAACAATAACAGAACATAAACACAATTTTTGAAAATTAGAAAAAAAAAATTTTACAAAAGGAAACCATGAAAATTTTAATTCAAAATACAAAAGTTAAAATAATATAGAATATGTATTGATTTTATAAATGTCAAAATAATCTTGAATTTTTTTTTTCTGATTTTAATTAAAATTAGAAAAATTGTTAATGATCATTAAGAAAATAAAAGAAAACGAAGTTAATTTGATTTAAAATAAAAATTTACATGAATATTGTAGGTAATTTTCCCTGTTACATGACAAATATTATATTTCATTTATATCTTACCAAAAGAAATCTCCAACGATGTTATGGCCATAAAATCGGGAACATTAAGCTTGCACCTTTTTGCAAATTGATTATACTCAAAATAATAGGTTAGTATTAGGGGAAAATTATATTTTAAAAATCGAATTAACTTGGATTATATAAATAAAAAAAAATTTTTAAATAATTGTTAATGCTTAAAATGAACTATTTTGATAGCACTAAATCCGTATCCAGCGAAATCCCACGACACACATAGATTTATACTTTTCCGCAGCTTTAGGATGTAATATCATATGTTAATTGTTGCATTATTCCAAAATATTATAAGTTTGATTTGTCGGCAATTTGTGAAAAATACAGTAGTTAAAGTTTATTTCATAAAGACAAAAATTATTGAAAAAAATTTATGTATAATTAAATTTTTCTTTTCAGGCACAATTTATAAATTTTATATAACAGTTTTCTCTTTTCTTTTCTATTAGTGTTTTTTTTTCCAATCTTCTTAAGTTTTAAATTGCACACACTCAGACTTCTAAATTTTCTAATGAATTGATTTTTTTCTATAATTTTTTATTTTTTTTTTGACAAGCTAAACAAATTTTATTCAATGAAATATTGATTAGAAAAATAAAATATTTTAAAACTATACAAAGTAGATATTTACAAAGTTAAAATTACAGCCGTAACAAGTTCACGCAATACATTCCATCTATGCCCGCAAAGTATGGCATAAAAGTATGGTGGGCATGCGATGCGAAAACCAAATATTCGTTGCAAGGAAAACTGTACACTGGTAAAGAGGGAGAACAACGAGAGACAAACCAAGGCGAAAATGTGCTCATGAGTTTGGCTAACTATTATTGCTGATAACTTCTTTACAACATTGGACCAGTGGTCGGCAGAAAGAGATAATATGAATGTATTGGTGTTTTACACCGTAAGAAATTATTTTATCTTAACAGATAAATAAATAAATTAATAAATGAATTAATCGATAAGAGAATATGCGTATTCATTGAATTAAAATAGTTCATGTTTTTTCTCTATTATAAAAAATAAAAATAATTCAGAATAATGATAATACTAATTTTTTGATTGCATACAAGGCACTCTGCCTCATTTAATATTTCAAGAAAATAAAAAAATTCTTCTCATTTAACTTTCCACATTTTTAATATAAAATGCAAATGAAAAACAAAATAAATACCTACAATAAAAAATACTTATAATAAAAAAAACAAATTTTTGGAATGTACTTTATTTCTTAAACAAAGCGGCATATACTGGCTCTGTTGTAAGTTAGCGTAGTACTGAATGAAATAATTGTATTTTTGTGCTCTTAGCTGTGAGATTTATTGACATTCGTGTAGTGTACGTGTAAATTGCCGATTGTGTTCGGCCCCTGAGTGCTATGAGTGCCGATTACTGCATTAGACGCAGCTAAACGTTTTTCGTCGATAGGACTAGCAAACGTTGGCACCACTAGATCCAACAAAAGGTGTCTTCTCAAAGAAGTGAAAAAAGACAGCAAACGGCCAGTGCTTTCATCTGTGTTCGGTTTATATAATAACCTTATATTACTGTGCAACTACGTTCCAAAGAAGAAGAAAGCAGTAAATCTACTATCCACTGTGCCTACACCAAGAAAGTTGAAGGCGTAGCAAAAAACCGGAAGTTATATTATTTTACAATTCAACAAAGGCCGGCGTTGATACAATGGACCAAATGCTAACGCATTACTCCACAAAACGGTCAACCAGACGTTGGCCATTAGCATTTTTTTGCAATATGATAGACGTCATGGGATTAGCCGCTTACATCATATGCAATGAAAATATAGAAGGAACCAGAAAAGAGAAGCGACGATTGTTCTTGGACACGCTGAGTAAACAATTGGTGCTTGCTAATCTAAAAATCGCATGAACAACAACCATATTTTGGGACAACATTCAACCCGTTTGGCCATTGAATCTTTCTTTGGAAGGTCGTTGAATATTCCCAGCAACATGCTGCCTAACCAACAAAGCGGCCCTAGTACAATGAATTCCAGAAAAGATTGAAGAATTTGTGCCACGCAAGAAGAAAAGCTGCGTAGGAAGAGACTTTTTTGTACCAAATGCACTAATTCTGTGTGCCAACAACATTCTAAAGTTGATTATACTTGTTTTTCATGCATTCCACAAAATGAATAATTTTTTTTTACATTTAGTCTAAAGACCAAAATAATATACGAGCTTACTTAGAAATTCAAATGCATGAAAACGTATAGGGGTCTGGCCAGGCATATGTATTTGTTCGAAGGTTTCAGGATATGTGTTTGACGGGGGACTAAGTGATAAAAAATGTATTTATATCTTAAAAGAAAACATAAGGTATTGAAAATATGCAAATAAGTAAATCTTTAATTTTTATATAGTGTCATAACATATTTATTTTTTAATTTCATTCCTTTAAATCCCTTTTTATGTTTAACTAATATGATAATCTGGCAGCGCCATCGCTGCCACTTTTTGGTGCATTGTCACTTATCGTAAGAACCTTCTAGAAGACAGTACAATAAATACAATTAAACAATTCGGACGTGTTTTACTTGGCTTCCCAACAATATAAGAAGTGGGATTACTTCGTGTAATTCAAGAGGAGAGACAATAAGTAGAAGATAAAGTATTTATAACTTTATTTGTATTTAATTTTCAAAAGCGTCTGTCGCGATTTAAAATTGTAGACAGTGTTTGTTGCCTATAGTGTATTGTGTTACTGTTGTGTACTGAAGCGTGTGTCGCTGAGACCAAGATGGAGTACACCGACTATACATTAGTAGAATTAAAGAAGAAGTTACAAAATCGGAACTTGAGAACATCAGGTAATAAGGCAGAATTGATTGCCAGGTTACGCCAATTTGATGAGGAGAATTCCGATTTTGTAGAAGAAGTTTCCAATTTGGAGGAGGTTCTACTTGGTTTTGAGGAGTGTGCTGGGCAACAAAATAATTTGCAACTGAATGATATGAAAAGGAACATGAATAGCTTAACAAGGAAAATTGATTTTATGGAAAAAGGGAGAAACAGTGAAAAAGTCGTGCAAGCTAGTACATGCACGCAAGCGTCTAGTGCAATATCGTCTATTGTGTATGGACAAGCACAGACAAGTGTAACAACAACAACAAACAGTCAGCCGTTAACGTATGTATCAAATTTTTCACATTCGCCTATGAATACATGTGTAACTTCTTGCAATAACATTCAGTCTCTGCCTGCGTATGTACCGGCATTAACTTTGTACAATCAAAAATGTTTGTTAAATTCAAATTCTACGCCGATGTATACAAGAATGCAAAACGCATCTGGTGTTGGAGATTTCAGACAAGCAAATGTATTTTTGCCGTATCAGAATGAGAACAATTTTGTGAATGGTAATGCCAGAGTGAAAAGTTTTTTCAATCAGAACATTAATGAAATAATTAAAATGCTACCAGAGTTCGACCCATGTAGAGGGGAAATGACTTCAGTTAAGTTTGTTGAAAGGATTAAACAATTGAAGATTGATATGGGTGGAATGATTCTGCTGTGTTGTTTGCTGTACAAAGTAACTTGAAGGGTGTTGCGAAAATGTGGGTTGATGCTCAGCCGGTGTATCGTTGTTGGTCAGAATTTGTTGCTGCTACCAGCTAGAAATTGTAAAAATATATCTAGAAAATTAAAATGTAAAAAGTTTAACGGAAAGGACCATGAAACCGAAAAGTGTCCTTCGCGAACTGTCAATTTAATTGATAAAGACGATGAATTTACAACATATAAGGAAATTTTTAAAGAAGTTGAAATAAACAATATCAAATGTAGTGCATTAATAGACTCAGGAAGTGGTAAATCATTAGTGGCTAAACGGGTATCGCTTAAATGTAACGCTAGAGTTGTGAATTGTGAGGAAAAACTGTGTGGTTTTGCGGGTGGAGAATAGTGTGTCGTAGAAAACACGACGAACGTGAAAATTGATGATATATGTGTCGAAGCTGAACTGTTAGTTGTCGATGATACAATAATGCAATATGATTTAATTATTGGAAGAGACATTTTATCGAAAAATCGCGTAATAAGGGAAAATGGACGATGTCATGTGGTAGCGTTAAAAGGTGAAAATTTAGATGTTAATGAAAACCTCAATGAGTATGAAAAGTGTCAACTACAAACTTTATTGGCAAAATATTCGATGTGTCTCGCGGAAAATTCAAAATAAATCGGTAAAAGTGACGTCGTTGAAATGGAGATTAAAGTTAATTCTAATAAGACGCTAGCACGAAACACGTACAATATTCCTATCCCAAAACAAAAAACGGTTGAAAAGGTAATTGAGGAACTTTTAGAAACGAATATAAGCCGTCCGTCTAAGTCGTTATACGCATCGCCAATTGTTCTCGTTCCAAAACAAAATGGTGAAAATAGACTGTGTGTCGATTACCAGAAATTAAACTCAATTACCGAAAAACAGCCATGGCCAATGCCAACTGTTAAGGTGTGTTGCAGACTTTGGCTGGTAAGAAATATTTTACAGTTTTGGATATAATGTCCGGTTTTTATCAAATTCCAATACGAGAAGAGTCAAAACAGTATACAGCTTTCTTTACGCATAATGGTCATTTTGAGTATAATATAATTCTGTTTGGCCTTAAAAATGCTCCAAGCACTTTCCAGCAAATGATGTTTGTTGTTTTGGAGCCAATTAAGGATCAAATAGTGAGTTATGTGGATGAGGTCATTGTGGCGTCTGATACGTTTTTGGAAGGGCTGTCAAAATTGGAAATATTTTTAAAAGAGGCCCAGGGTCATTGTTTAACTCTCCGATTTACAAAGTGTTCATTTTTGAAGAATAGCGTGACATTTTTGGGTCATGAATTAAATGAAAATGGTTTGATGCCTGGTAAAATTAAAACAGTTGCAGTGAAGCATTTTCCTGTTCCAGCAAATGTTATGAAAATTCGACGTTTTATTGGTCCTACTGGATATTTCCGCCGATTTATTAAAAATTTTGCTATAAAAGCGGGCCCCTTAACTCGTTTGACTAGGAAAAATGTGGAATTTGTATGGACCAAAGAATGCCGGGAATCATTTGAAAAATGAATTAGTTTTCTGACAAATGAACCAGTTATTAGGCATTTATGATGTATTAAAGGAGCATAAATTACATACTGATGCGTCTGGTGTTGGTATATCTGGTATTTTGCTGCAACGAGATGAACAAAATTATTTGAGGTCTATTGCTTATTTTAGTCGCTTATGTAATAATGCTGAACAAAAATATCATTCCTATAAATTAGAAGTTTTGGCTGTTGTTGAAGCTTGTCAACGTTTCCGCATGTATTTTCTTGGAAAGCAATTTATAATTGTAAAAGATTGTTCAGAAATATCAAATTTAAAGTTATCTTAGCCTGTGATACCAAGAGTTTCAAGATGGTTTCTCAAATTGATGGAATATGATTATAAAATAATTCATCGCGAAGGTGGTAAAATGTGTTATGTCGATGCGTTGAGCCGAGCGCCAATTGAAACTGGTGGTAACAAAGACGTTATACAAGATATAAGTGAGAAGATTATGATTATTAAACCAACGAATGAAGATTGGGTATACATGATGCAAAAAGAAGATGAAACTCTGAAAGAAATCATTGATGTCCTAAGTGGCCGTAAGCAGTCAAATCAGCAAAAGCAATTTGCAGTTGAATTCGTTATGAAAAAGAATCGTGTATTCATAAAGGGTGAAGAAAATACGTTGCTACTGGTGGTGCCAAAAGGTTTAAAATGGCGTATTGTGAAATTGTGTCATGATGATGTGGGCCACCCAGCTCTTGAAAATACTTTGAAACTTTTGTCAAAGGATTTTTGGTTTCCAAGAGCTAGAAATTTTGTAAAGAATTACTTGAAGGCATGTGTTGAATGCAAAGAACCAACTCGAAAGGAGTGTGAACTATATGGTATGGATATGCCGAAGAACCCATTTGAAGTCATGCACATGGATCATGTTTAACATATCAAGTAGCAGTCCGAACGCCAAGAGCCAATGGTTTGGCGGAAAGAGTCAACAAGTCAATTATGTGCTATTTGAAATCTACAGTTAATGATGCTAAAGATTGGGATACCGAGATACGAAATCTTCAATGGACCCTAAATATGAATGTAAACAGTACTACAAAGTATGCACCAATTGACTTGGTTTTTGATTTTCCGATTAGAGATATATCTGGTAATAAAATCCTAGCAGCAGTACAAGATGTAAATTTAGATATTGATATGTTAATGATGAACAGAAAACGTGAAGAAGGTATAAGAAATAATGAAGATGCTAGAAAGTTGTGGAAAATTAGATTTGATTCCAAGCATAGGACTCCGCATAAGTATGAAGAAGGTGATTTGGTATTACTTGAGGGTGCTATTCCAAGTACTGGTAAATCTATAAAACTTGAGGTAAAGTTTTAGGGGCCTTTTGTTATTAAAAAGGTCCCTAGATATGATCGATATGTCGTAGAAGATATTAATGATGCTCAACGTAACCAAAGAAAGTTTTCAACAATTACGAGTAGTGATAAGATGAAGCCCTGGTGTGCCTTATACCCAGATGTAGATGATGCGTATGATGATGGCCATGAAGAAACCCCATTGGACAAATAACTCGAGGGCGAGTTCCATGCAGGATTGGCCGAGTTGTCATAACATATTTATTTTTAAATTTCATTCCTTTAAATCCCATTTTAAGTTTAACTAATATTATAATCTGGCAGCGCCATCGCTGTCACTTTTTCTTTTCTTTCTTTTTTTTGAAACCTTTAAAAAAAGTCCAAAAAATGGAAATTCCTTCGCCGGACAGAAATGGGTTAAAAAAAATAAAAATGCCATCTAAGATGTCTCAATTAATTTCCTAATAATGTACGACCCTCAATGACAAAGATACAGCCAAGCCAATTTTTGAACTTTGCACCGAAATAATTGCTTCTGAGAAAAAACTATACCCCCGTACCCCCACAAAAATAAACGATAAAGCCCAACTTTACTAAAATATTCAAATCTCGTACCGTTTCAAATTATGAGTAATTTTTACACTTTAAATGAAAAACACATTTTTCCAATAATGGTGGGAAAATCCTTATGTGACAGAAAGTTTTCACAAAAAAAAGTTGTAGAAACGAACGTGTGAGAAAATTACATTTTGTATCAATTCATATCATTTTTGTTTCAATTCGCACGTTTCATGTGAAAACTTTCTCGATGGAAAAGTTACTGGAATTGCCTACTGAACCACTTTAATGGCATATTTTGCGCAAATGTTACTGCGTTGCAAATGTTTCTGCGTTGCAAATGTTACTGCGTTGCGACTCCTATAAAACCCAATGCCTTAGAAAACACTTCGGCTTTTTTAAATTTTTTTAATATGTATAGACAAAATGTGAACTTGTTTAGTGTGGAAACTTTTTTGACTGCAGCGAAAAAGTAAGATAAAATTTGATATTAGCAAAAAGTCATAACTCTAATGTACACACATCATACTTGGGAATTTTTTTATTACCATTGGACATTAATGCAAATGAAAAAAGTTCATTACCATTTAATGGTAATGAAATTTTTCCATTGTTAGGTCAAGATTAGGATATGCCTTCTTTATCTGGAGCCCCAATGCTAATATTTATATTAGCCGCGTTGAGAGAATACAAAAGAAATTTATTAAGTTAGCTATTCCTTTTTTAAATGTCTCATATACTAGTCATTTTTCTAACATTCCTACATTTTCTCGTCCAACGTATGAAGAAATATTTTTCTTTATTTTTTTACACGGCATTATTTGTGGTGAAATAGATTCTCCTGAATTATTAAAATTAATTCCTATTTATGTACCTCCAAGAGAGAACTAATGGTAAGTTCTTTTATATAGATTTGCATATAACTGATTATTCTTGAAATGAACCTCTTACCAAGTCTATGAGGTTATTTAATAATTACTGTAATCAAGTCTTCCTTCTTTGAATTGTAAATGTCTCTTAAATAATTCACTTTAATTAATGTAATAGTTTTAAGATGCTAGTATGTAAGGATAATATTGTATCCATAGACAAAAATAAATAAATAAATAAATTTCATCACTAATGGTAATGAAAAAACATAAATGTATTTCAGATTAATACAATTATTATAATTTTGATGTTTTTTATAGAATAAAAAAATTATATATTTTTTTATTTTATCGGGCTCGAGATCATAGTTTAATGTTACCAACGAATAGTAAACACTAATATTTTTATTAAATTGAAGAGAGGGAGTACACACTTTCGTCAGCCGGGTAATGATTCACTAACTGTAAAAAAGGAATTTCGCTTAGTCATTTTTTTTTTAGAGTGTGTGGTATATAAGCCTGTTCAAAATGATGAGTTGTTTGTGGGTTGGGTGGTTCATAAGGCTGACGATGACCTGGTCGCTCAGGTCGAAAGTGTGCACACCCTCTAGCGCTGATTTGCCTAAAAAATTATGTTTTTATTTTATATAAGTAAGAAAAACGAATAAGTGAAATTTATTAATGTCGCATAAAATGACGTTAAATAATTCTAATGTTTTATTAGTTGATGCGTTATAATGGCAATGAAATTCAATAAAATCAGATCCTTTAATCATTATCATTAATTGAAACAATGATAATGAAATGTATTTCATTACAATTGTTATCAATGAAATGCTAACGAAATCATCAATTAATTAGTCCAATCAATTCATAAGTCCCATGTACGAAACACATAAAGCCTTTATGATGGTAGTTTATTTTCCATTGTAACAAAAATATTAAATATTTTTTTCATGAAGCTTCATGGAAATCTTTGTTAAAAAAAATTTCGTTCATTAAAATTATCATTTGAACGTTTTCATGTTCAAATTGTTTATATTTAATTTCATGAAACTGATGAAATATATTAGGCACACATTATCACGAAGATGATGAGTGTGAATAAATAAATGAAATCTAATGTGGAAACAAACAAACTGTTTTTCATGTGCATTGAATCATAAAAAAAATTAACATTTCGTGGTGTTCAAATACGAACTGGATTAGAAATCTTATTGTTCGGCATAAAAAATGGAAAATCTCGACGTGAGATTTCTGAAATTGTTGGACATCAAGAAACTAGTGAACAAAATGTTTTAATAAATTATAAAAACAATAAACCCAGAAGTGGAAGTCCACCAAAAATGACCGAACGAGTAAAACGGCACATACTGAACGAAATTAACAAAAAATCAAAAACAACTTCTGTTGATATCAATTTTATGAGAAAAGCTTCGATTACAAAGTGTCCAAACCGCTGTACTAAGAAGCGGCGTATTTCATAGCCGTGTGCCTCGAAAACAGCCGTTTATAAATTTTGCAACAAGAGGTCTGGTAAAATGAGAGTAAGCAAACAATTCCTTCATACCCATATTAAAAATCAGCTTTTTACATAAATGTATTCAAAATTGCAAACAACTACTTACATTTTAAATTTTTTTTTTCATTATTAAGAAAAAATTCCTTATTGTAAATTTTTTATTTAACTTTAAATTTTTCACAAATACAAAACAGCTGATTTATTAGCAACATAACAAAAAGTACGGGTAAGTTCTGGTAAAAAGAGAAACACAGTTACTCTTTTGAGCTGCATCCCAAATAATTTATGGAATACTGAGATATTCTGTCATATTTTCGTTTGTTGTAAACATATCTTGCACAATTATTTATAGTCATTTGTAAATTATTCAATGGCGTCGCATCAAGATCATCCAATACGAAAGCACCTTACGTTATCATGGGTACAATCAATGTCCTAACAAGTTCTAGATTTATATCACTCGAAATATATGAAGAAGAATATCAAAGAAAGCTGTGATCCTTACAGTTAAGAACAAATCCTAGATTTTTCACAACATTCACATATTTTACAATTTCATTTTGCATAATAATTTCAGGTAAAATTTTGTAATTGCAACCACCAATTTTTATGGCAAGAGCTTGAGATTTCAAGGAATTAATTTAAAGGTTATTATCCAAGGACCTTCGGCATATTTTGATTTAGAAGGCAAACCAAATCCCCAAGCAATCCAATAGGTCCAGATAAATATATTTGCGAATCATCAGCAAAGTACAAGATCATTTATAAGCAATCTGAAGTATTGGGCCAAGAATTGAACTCTGTGGTACACCTTAAGAAAAAGATTTCCATGAAGAAAATCAATTTTTATCGATCTGAGAGATACGATCCAATAAGTTTAGAAGCACAATTGCTAAATCTAAAGTACTTTGATAGTTTCACCAGCAGAACGGATCAAATAACGGACGAATAACTTCTAAAACATTCTATAAACGGATTGAACTTTAGTAAGAAGGCTGTTCGAGAGAATGTTTTTCTTAGATTTTAGTAGAAAAATTTTTATTATTGGCGAGGGTGTAAATTTTTCTGTACGACAGATTTTGAAGAAAGTTTCATTTATGTTCTCATTTTCGGTTTCAGAAATACCAGTAATAATTAAATCTGATGCAACAGTATTATTTTGTAGAGTTTCAAATTGTTTATAATGTAATTCAACTATTAACTCTTTTTAATTTTTAACTTCTCATCTAATAATTTCATCCAATCAGCAAGAGGAGGGGCCAGTGCATTGATTTTTAGATTGCTGTGAAGAGGAGGGGGAATTCGTTTGCGTGTATTCGTTCTTCTACCATATATTGTAAATAGATAATGATGATTATAAAGGTAATTAAGTGTTTTTGGAAAAATGCTTGCAATAAATTTCAAGTAAAATTAAAAATAAACAATACTAAATAATGTTTGTGCTTTAAACTCCGTAGCAGATAGTATTGGTGATGTAGTATCGAAGAGAAATTATTTATGATTTAATTAACTTACTAAAACACGTCTACACTATATAAAACTCCATATTTTTTGAAATAACTATGGATCGTATCACATATTTGAACTTGCTTAAGGATAATTCAAAGCATTCAGTATGCAAATTGGGTTTTTTTTTGGTACTTCCAACAAAATAATGACCCAAAGCACACTCCAGCACCTGACTTAAACCCCATTGCAAATTTATGGGACGAATTAGACCACGAAATTCGGAAAACAAGTAAGAGCGGCTAGATTCGGCTATGCCGAATCTTATATACCCTTCACCATAGTTGGGAAAAAACTAAAGTTTAAATATGGACATATATAACCCATTAAGTTTGGTGATAAAACTTGGACTCGGGAAGATTTATGATTCCAGAAAATAGGTATTTAAAAAAAATTATGTTTTGGGCATAACTTTTTTGTATCTGAACCGATATTTCCGAGTTTTTTACCAAATATGTTATACTAAAAATTTTCGATCTTTTGCTATATAAGACGTATTTAGTTTTTATAATTATTTTAATGTTTTTAGTCCATTTATGTATTATTTAAAGCGCCCCGGTAGGCTAGTTGGTAGCGTGCTAGCTTATCAGTATATTCAATTCCCATCAGAGGCTCTGGTCTGTTTTCGCTACAATCAGCCGATAGCCTTTGTTGCTTGTGGTCGGTTAGGGTATAAGGATATAATTTATAATTATATGATTAATATAAATAATAAATAAATAAATAATATGTATTATTTAATTCCGGTCTTACCGTTCTAAGATATAAAGTAATCTATTTTGTGCCACGCCCAATTCACAGATCCCGCCCACATTTGGTCAGATGTGTATTGATAACCAAGATGCTCGTACCTTATATTGGAACTTTTCCTTTTTCCGTTCTCCAAATGTACAGAAAAAACAAATAAAAAAAATGTACAAAAAAAGTTGAATAGACAGGGATCGATCGCGCGACTAAAAAAAAACTATATATGACAAAGCGCTTAGACCACTGAGCCATTGAAGAAAATAAACAGTTTTCGTTCAAAACTAATATGTTTGGTTTTTAGGTAAATCTTTGTATGTGTTTGTTGTTTGTGTATAAACAGTGAAGAGTTGAAAGAAAAGAAGTTTAATAAATAAAATAAAAAAAGAACAACAACCACAAACATAATGCCAATCAGTGTTGTCATATTATTTTTTCAGAAATCTTTTTAGTTGTAAAAAAACTATTTTCGACCAAAAAAATATTTTTTTACAAATCGTCAAAAGAAATCACTAGAACTGCATGTGTTTTATTTCTACAAAAACGTTTGATTTAGCTGCCGAATTTGCATTTGGACTTTATTTCGTTCTTTTCTTAAAAAATATTTTTAATTTCTTTAGTTTAATTCTAAAAATTAGAAGGAAAATAGTTTATAATTTTTTTTTATAAATTATTATAAGTTATGACCTAAAATAGTTGCACTCAAAGGGGAATTATGTATAAAATTTTCTTAATATATGAGAAATAGAACGGTGTAAAAATCTTTTTATAAATTCTTGTAAATCGGAGCAAAAAGTAGAAATAAAACCGTTTGTATCAGAGGTTTTTATAAAAATTTCGATGTTTTTTTCCTTTTTATGGATTATTGAATTATTAATTTAAAATTTTATTTAAATTAGTTATTTAATGTTAAAAAACAAAAAATAAATAAAAAAAGTTGAATTGATGGAGTTAGGTATCGAACCCGCGCCTTATGCATGGTTTTCACTATGTCATTTTTAATGACAATTTGTCCAAATTGTTGGCAATTGTATGAAATTGACAACAAGTTGTCAATTTTTTTTGTTTGGCGATCGCAAAGCTGTTATTTTTTTTTTGCTGGAAAAATAAATTTCAATGCTTCCTTTTATTTTTGCAAGCCCTTTAGTGTTTTAATAACTCAAAGCGCCGCACTAGCTACATCCATTTGTTTCTTTTTTATTATTTTTAATTTTTTCCACTTTTTATTTAACTCAAATTAATATTTTATAATCAGCTGTTCGCTCGCCAAAAGTTTATGCATCACATTTGACCTTTGTAATGAAAACGGCGTGTCAGTCAACTGACACCAAAATTTGACATAAGTCTTTGACACGCTCTGCTTTATCGACTTATTGTCAGTTTTTAAGATGTAATGAAACGCATTTGACACAAAATGACGAGAATTCATTTGAGTCATTTTTTGTTGTCAGTTCATATGACATGATGAAAACCAGGCATTAGAGAAAAAAATGTATTTGTGAAATAGCGTTTATACAACTGAACCATTGAAGCTTATAAAAAATCATCGTTAATAGAGGTATATCAAAAGTCTCCGTTCATTAGAGATTTGTTTGGTTTTTATTTAAATGACAAATCTTTGTATGTGTTTGTTGTTTATGTATAAAAGGTGAAGAGGTGAAAGAAAATAATTTCAACAAATGGATGTGTTTGTTAAGCGTAAAATTCAACATACATATAAAAACAAAGGGATTTTACGGAAAAAATTAGAGGTAGTCGTGGGTTTTTGCTAATATCTCAGCCATTTATCAACCGATCTGAGTGATTTTTAATAGCAAACAGAAATGGATCACATGTAACAGAAATATATAACAATCAAGTCCTTATCATGTCTGGGGTCTTCGGAAAACCCATTTAAACATACAGACGGACATCGTTAAATCAACTTCGCTCTTCATAAGGACCCACAATATATATACTTTATAGGGTCTAAGATCAATATTGTAGAAATTACAAACGGAATGACAAACTTATACATATATACCCTTCCACCTGTGGTGAAGGGTATAACAAGCAGGACTTGAAAAATGCTCTTTAGACAACATTTCTAGTGAAACTACAAATAAACTCTTGTATTCATGAAAAACAGAATTAACGCTGTTATACGAGTAGAAAGCAATATACTTTTATATACGAGTATATATACTTTTCTGTGTTTTGATAATTGAATTTGTCTAATTTTTATAAATAAATTAGATATTTCGAAAAAATGGTATATTTAATGTTATATTTTTTGTAGACACACAATATACTCTTTGGTATTAAAAAAACGTATGATTTTATTTAAAGTCCACTTTGTTTATACTTTCTGTATACTTTACACTTTAAAATTTTTTATGATAGTTTTATAAAATATAGTAATGCTTAATTTCACTCTGAAAAGTTAAAAACTTTTTAACTATTGATTAAAAGGAAATACCGCAAAGATAGATAAAAACAACTACAACACATTTTTCGGTTCACTAATTAGTCTGAAACTCAGCTGAGTTTAAAAATATTTTTCTTTGCAAAATTTTTAATTTGTTTTACACAATTTAAATACAAAGGCAGTGCGGTTAACCGCGGTTAGGGTTACTTTTAGCGGGTGAAACGTTGGGAATAAAATGTAAATACTTTTGTTACCCACAGTCTAGACTGAAAAAAATGTAGAAATATATTCCAGCAAACATCAAAATTATCCGTATGGACCACTCGTACATATTTATTACCGGCAATATATGTCGCAATAGTTTCTCGGTATTAGCCGTGTTTATGCCGCAAGCTATCAAAGTTTGCTTATGTCATTCCCATATAAATTTGACATATGTCAATAATTAGTGTTAACCCTTAACGTTACTGACTTAAAATTTATATGGGAATGACACAAACCAACGTTGATAGCATGCCGCATTAACACAGTTATTATTGCTAAGATAAAACGCCAAACTTAGCTGTAATTTTCGTTTGACAATTATAAAAAAGAAAAAAACAAAATTAAACAATTAAATAAATTGAAACAAATTATAAGGAAAAAAAAAGAAAAATATAACAATTTGTTAACTTTACAACGATATTTACAAGTAATCGTAGAAGAAACTTCTTCCTTGAAATGTTTTAAAATATGAGTTAACGTGTTCTCATACCCTAACATAAGATCAGCAGTAAGAAATTTTGTGCCTTTATTCTGCCGACGCATTTTACTTATTAAGTCTGTTCCCGTACGTTACCGCTTACCCAAATTTACCCAAAAGCGTTTCCGTACTCGAAAATTGGGTAAATGAAAGCGTTTATGAGAGTGTATTAGGGTTTCTCTTTTTACCGAAAGTTACCCAAACTTTTTCTTTGGGTAAATTGTCAAAAGAACAGTTGATAAACAAAAACAGCTGTTTTATAATTGTAAAAAATAAAACTAAGGAACTAATTTAGCCCTTTTCGTGTTACAATAAGCGGTTTTTTACTTTCTAAAAACTTTCGGCACCTTTTAATTTTTCTTACCGCTTTTTTTAAACATTGTAAACCCTCTTTTACATCGGCACGAAATCAAGAGATTTTTATATACACCACTTTGAAAAAACAATGAAAAAAAGCTCATAAACATTAAATTATGAGAAACATAATATATTAGAAATAACTATGTGTGTTTTTTCAAAGAGGAAAATATCAAAATCTCGAAATTCCCTGCCACTGTAAACGGCGGGCAATTTTAATATATTTTTTTTGAGTCTTATTTCAATTTTCGCATTTCTCCATTAGCGCGTTTTCACTGATGCATGTTGACATTTTTTTTGGGCTAGAAAAGTGTTTTTTTGCCTTTCCGTATTTTATGGTAATTTTGTCATTTTATGAGAGTATTTTGTGCTTACTCTCATTTTACCGAACTTTACCCAGAAAGTAAGCGAACAGAGCTATTGCTATTTACCTTTAATCTAGAACATGGACATGTCTAAAATGTTATGAAGTTCAAATTGTTTTGTATCTAGCTTCAAAGTATAACTTATAAAAAAATTCTCATTTCTCTCATCTTTTATACGGAGAGCTGCCGCCCTTTTAAAAATATTTGACATACATGTGAATTTATCAATTTGAGAAAATTCGCCCTGCTTAAATCGAATGCGGAATTAAATATAAAAAGTTGTTGGCTGCACTCATATGCAGCCAACCCAAAAAAATAGTACACATATGATACCAAATTTTTAACGACATTATTTCTGTAATTCTTTAAGCCAGCACAGCCAAGCAATAAGTAAATACAAGCTTATTTAATTAACTAATTTTGTCTTTGTAAAGTTACCCCTTAGGGAATTGCTAACATAACCTCAAAAATACTACAATTATTCAGGCAAAAAAAAAGTTAAATTCAAAAATAAAAAGCAATTAAATTAATTGCTTTTAACGTTAGTCTTAATCAAGTTTTACTGTTTTATATCTATTTTGAGTTCAATAAATATTTTTTTGTATTCATTGTATGTCAAAATTTCCATGGGTGTTAGTCTAGGCCGTTTTAATACAATTTTTAAAACTTTCTGTTTCAAACTGGAATAGTTTACTCCATACAAGGTTTAATTTGTCTATTTAGGCTCGAATGCATATTATTTTAATGATTAAATATAATAGTTTATATGTATAATAATATCCAAAATTGTAATCCATTTTAGAGGTCGTTAGAAACTTTCGATCCTGTGATCATATTTGTGGGATGAATTTAAAAATTTGTATCTAAAAATGTGTTTTCAGGTTTCTAATTACCAATTCCATCAAAACAAAATTAGATTCCAATTCGTTAAAACCCAATAGTACCACACACTGTTTTACTTTCATATGACTTTTCAAACATTTTTTGTATAACTGCTAACTTATTGTTTTGCAGTGATAGCTTAACGAATTACAGAAAAAATGTTGTGGTTCAAAATTTATTAATATAAGTGTACAATTTTTTTGTTGGCTGTACATCCACTTTTTACCCACAAAACATGAGATTGGCCGCTAAAAAATAAAATTGCATTCATTTTGTCGAATTTAGTAAGTACTTTTGCACCACCCTGTACATTAGAAAGTAAAGCCGGTTGGTTGGATGGTTGCTTAATATTTGATTTAATTGTAAAACTTTGATAAAAAACCAATTACAAAATCAGTTATTGGCATTAAAGTGTGAGTAAGCAAATGATTCAGATCATAGCGGCAAGAAACATATTCAAATTATTACTTATACACAAAAATGCATTTAGTGTACATTCTTTTTTTACTTGTTTGTGGTTGGTGTGTTTTAAGTGTTCAGTCATATAATTTATATTATAACCGGCAGCAGCAGCCAAATACTAAACAACAACTTGTGTTCGATCCTAACGCTGGTTATGGCAATAATGATGGTAACCCAGTTTTACCTAAAACAACGCAAACACAACAAAAATCATTCGAAATTATTAATGAATGGAAATATTTAGACTTCGAATATTCAACATATGAACAAAGAAAAAGGGCTATTGAAAATAGGTAAATACAAATACGTTACATTTTTGAAATTACATTTTTAAATTGGTGTATGTTCTGGAATCCCATTACGCAAAAAATAAAACGAATTCAATATTTTGGTGTTCTTGCAGTCACTTTCACTAGTTTTTTTTACTAATTGAATTCGCCAGATGGTTAGCAGGCGAAATCAATTAGTATGTGTTTTTTTTAACTATCAAGCATATGTTGTGAGAAGTAAAACCACTTGGGTCATATATTTTGGAATTATTTTTTATTAATTTCAATATTTCAACACTTATTTTTTCTAAAAAAGAGTTTTTAAAAAAACATCTAATATATGTAAATTTTTTCGCAAAAGTTTACTTTTTCGGGGAACCTTCAAGAATAAAAAATAAAATGTATATTACCCCCACGGAAATTAAAAAACAAAATTTTTTTTTCTATATAGTGGTTATGCGTCTCCTGGGACCCGCTAGGTCCAAAAAACCGAATCTCACCCAAAATCGAAAGTGTGACGTTTCAAATTAAAGGAAATTTTCTCTCGCATCCAAATATGCATTTTGTTTTAAGATCCAGGAAATAGAATTCGCGTTAGGGAAAAGTATATTTATCGCTCAAAAATAAAACTGGAATATATTTAACGAACATAAATACTAAAATCGTACGAATTCAAAAACACCGTTTTGGCATTAGGTGAATTTGAAACATTTTGCGTTATGGATTAGTCACTAATTCCAGAACATGCACGAAAAAAGACTTATTTATTAGTTATTCTACCTTTTTAACAGATTCCTATTTGAAAATTAAAAAAAATTGGTATTTTTTTAATATTCCAATAAAATCTCTTCAAAAGTCACTTTTCATTTGAATAAATCTAACTCCAAAAAAAATGAATTATGGGCTTACAACCGAGTAAAAATCCATTTAGGAGAAGTCCAACTTCTATAAACCGAATGAAAATACATGTTCCTTTTACTGGTATTTACCATCTGCAGGCGGAAAAAGTTTTGTGTGTGAAAAAAATATTTGTGGTGACTTTGAATTCTATTTTTAAATCAAACTTCTTATGTTTCACTTTATTAATTGAAATATACACTCTAATAAAATTTTTGTTTATATTTACTTCCATAATGGTAGGTAACTTTTGCCTAGCTTTATATTCAAAAAAGTGTGTAAATTGAAATTTCTGGGAGTTTGGTTTTCAATACTGTACATGTGTGTAACGCCTTAAACACCACAAGTTTGAACATTTTATTTATAACTACATAATTTATAATACATATATAATTGACTTATGCCCAGTTTTTAACTTTGTTTCTACAATTTGTTAATTGTCATTTAAATTTAAGTTGTATTTAAGTACAGTTTCAGTTTTTCAGTCTTAAATGATAGTTGTTATTTATTTTCGACAAAAGTATGGTAAAGTCATGAAATGCCAAAACATAAATGATAATAATTCATGATAATTATTTAAAAAAACAGCTGTATAGAGAACAGAAAAAGTAAAACAATAAAATATGGAAAACAAATAATATAAAAGAAAAAATGAAGAGAAGTGAATATTTTAACGCAACCGAAGATTAATTTTTATTGGCTGCTGTAAAAAAGTACGGCAGCGTCACTGAAAATTGTTTGGTTTTTTATTATATATATTATAATTTTCCAAGCTGAACTACAGGTTATACTCATATGCGCTATACTGATTATTGGTAAGGGTCTAAAGGGCGCATATATTTCGGTCTTCTCTGATAGCCGAGCAGCATTCCAAGCTTTGTCGGCGTGGGCATTCACTTCAGGAATAGTTCTGGAGTGTTTTGATACCCTTAAACAATTGGCGGCGCGTAACAGGGTTACTCTTTACTGGATACCAGGTCATCGTGGACATGTTTGTAACGAGGCAGCGGACGAACTAGCTAGAATGGGTTCTTCCACACCTTTAGTAGGACCGGAACCGTACTGTGGCGTAAACCGGTCTACTTAGCGGCCCTGGTTACGGGGGGAGAACTACTAATGGCAAAGGACCTTTGGAACAATTTTTTGGTGATGAGACAGGCAAAACTACTGGTCAATCCCTTTTCCAATGGGAAAATTTTGGACCATGCTAGGAACGACATTAGGTTACTAACAGTGTTTTTACCGGACATTTCGAATTAAACTACCATTTGTGGAAGATGAATCTGTTAGAATCGCCTTTGTGTCGACTATGTCTTGAGGAAGACGAGACAGCGATACACATTTTATGTAAATGTGTTGTATTGCATAGGAACAGAAAGAAAGTTTTCAATAGGGAATTTTTACATTACATTAGAAACTCTTCTCCATCTTTTATATTAAAGTTCATAGGGATTATAATACAAAATTTGGTTTTGTTTTATAATCCTACTAGCGATTGGTAAATAATATACTTTCTCATATTTTTTCACCAGTCGCGTAGAAGTGAATATTTTATTTTCACCTCAAAAATTTTTTCACCACTAAAATTTGTTTCACGACAAAAATTGTTTCACATTCAAATTTCACTTCTAAATTTGTTTGTATTAAAACACTCTGGAGGACAGGGATGATAAAACTCGTACTTAGGTACTTTTTGAAATATTCGAACCTTAAAAGTGCTATGGTACTCCTTTGGCTCGTTTGGTACTATTATTTATTTTTTATTTATGACAACTTTTGTGATCTAATTTCTTTTAAATAATTTTTTGGGAATGATATTCATACTTTATGTGAGTACTAGAATACATATTGTGCCACAAAATTATAACCTCAAATGTTCTTTTATTCTTAAAAGAGTTTAAGATAAAATTAAAGTTTTTAATTTATACCCTTCCCCACAGGTGGTCATTCCGTTTGTAGTTTCTACAATATTGATCATAGACCCTATAAAATATATATATTCTGGGTCCTTATGAAGAGCAAAGTTGATTTAACGATGTCCGTCTGTGTGTTGAAATGGGGTTTCCGAAGACCCCAGACATGATGAGGACTTGCTTGTTTCTATAATATGGTTGATTTCGCAGATATGTAGGGAGTTGTTATATTAAGTTTCGCACACTACAGGGAAAGCTATGAAGATATGTACCTTGCTTTTATTTCAAAATTGTACTAGGATCAAAACTTTTAATTTTTTTTCGATATTTAACATACTTAGGTGAAAAAAGAATTTTAATTTTTTATGGTTTCGGTTTTTAGCAAACTTATTTTGAGTTCACTAACTCGAAACGAACAAATAGTTTTACGTTTCCTTTTTAGAAAGCTTTGTATTTTTTTAGAATTGGAATTCGAAGTACAGCTACGACGGTACATATAATAGCAGCATAATGATTTAATTCCATAAAAAAATTTATGTCAGCACTTTTTTAAAACAACTTTTTTTTTAATACTTCATTGAGTGTACTTTCTAATTATAAGTTAAACCCTAAAGAATAACATGGTTAAGAGTTCAAAAATTAAAAATTTTTCATTTGGGAAATATGATCAGTTACAAATATAGCAGCGCTGATTCAAATTGCTTATTTTTTCATATTTTTAGCCTAATTTTGTAACTTCTCTGTAAAATTGAGTTTTTATTGAATATTTGTGGTGAATTAATATTTTGTTGAGCTACCTTTGTTTATTAGTACTAGTTCACCGCTCCTTTTCCTTGAGTCAACAAGCTTTTGGAATCTTTCAGACGGTATGTTTCTCCAAAAGTATTTAATATGCGTGGTTTTGCAAGTTCCAATCGTTTCATAATATGTGTTTTCCTTAAAAGTGGAACAGCTCTTGAACTTCTTGCGTACAAACTTTGATCTCGTAATATTTTAGGTACAGTTTCAATGTTCAATATTGGACACATATTGTTCTTCGTCTCCCGGGTTGGCGCTAAAGGATTTTTGCAGCTGTAGCGTTTTACGTTTCTTACCAGTGGCTTCCTTCCACGTGTTTCTAGAATGCTTTGAATTTCTCTATATTCTTTCCATCAGAAATTATGTTTTTAATAGTATTTCGCTTTCAATTTATTAAAAAAAAACTGCTATTATTTGTAATGATGCCGAATGTGTACTAAGTGGAAAAAGCAATAATTGCTACCATAAAACTTAATAAGTAAAAAGTTAACAGTTATATTTTTGTTTTTGCTTTAATTAAGCATATTAACGAAAAACAATGCAATTGATAATAGGTGTAAATAAAAAGTAATTCAAGGTCAAACTTTATAAAAAAAACGTGTTGCTATTATTTATAGTATGCAAAACTTTTTATTTTAAAACAATTTGTCTGAAAGTCTGAATAAGTAAAAAAAGTCAAAAACATAAACGTATGTTAGAATATAAAATTTACCAAACATCGATTAAATTTTAAAATGTTTTAACATGTATAATCTATTATCTGTAAATAATTGTGTTTTTAGGACATGGGTGGATGGTATTCAAAGATGCGGCTCAGCCGAATTTAGTATCTTTTACTAGTTATAAAATGTGTTTGTGAATAATGAAAAATTACAACTTTGTTAACACATGTTCAACACATTCTATTTTATAACATTTTGTCTAAAAGTGCTCCCAGGAATAAATAAAAAACATATGTATATGTTACAATATAAAATTTACCAAAACATCGATTAAATTTTAAAATGTTTTGTTGACATGTGTATTGTATTAACTGTGATTTCGTAAATGATTATGTTCTTAGGACAAGGGTGAATGGTATTCGAAGATTCGGCACAGCCGAATTTAGTATAGTTATTAAATGTGTTTGTGAATAATTGGGCAATTCATAGCCGGTATTGTATTTTGTATGTTGTATTGAAATACACTACACAAATATTTTGTTTTGAACAGTCAAGTTGTATTTGCATGTTGTAAAACAAGGGTGCCCCAGCCATATGCGCTTGGTGCTCATTTGTTTTTGTAAAAGCACTTAGCTATAGGCTGTGTGTTTTAATACACACATAGAGCACTCAGCACTAGCAATACGAAATACACAAACAACTTTGTCTTATTAGTTTTTTTTTGTCGTTAGTCACCGTATGCAAGTGCAAAGGAACAACACTTTTGTATGCTTTGCTGGTAAACACTGGCAACAGCGATCATCAATGTAGATTTTGTTTTTGTTTAACGTGTGATATAAAATATTTTTTACTTTGTATGTATTGGTGTTTACAATAAAAAATATTGAATCAAAATTAGTTATTCTTTATATGTATTGGTGTTTGCACTTCCATAACGAACTTTTGGACACCCCTGTTGTAAAACGTCAAGTAGTGAAGAAGAAGAATAAATACATTTATAAATTTATAGAAACAAGGAGAAAAAAAATAAAAATAAAATGATAAATAAAAAGGCGAAAGTAAAAAATTGGCATTCACTTGAGACCAATATGTTATGATACACAATACAACAATACACAATTTTGTAAATCACTTGAATAAAGTAGATGATTGCTCGCGTTGAAACAGCTGTTCGTTACGTTATTTGAAATTTTATACATACAAATTAGAATTTCATTAACCACTGCGCTGAAAAAAAAAATAACTTAGGATGTCAAAATCATCACTTGAATTTTTTGAGCGTTGGGTTGAATTGTTTTTCAAACTATTTAAAATAAACCTAAAATTTGTAGTAAATTTGGAATAAATTTTATTTTTATTAAGCAGTTTTTGAATTTTTTTTGCTTAAAAATAAAAGAAAATTAAAAAATTGCTGCATATATTTTTTGCGGGTTTAGGTTTCAGGAGACCAAAATATTTACATAAGAAAAAAAATGATTTTCAATCAGCTGTTAACATTGGTGTTGCCAATAGCAAGAAAGTAGGGATAAACGTATCGTCACAGTGTTCAATTATTCAAACACTTGTTTTTATAATTTTTTCTCTTTTTAATTAAAATTCTGAACTTTTTTTATGCAATTAGATATAAGGGGTTAGCTTTAAATGTAAATATGAAAGTTCTTATCTACTTCACTCCCCCTTTTATAACAAATAAGAAGAAAACATTAATGTGTTTTACATTTTTTAACATAATTTTAAAAATTGAAAACTATGTATAAAAAATAAAAAAAGTAGAAAATGTTTTTGTTTTTTTCATTTGTATTGTTGTAATATGCCTTTAAAATACAGTATTCAAGAAATCGAAGACCATTTTTCTCAAAAACAAAAAATCTGAAAAAAAATTGACCAGATTCGTATTTTTAACCCCAAATTACCTAAACTATCAAGTTTTTTAAAGTTATAAAATATTTTTTGGGACGATATAAGTTAAACATAAAAATCATACTTTAATATATCATACTTTAAGAACCGACTGTAAATGCCGAAGATATATAAGGAAAAATTTAAAAAGGCGACCAATACATTCGGCAAAATTTTTTTTTAAATTGCCTTGCGAAAATACGTTATATTCGAAGGTGTACGGCGCAAGTTTTTTTTACTATTTTTTTTTACTTTAAGGTAGTCTACTAATTTAAATGCAGTCTTAATTTTGACTTTCAGATGTGCTTTTCAAAATTTCATTAGGAATTTTCTGAATTACAATTAGGAATTCCTAATTACATTCGGTCTTTTCTAAATTAGAATAAGGCTTTTCAGAGTTTCAATTGGGAATTCTCAATTACAATTTATATTTTCTGAAATTCAATTGGAAATCGAGCAGTATTCACTGAAGCACATGTTTCATAATTATTATAATATTAATGAATCTTCTTCATTTCGTGTTACAGCGAATTTACATTATTCTCGAAATCAACTTAAAGTTGATTTCGACGGAAATCTAATAACAATTTGGAATTTCAAACGGATTTCACATTTAGAATGAAATCCCATTTAAAGTTAGATTTCGCTGAAATCAAAACGAAACCTAATAAATTTTGGAGACTTTTTATCGACATTAAGGAAAACAAATTTGAATTTGTCGATAAATCGTAATTGTGGTTGGCAACGCTAGTATGTTGATAGTACTTAAATAATAATTTTGTATATGTGCCCAATACATTTGTGTTTATAATAGTATTATGATAGTAGATTTTTTTTGTTTTTGGTATAACGCATTAAATCGATGTTTGAGCTTTTTTTTTTGTAACAAAAATTTTTAATACCGGAGGCATAATAGGCTAGTAAGATTCTTTTTTATTTAAATTTTTCATATTATTGTATTGTATATGCATATTCTTTTGTAGACTTAATCAGCTGTTTTGTATTGTCAAAAAAATATAATGTAAACGATGTTGATTTCGAAATAGATTTCAAATTGGAATCTTCTTAAAAAAGTTATGTATAATGTAAATTCACTATTAGATATATTTATAATTACATTTTGTATAGGTTTGGCGTTATCGGCTTTTTTTAATATTTCGGTACAACTCAAAGTACAAGCATTTTAGGGCAAGTATTATAAACCATCAGATAAGTCTTAAACACACCTTAAAATTGATATATTATTTACAAATTAATACTTTAGAACAACATATAATTATACCTATGTGTATTATAATATTTTTATTAATTTCAAAAAAGTCCGAAACAAAATAACCTATGTGTAGTTTTTTGTTAAATTCTTGTGCCACTCCAAGACGCCAAAAGATTTTGATTTTTTTTTTCAAGGCGTAATATTATTAAATGGCATAAGGAAATATACAAAAATTTTAGAAAATGTCGCAAAATGACGAAATAGAACAGTTTCTTGCTCTCCGAACACTAGGAAAGAAGAAAACATTTTTCTCGGAATAGCAAGTTCTCAAACTAAAAGCTATGCTGCTTTAGAATTTCACTACTAGATGACAGTAAGGGATTAACGAACTCCTAAACCAAATCGTAGTCTTTTTAAGGGTTGTAATTATAACCATGAAAATGGCACTTAACATTTTAAATAACTAAATTAGTTTAAAAACATTTCATTTCGCAAAGTCTGCTGTGTATTATATTGTTATACCCTCCACCATATATGGTGAGGGTATATATCAGTTTGTCATTCCGTTTGTAACATGTCGAAATATAGGTTTAAGACCCCATAAAGTATACATATATATATATATATATATATTAGGGCGGGTCGATTTGTAGGGAGTGAAAAAATTCACCAATTTCCCTATGATTTCCGTATTCTATGGGTTATTCCATGAAAATTTGCCGAAGGAACCATACCTCTATCGTTAAAATCGAGTCCCCTACTTTTTGTTGGTAGATTTTTTCCCAAATTGACGTTCGTATGAAATATTACCTACACGTTAACATCCATAACTCAAAAACTATCGATCGGGTTTAATCGCCAGGAAAGGTGAGCTCATTTTGATAAATTTACAAAAAAAAAATGTCCAACATTGGTCCAACGGTTCAAAAGTTACGGGCATTTTTGTCCAAATTTTGGAGCCTTTTTCCATTTTTTTCATGATTTTGTCCAAGAATATTACTTTCATGGCCATTTTTTTGGCTCAATCCATTATTTAATTCAATTTACAATTCAAAACGAAGAGTTTAAGCCCAAATTTATCGAATTCGGTTGATTAATTCATGCGATATTGCTAAAACAAAATAACACATAAAACCAACTTTTTGATTTTTTTTCCCTTTTTATTTTTTTTCTACAAAAATTCAAATTAAGAGATAATAAAGTATCTATCAACCTATTACACAGTGCAACACATAAATTGGTTCCTCTTTCGTACCCGGTTTTTTTTGAAGTGTATATCGAAACTAAAAAAAACCTGCAAAGGACTTGGCCAGATTACATCGAATTTTTTTTTATGGACACCCTAAGTTTTTGTACCCAAACACGATTTTTTTAAAAAAGGAAAATTTTTATGGAATTTATATATCATAAACCGTTCGGAATTTTGTTTTTATGTCTTTGGCAAAGTTGTAGATCCAAATCAAAGCAAAAAAATTCTCATATGGACCGACCCAAAAAAATTGCATCCACTGCATCAAAATTGCAAAAAATTGCAATGATTTTGTCCTGAAATGGCAACACATAAATTGGTTCCTCTTTCGTACCCGGTTTTTTTTGAAGTGTATATCGAAACTAAAAAAAACCTGCAAAGGACTTGGCCAGATTACATCGAATTTTTATTTATGGACACCCTAAGTTTTTGTACCCAAACACGATTTTTTTAAAAAAAGGAACATTTTTATGGAATCCATATATCATAAACCGTTCGGAATTTTGTTTTTATGTCTTTGGCAAAGTTGTAGATCCAAACCAAAGCAAAAAAATTCTCACATGGACCGACCCAAAAAAATTGCATCCACTGCATCAAAATTGCAAAAAATTGGGAAAAAATGCTATTTTTTATGATTTTTTCATGATTTTGTCCTGAAATGGCTTAAATACTGGGAATTTAAGAAATCTTTCTTCAGCTAAATTATATCTAACAACAATATAAACAACTCTCTAGTACATGCCATCTTAATACGAACATTCCTTAACCCTAGAAAGCACATCTTTTTGCTCACACTTATTTTGCATAGCCAATGTTTGTCGTTTCGACAAAGAAAGACTATATAGGTTAATGCCGTTTTTGTTGTTACTTGTTTTCAAATTTACTATTTAAACATTTTATTGTTGTAATGCTGATATATGATAAATATATTCATTTTTTCAAAAACATATCAGCATTACAACAATAAAATTGCTATAAAGAAGATTTTACATTACCGAAGAGATATTGTCGACCCAACGGAACTTAGAGTTTATAAAAAATCTCTTATAAACTTTAATTGTACGGAATATACAAATATGATTGATTTAAATGACGATACCATTTTATTCGAACCACCGTTTACGCAAAGTTATTCGTATGAACATTTGGAGGGATATTTAAATTACGAAGTGCCACCGTTCGATGATCCACAAATTCCTTTACACATTCAAGGAACGGAAAGACATGTCCAATTGCTGGCTGCCACTGCTAAACGAGTTGCAGGAAAGAATGTAGAAGGCGCTATGGCGACGACATTAGAGAGCCGTACGAAAACACCCATTCTATCATCAAACAACATAGATAGCAAGATATTTTCTGAGTGTGCAAAATATGGATTATCTTGAATTACTGTATTTACAACTCCAAGTAAATTCCGTGGTAAAAATCGTGTCCAAGTAATAAATTTAAAAAGTAATGTACTACCGTATGCGGCAGAGCTATAATACTTAACATTGAAATACATTGGCGTGTATACTTTTATTATATAGTTAGCCAGAATTTTTAAATTTTCAGTTGGATTATTAGTTGTCACATACAACCGTAATAATCTATTGGCTTTGGTCAGCCAACGAGAATGTGCAATTGGCCCTGGTTTTATGTGAGATAAATCCGCAGGAACCACACCATTAAAAATTGCATTGGCCATTAACATCAAGTACCTCGAATCAGTAGATAATTCTTCTGGATTTAAATCACCAGGAGGCATATTTTCCAAAGCGATTTCCTCAAAATCGGTTACCACCTGAAAAGAAAACATAAAAGCTAAAAAATAGAATAAAAAATGGTAAAGAATTAGCTATAAAAATTACATACCGGAAGATTTTCACAATCAGCAATTTTTGAGCTCAACTTTCCGGTAGTTGATCGTGGTCCAGTGGTGGTTGATTTGTCTAAAGTGTTAAACAAATGTCTAAACGGAAGCTCGTTAAAGTGCAGAAGACACACAAACCAGTGCAGTGGTCTCTTTAACTGTTTTTCGAATAGTCGCAAAATTCCACCGTGTACGCCAGTATTTGTTGGTTCACCATCAGCGCATATGGCAATTAATGAATCGAGAGACAATTGTTTTTCTTGGAAGAATTCGATCAATTTGTTGACTTTGCTTGCCGCAGTTTCACTTTCTAGTTTTGTGTAGCCTATAAATTGAGAATTTGGTTCCCTCAAAACAACTAGATGAGGTTCTTTAACCATCCTTGGATGCAACTTCTCATCAATTTTTTCTACAGTTAGAGCATCATTTTTCCTGCCGTCGAATGAAAATGATATCAAATTCGAGCCATCATACCGCTTACGAAGTGCGTCTTGTCTCCATTTTTCTCTTTCTCTACGAAGTTTACTTTTATCCATGATGACAAGATTGCCATGAGCATCTTTTACGCCCAGGTCTTCCATCAGAGCTGTTGCCAATGCTGATCCCATTCTATCATGCACACCAAATCTGTCACACATCATTGCATAGTTTTTAGTATTGTATCTGGGAGTGTATGTTTGTGGTGGTAGAACTAATTCTGAACCTCCTCTCACATCAACTTCCATTTCGTCATAATGTGGTTCGTATGTAGGATCGTTGCTCACTGGGATTGTTGGTATAGTCGTTGGTATCGTCTCTTCACTTCTACTATCGTGTTCCGGTATCGTTTGTATTCTGTCATTATATTGATCGCGCATGAAATCTTTTAAGTTTTCTGGGATAGATCCACATGAGCAGTCGTTTTCTTTCAAGTTGTATTTACATTTTCCAATGTTGAATAATTGGTTTGTTGATTCTACGAATTTTTTGAATTCTGTTGCGCGTTTTACTCGTTGTTTATCTGCATTACTATATGCGTCAAGCAAATTATTCAATTTTCTAATGATGCTACCTTTGAGTATAAGTTCAATATTAAGTTGATTCCAAATTTCTAACAATCTGTCTGCTACTTGGGGAGTAAGTAAATCTTTTATACGAAAACATTTTGCTTTGGGCTTTTGAACGTTCGGCCAAGAAAAAATAGTACTTCAATATATCTCGTTTAGTTGGCAGATTAATATCAGGTAATTCACAGCCCACGCCAAAAGAAAAAACATCATGAGAGACCAAATGTTGCAAACTACTGCGTTGGGTATCTGTTGGATTTTGCGATGAACCAGGCTCTGAATCCATTTTTTAAACCGTCACTAAAAGAATTATATATGTTTTTCATAGAATAATAATATAACTATTAACTATAATAATAGTTAGCAATGTTTTTACACTTACCTTTAAATCTTTCCTAAATTTCAAAATAGTTTGATTATTTGTTAGTTATTTCAAGTAACACTTCACTGAAATGACGCTCAAACAAAACTAGCATACACTGGAATCCCCACCCCGCCAACTACAGCTGATTGTTTCGTCCAATTAGAATTGCTGTGTATTTGTTGTTATCAAAATGACGTCAGCGAAGAATTATTCTTTATAAATCGTATGCAAACCCAAAAAAGAGCAAAAATAAAAAGGGAAAAAAATCAAAAAGTTGGTTTTATGTGTTATTTTGTTTTAGCAATATCGCATGAATTAATCAACTGAATTCGATAAATTTGGGCTTAAACTCTTCGTTTTGAATTGTAAATTGAATTAAATAATGGATTGAGCCAAAAAAATGGCCATGAAAGTAATATTCTTGGACAAAATCATGAAAAAAATGGAAAAAGGCTCCAAAATTTGGACAAAAATGCCCGTAACTTTTGAACCGTTGGACCAATGTTGAAGGTTTTTTTTTGTAAATTTATCAAAATGAGCTCACCTTTCCAACGCGCCTACTGGCGATTAAACCCGATGGATAGTTTTTGAGTTATGGATGTGAACGTGTAGGTAATATTTCATACGAACGTCAATTTGGGAAAAAATCTACCAACAAAAAGTAGGGGACTCGATTTTAACGATAGAGGTATGGTTCCTTCGGCAAATTTTCATGGAATAACCCATAGAATACGGAAATCATAGGGAAATTGTCGAAAAATAAATCGACCCGCCCTAATATATATATATGTATATATATTACGCCGATTTAGCGATGTCTGTCTGTCCGTCTGTCTGCTAAAATGGCGATCACGACGCGAAGACGCAAGCGGGGGTGCCCATTTTTACCCAGATTATTGAACATCCTCCCGAGCAGTTTGGTATTTAAAATGAGCAAAATCGGTTAAGCGGTTCAAAAGTTATGAGTGAAAATGTGAAGGTACCTCTAAATTTTCCATACAAATTTGTACAATTTTTCTATATCTATTTTTTTTTCTGTTAAGTAAGTAAAAATGTTATTAAGTCTTCTTATTGTTCGATTACATTTATTGTCTTACTAGGGAATAACAACATTCTTAGAGATATATGTGTGTTACTCTGATAACTAAGTTAACGTAAAAATCAACAATGTTAAAGTCGCTAACAGAGCAGACCTCTGTAAATAGCATTGCTAAAACTAAATAAATAACATTACTAAACTAAATAACAAAAGTTCGTTACATAAATTGACAAAACATATTTATATTACAGTTCATGCAAAATTTAGTATATACGTATATCATCTCCAGCCCCTATGGTGGAGGGTATTCAAAGATTCGGCACAGACGAATTTAGCCCTTTTTTACTTGTTTTTTTTTTATTTCCTCCCTGGATCCGCTAAATAACAGAATGCGTTTTAATAACTATCAAAGCTTCTAAGTTTGTATTACAAATCAGCGAACGAAACAAAAACTCCCGAATAACGTAGAATGAGGTGAAACATATTTTTTTGTGGTGTAAAAAAATTTTAGTGGTGAAACTAATTTTTGAGGTGAATTGAATATTTTATATACAATTCAAATATTTTGGCAAAAGTGCAATTTCTCAAATGAAAGAAAATTTCCTCAGGATCTTAAATATGCTTTACGATCCATGGTATGTGTCTCCTCTTCATCCATATATGACCCCTTTGGGGTTCAGAAAAAGTTTACTTTATTAAAAAAAATATATATATGACCTCTCTGAAATAAAAAAGAAAGTTTTTTTTATCTTCCAAGAACCGATGCTCGTAATAAATGAAATGAAATTTTCGCGGGAACTCCAAAATGGGGCGATTTCCCAAAAACATAAACATTTTTCCCAAAAAAATAAACATTTTTCCCAAAAAATAAACATTTTAAATAAATATAAAGGCCCATATAAAAAAATTAAAAAGAGTTGAGCTTCCAAATATATTAAAAAGTTTTGTCTGCGGCGCCTCTAAATCCATTCAAAAAAAATTGTTTTTAAAAAGGGGGATGATTTCCCAAAAATATTAAAAACATTTTGAAAAAATCGCGCGAATTTTCGGAAAACCGCTTCTTTTTTTAATTGCGCGATGAAAAAAGAAATATTTTTTTGAGATCCTGCGAAAATTTCCTTTCATATGAGTACCCACACTTATATGTTACTACGCGTACAAGTTTTTTGAACGGCTGGATTGATTTATCTCATTTTCAATACGAAATTGGTTAGGAGGATGTCCATTATTTTATATATGGGCACATCCTGCGTGACGAACGCTACATTCAACTTAAACATAGTGTTAAGTGGAATTTAAATGTACTTTCGAATGAAACAAAACATTATTTTTTAACAGGTATTTTTTGCGAAATAATTAATCACAATGTTTTGTGACGCACGCTACAAAAAATGGAAGTAACTTTGAAAGTTGAAGTATGTTTTAGTAATTTTTAGCGAATTTTGCAAAATCTAATACCTAAAAGAAAGATGAATATAAGAGAATTGTTATATTTTTATTTCATCTTTTTCTTTTTTATAACTAATTTATTTTTTGAGCATAAGGTTTGCTTTTTTTATAAAAATTAGTTATAATATAAGAGAATTCTAAAATAACTTATTTGCAGTCAAACATTTTTATCGTTACATTTTTTCTAGTACATTTTTTCTAGTGGTATATAAATGAACACAAGTGAATTTATTTTAACCAAAAAATTAATTTAGTTTTGTAATAAAATTTCTTAATACAAATTTTTAACATTTTTAACCAACCAACTCAAAGCAAGTGCTGTGTATTCTTTAGGAAATACAATAGAAAATTTTTAATTTTTGTTCTAATTCCTTAAAAAATTGTAAATCATGTAAATTATATTTTCATGTATTTCAAGACAAGGTTGCATTTGTTTTCGATCTCATAACAGAAAATAAATATTTTAACTCTTTAGGAATTCTGCCAATAAAATTCTTTTGAAATCGGTACCCAACCAAATTTATTTTACAACATATTGTTACGATTTTACCCTTTATAAAATCGTTGATTTATTTACCTTTTAAACAAATCGAGTTATTTCTATATTGCAAATAATAAAGAAATATATTGCAAATATTATTTTATAGCACTATTTATTTATAACAGGCACTAAAGTTACTGAAAACACTTTAATAGCTCACTTTATTTACATGTAAATAGAATTAACGTTAGCTGTCTTGCAGCATCACCGAGTACCCGTATTTACATGAGTAGTCTGGTATTGCAGTTATTTCCAGCTATTTCTACACTAGATTTTTGCAGCTGTCAAAGAATTTACTATTTCGCGTGATGAAATTTCTAACAGACATATCTATTCCTTTTATATAGTTGGTTAATCGCTCTAAATGCACAACTTTCATTTGGACCTTGGGCTCTGATCTTTCTGTATTCTGTATACCACATCATTCAACCTTTTTATTACTCTATAGGGGCCGTCCCAATGCGTTTGTAATTTGGGAGATAATCCTTTTTTCGTTGCGGGTTAAATAGCAGAACCAACTGACCGTCATTAAATCCTTTAGAATTTTCTGCCCTATCGTACCTCGCCTTCAACTTATTGAGGACTATTTTAATTCAAGGTCTTCTTGTTTCCGGGAAGCGTTGTCTTTATTTATAGCGGCGGGCTTAACACCAAATTCTAAATCCCCATGCAATTTAGGTTCCGTTCCGAAAACAATTTTTGCAGGTTTCCGGGAGGTGGAATCGTGAACAGCCTATCTGTACTTCTACACGACTTCTTCTTACTGGTCCTTTGGCTGCGATGCATTGCGCGCAATTTGTTATACAGTCGCCTACAGCTTGTTGACAGCCGACCCAGTAAAACCGTTGTTTTAACTTCTCTATGGTTAGCTTTGCCGTCTGCACTTTCCCATATACTGTATAAGCAATGGCCTATCACCTGTAGGCTATTCCACTGGGCCCAATTCGCCTTCTTCAGTGGACTTTCATCTGATATCTGCTCGCGGGTAGGCCTCCTGTTTTCTTCTTTGGCTGATGCAAACATGGGGTCATTCCGTTGCGCCGCGTTTGTCGAATATCCATGACACGGTCTTTTCACTCAGGATTCGAACAGTGCTTGCCATGCTTCTGTGCTCCTGTGTTGATTGGTGATCGGCCCGGAGGCTCTTCCTTGGTGCTTTGCAGTTTTGCTGAAAGTGTCCCACTTTACCTTCGGTTTGCCTCTCTTTTCACCTAATGCCTTCATAACTGCCTCTGTTAACTTGGTGCTTATATATTTTTCAGCAATTACTTCGAGATTACGCACCTTGAATTTTTGCGGCTTAGAAGTTAACTTCGCTGTCTCTTGTGCCAGCACGAATGAGACAGTTTCTGCAAAAGACGATTTTTTTGTAGCACACATCGCATGTCTTACATCAGGTTCACGAACTCTATTTACAAACTGATCTATGAGCAGATGATTTTCCCTTGGACAAGTCAACTGCACCAACCGTTCAATTTATGTTGCAAAGTCCTGTAACGATTCGTTTGGTTTCTGCAGCCTACCTCTTAGTGCCATTCTGTATATTTCCTTTTTGTGTTCGCCACCATGCTTTCGTTGCAGTGCCACGATTATCTCATCATAATTATTTTTTCAGGTGATTGGCACACTTTCTAGAATTTATGCTGCATTTGATTTTAAGCCCAGATTCAATTCTACAGCTTTTTCTTCGTTATTCCACACATTTCTGGCAGCAACTGTCTCAAACTGGAACATAAAAATATTAAACGGTATGCTGTCATCAAAAGTAGGGGGCCTTTGCTCTACCAGAACTTTCCTGAATAATTCGTACTGGGCCCTCTTGACATTGAGGATTATTTATTTTGCTTTCCAGATTTCCTGGTTTTTTCTCAACAGAAACTCGTTTTTAAACCACAGAAATTTTTTCATTAGTAGCTTCTGAAGTTTCCTGAAGTTTTTCCTCCATCTTAGCAAACATTTTCTCGTTATCTGCTCTCGAAGTCTATATTAGCTAACAGTTTTTCGTTGTCTACTCTAGAAGTTTCTAACTAACTAGCATTTTCCCACTGTCTGCTCTCGACCTTTCTTAAAGTTTCTGGTTGTCTGCTCTGGAAGTTTCTAAGCTATTTTTCCAGCTGTCAAAGAATTTACTTTTTCGCCTGATGAAATTTCTAGTACAAGAAATTTCTGTAACAATATTATGTTAGAAAGAATTCCATAGAACCAGAACCCGTTTACCTAAACTTAAATGATAGGATACAATATAACTAACTATAACTAGTTCCAGAAGTGGTTCTAGGAATATCTGGTTACTTTTGGAATAATTTCAAACAAAAATTATCGGTGTTAAAACCAATATAAAACCATATTATAAAGGTAAAAAGTTATTCAACAAGTCATTCATACGAAAATTACTGGCGTTTAAAAAAATTGTAACAACAGTTTACAATTTTCATGTAATATAGTAGATATTAAATTTCGAAAGTGGACGATAAACAATAATCGTATAATAAAACCTAGGCACAAGTTCTGAGAAATAATAATTCACTCCCAAAAATTCTTAAATTCTAAAGCTATTTCAAACTTATATTATAAAAGCTAAAGCCTCCAGAATAGGCAGATGTTAAACAAAACATTTTAAAACGCATATTTTGTTCCAATAAATCAAACACGTGGCTAAGTATATTTCTAAAAAGCACTATGACGTTAATGTATTATTTTGGCCTCAGCGACAAAAAAAACATATTAAAATTGCAATTGAAAATAAAAAAAATTTTTAAGAACTGAAAAAAGTTGATTTGTCAAAAAATTTTGAAATAGTAGAAAAGCTTAAGTAGAACCTAAAACAAAAGGTTTATAGACTACGAGGATTTTGAGCTTTTTTAATAGAAAACCTCTTTAACTTTAAAGCCCAAACCAGAAAATTTAAGTGACAGCGACAGTTCTGTCAAACTTTGTGAATTTCGCAAAAACAAACAATATTTTTAAGAATTATTTTTGGATTTATTTAATGATTAATCGATTAATCGCAAATTTTTCCAATGAATAGTTGGAAATACTATTTTTAATGCAATATTTGAGAAAACTCAAATCGTGACGCACGCTACAAAAATTAATATGCAATTTTTTTAATTGTAGAATCTTAATTTTTGATTTACTTAAAGCAGTATGTAAAATTGATTAAAATTATAGACGACTTGCAAAAAAAATGTCATTCTACTCACAACATGAAAAAATCTTTATTTTCCGTTACGCACGCTACAACGCATGGACCTAACATTTTATACCTAATTTCAATCTTTTCAAAATAGAAAAAAAAAATGTTTTTCTAAAATTGAATGAATAAAATATTGCCTTCGATCGGACCATCTATGAACACCTAAAAAATTTTAATTTTTTGTATAACATTAAGATTTTAGAGGTAGGGTAGGATTTGGTAATAATTTTTGTATTAATGATCATCCAAATACATTTTATTTTTATATTTATTTTAACGTGCCATTAAAAAAAAATTAAGTTGGATAAATTTCAAAAGTTTTTGGTTGGTGGACTGCTTATGGGACTTACCCATATATATCACCTATAAATATAATTTCACGTTTTCTTTGTGGGTGTACTAAATTATTTTTCATAATACATGCCATTAGGTTTGTAAAATCCTATTGAACTTCTCATTCAATAAATCTATCAGTCCTGTTATCTACACAACGAGTGCTACACTCATTCCATCATTATTATTCCATTATTATTAGAATTGTAAGAAATTTAAAATAATCAATTACGATTTATAAGATAAGATAATGACAAAGCAGCTGATGATAATATGGATCAGTCCACTATAAAAACATCGAAGGTTTTTATTCCTCCTATCTCTATAGTTAAATGTGATGTGGAAAAAATACAAAAAATATGTAGATTTGGGAATCTTAAATTATGCAATAAATATCAATTGGTTACAAACTTTTTTGTGAGTTACAATTCGATTTTAACAATGTTATGAAACATCTTAAAGAAAACTATATAGAATACTTTTCTTATACACCAAAAAACAACAACCTTTTGAAATGGTGTTATCGGGTTTAGATAAAACTGAACCAAATCAATTGAAAACAATTCTTAACAAGTTAGGAATTCAATGTACCGATGTAAAACAAGTTTTTAGAAAAATTTAAAACAATAGAGAAATGATTTTTTACATAATTTATTAATTTATTTATTTTTTATAAGTTCCATAACTCTCAATGAACTCCGTAAAAAAAATACAAAAGTATTAATTATATTAGAGTAAAATGGAGTTACCAATCATAACAAATACATAAACTTACACAATGTTACAACCGTCAAAACTTTTTCCTTAAAGTGTGCTGGTCCACATAAAATGGTAGATTGTAAAGCAGATTCTATCAAATGTGCTTATTGTAATGGAAATCATAAATCCAGCGATAATGCTTGCCCAAGTAAACTTGCATATCTTGGATTAAAACAACGGTTCGGTAACGTAAATCGTGTAAACAAAAATGTCAAACAAATAGACATCTGTCCAACAAATAGACATCTATCATCGACAAACTAACAACGTACACCAAACTGCCTCTTGTGGTCAACCCACTTTTGTTAATAGAAGCTGGTCTAATGTTGCTACTGATTAGCTCAGATTTAACTATTGAGTTGATCAACAATTTAAAAAGTTGTAAAACAAAGGCTGAACAATTTGAAGTAATAACTTTATTAGCATTTAAATTAATGTCGTAAATATGTATAACAAATAGAAAATACTAACCTGGAATGCTAGAGGTATCCGTAAAAAAATTAACGAGTTTTTGATTATTTAATTATTTAATTTCAATTGAAACAAATTTAATTGAAAATATTGGCATAGGGGAAACTTTTCTGATAATATGAAAGTGGATATTTTTAGTTGTTATTTTCTTGGAGGTTCGCCTGGACCTGATAATATTAAGAAGTCAGTTTAAAGCTGATTTAAGGAAATTTTCGAGGATGAGAGGCAGCTATATTTTGGGAGGTGACTTTAATAGCAGGCAATTTGCTCCATGATTTGATCTCTGTTAATACTTTAGTATAAGCTATCCACCTGATCCAACACTTGTTCCTGCAAGCAGTACAGTGAATGCGTCGGTTTTAGATTTCTTTGTAACCAATATTCCTGATAAATTATTCGGTTAGGTTAAGTTCTGATCATCTGCCAGTTCATACAACTATAGACTTTTTCTGTAGGCGTAATGAATTTTTGAGATAAGATTATAAAAACGCAAATTGGAATGTATTCAGAAACTATATGAGTAATAACGCGGTCTCTCTGTTGGAAATGGATTAATAGCATTGATGATATCGTCTGCCTGATACAACGGTTTACGAAAAATGTACAGGATGCCGTGGTCGCTGGGGTGCCAATTAGAGCGATTCGTAATATTTTTGCGAAAAGACTGCCGCAATTAATTCTAAACTTGATCAAATTAAGGAACTCTGCGAGACGAAGATGGATAAGGCAAAGGCTTCTGTTTTTAAGGCCCAAATGACGTTTATAAACAATCTGATAAGCGATCAAATTTGTCAATTTGTCACCAGCAGTGGAACGATCTGTTATCGAGTCTACCTGAAGCTTCTTCTAAATTGGTGACATTTATACAACTAATAACCAAAAAACGGAAATAAATAAAATTTTGTTTTGAATCATAATATTTCATCAAACCTCAGTAATGCGAATACTAGACGACAGATCGGTAATTCAATAAATATATAGCGGTTCAAGACTTTCTCCATTGTCTTTAGGAGCTAATTGGTCTGTATGATTTATGCAGTTGTTCGGATTTTCCACCTGCCTTTAGTATAAACACCACTTTGACTTCTCCAAGTTGTTGGTACATGACCAAGTAAAATACTGAATCTAAACATCCTGGCCAGTTGTAGGATAATCGTGTTTATCTCCTGCTGCAATTGGCACGGATAGACCCCAGCCCTTTAGGAGAATCAGTCACCTGTTTGGTTGCCCTTATTGAATAATCTTCTGGGTGCCCTTTTGAGCTTCTCCAGACCATAGTTCGACGATGGAACAACCCTCCTCATCCTTCTGGCCTTTTGAGGGCAGCTCACAGAGTAAGCAGAAATTAAATTTAATTAAATCTTCGATGCCTCATTATCAATACCACACGAACACCGGATGAGCCCCTTGGCATCGGCTTCCATATGATGACGGAAGCTTTCCCAGTTCGTACATCTGAAAACCAGATGCTGATGGTCAGACATTGATAGCTCATTGGGGACATGTCAGTTACAGATGGCAGAAAAAAGATTGGAACTCGTAAGAGTGCGATCCAAACCCTCTGACCTAACGGCGTTCCTGTTCGCTATGAAATTGGAAGAAAAGTTAGGTTGTTCCTCACATATGATGGAATTTGTAAACTAACCTACCTTGGCATGCAGTGAGCTCCTTTATGACTCCATCGTACAGCCATGGCTCCTGAATAAAAACTACATCCAGGGAATCTGTTGTAAACATTCTGTTGGCTGTGTCCGATGTCGCTTTAGAATAGTGAAGGTTCAGCTGTAAGCAACCATCATTGCTTTTTGTGTTTGGCAGCACGATTTGCCACCGTTCCACAGTGCATTGTTCCCATATAGCGAGTGGACAAAAATAGAAGGAGTTATCGTAGCTTACTGAACTTTGGTACGCGATTTTAGTTTGAGGTAATTAGAAGATAATCGAAATTTTAGGAAAATTTGTATAAGGATACGCCTATCTCACATATATCCTGAAGTTTAAAAATGTCATAAAATCCAGATTTGGTCAGAACATAACGATATTGATAATTGTTATTAAAACAAAGTTATTAACGTGCTTGCCAATTTTCTTTTCAATCGGGGCAAGGACTCGCTTACCTGTCATATTTCCTTAAAAAAATGCTATAAAACGTTTAAAAGTTGACGGATTGCATTCAAACTTATCAAATTAATTAAAATAAATATAAAAAACATTATATTAAAATTCGTTCAATTCGGTTTTGTAACTAAAAAGTCATTAGTATATCCTTTTTTATTAAAAATAATACCTCCAAAAATATTGTAATATTTTTAAATAGCGTTACCCCTAAAATACTGTTACTTTGCAGTCATTGAAAATTATTTTTGACATTAAAATTGAATAAATTTGTTTTTATTACCCTTAAAATACTGAAATTATCAAAAATTTATTACCGAAATACCGAACCAGGCATTATATCGATTTTCACGCATGTTACAAATCAGAGATTAAATTTTATGAAACTTTTTTTTTTTTAAAAACTATTTCTTTCGCATACCTAAAGCCAAAGGTTATTTCTATAAATAGATGGAAAAGGCTCATTTGTACGGGTAATCATTCACTAACTAAAAATGGAATTTCGCATAGTCATTTTGCTTAGAGTGTATGATATATAAGCCTGTTCAAAACCATGAGTTATTTGTAGGTTGGGTGGTTCATAAGATGACCTGCTCGCTCGGGTCGAAAGTGTGCACTCCTTCAAGTGCTGATCCTTACAATTTTTTCCATTTAATAAAAAAAATAGTGTTTACTATTCGTTAGTAACATTTAATTATGAGCCTGATAAAATTAAAAAATATTTAATAAGATTTATAATTTTAGTTAATTACAAATATACCAGAAAAATTAAATAAAAAATTTTAAGCCATTTCTTAAAAAACTTAATTTTTTTGTGTTTAGCTATTTCGTGGCTCCAAAAAAAAGGTAAAACCAAAATATTCTCTTACACGATTTGAAGCTACTTTATAATATTTCCAATAATATATTTTTCATCCATATTTATGATAAATATTTATTATTTTTACGTCATTTCAAGTGGAAGAAATTTTAGTATAAAATAAGAAATTAGACATATTTAAAACATTTTCTTTTGTAATTTGTGGCAAAAAGTTGGTTCTACACTTCTTACCATCGTTGAGGTAATAGTATTAACTTTGAAAAAGTAAAAAAAATACCCTTTTTCTTATTTTTTTACTCCATCAAAGTTTTGTATATTTAAATTTTTTTTTAAAAAAATTGTAAACATAATTGTGATAAAGATTTTTACTGTACAGTATATTTTCAGTCGATTACAAATATATTAAGACAAATATATTAAAACCAAACTTTAAATTAGTTTTTTAAAAAATTAATTTTATATTTTTTTTCGTGAAACAACTAAAAGCTAAATTTTTGTTATCCATTTTAGCTTAAAATTATCCAAGTTTAGCGCCCTCTGATGTCGCCAAAAAGAGTCAAACCAAAAATTTTTTTTCATATCTTTTAGTTGCTTTATAATCTTTCCAAAAATTTATTATTTATCAATATTCATGACCAACATTTTATTTTTGATTTTCGTCTATGGAACAAAGCACTGTGCGTTCTTCCCTGATTGGAATTCAGCAGCACAACTTCATCTCCAGCTTGCCTCTACCACTTTTCCCTCTTGTTGGGAGCCTTTACATTGACTATCTTTTGGGTTTTGGACTCAGTAGAACTCGGCTTAGCAAGGTCCTTTGAACAGCATGATTTATCATCCGACTTTGGTGAGTTAGTAACAACTCTTGTGTCGGATTTGGCCGTAATTGCTAAAGTGCTTACATCAGCCTGGTTAGGTATGTTGTTGTCGTGTGTGTCCTACCTGCGATGTTCCATACCAAAAGTTCACCCTGATTCTTACGCATGAATATGTTGGCTGAGTTCGGGTTAATAGATAGGGTGAGTTCAACTATACCACCCTTGATGACCCTATTCAACACCTTCCAATACTCAATCGAAAGTTCGCAGTTCTGGCCCTCCACCATTCTATGAATCAAATCATTATACGTGTCCTCCTTTTTGGGAAAATATCCCACGAACACTTGTCACGACAGACTAAACTGAGCCACCCTAACTTAAAGGAGCAACTGGAAAAACTCGGCTTAATCGTTCCCTTGCAAAGTTCTGCTATCTTATATAGCACAGATCTCTGGATACAGTATAGCTGCTCATCTGTCCATCTAGTTTTCGGGAAATCAGGTGGGATAACACGAATTTTTGTGGTGGCAACTGCATCCTTGTGAGATGTCACTCGTTTGTGCAGCTTAGATTGAGCTGGCAAGGTCTGTTTTGGCAGTGTTCTGCCTTCGACCTTGCAAAGTATACCATCTCAAGCCATACCAGCTATGAGCTTTTCAGGATACCAACTGACACAGTAAGTGGTTTTATTTTAAAGAAATCAGATTTTTGTGTTGTAATGCACTCCAGATGTGGACAAAAATATTCCAAAATAAATAAAATAAAAGCGCGAATATATCAACAACATTTCTATTGCAGTTTCTAAGCGCGATTTTGAAATATTAAAAAAATGTGAATTTTTGCTTGTTTGTAATTTGTACTTTCAACAATAGATTTGACCGATAAATTTTACAAAGAAGATATTAGCAAAAAGGCAAGCGTTTTTTAAAGTTGCTTTTAATTTTATAAATAAATTGCAAGTTTTAATTTCGTTTAAACTATTTTCTTTTATTACATTTGTGTGCATAATACCTACTGCATTTATAGGAAAATACAAATAAAATAATGTCAGTTCAAAGTAAGAACATATTTTCTTTATTTTATTCAAAAAATATGTATGTAAAATATGGCTGTAAATAGGAAAAAAATTTCTACACAAGTATGAAATGATGAAACTTCTTTTAAATATTGATTAAAATTCTTCATTAATATGAATAAACTTCTTTAATATTAATATTTCATTAATATTATTTAATAATTTTTAAAAATTCTTTATCATATTTAAGAAAGGTTTCATAAATATGAAGAAACATGTCATCAATTTGCCACATATATTTATGAAGTGTTACATTTGACGAAAATCTATGAAACTGCATAATTATGATGAAGCTCTTTTCCTGAGCGTAGTAAGATTTTATAAGACAATTAACACTTGACGTCCTCTTTCGAAGTTAAATTTTTGAACTTACGATACAAAATAATGTGAAAAAAAATTTTTGTGGTGAAAAGATTTTGAATTAAAAAATATGTGAGGCGAATATAAAATAATATTCACTTCTAAACGAGTGGTGAAAAAATACAAGAAAATATATTATTTCTGAGTAACCAATATGAAATTTTACTAAAATACACCAATTTGTATGAAAAATTTGGAGGTATCTTTCAATACCAAATTGCGTCTTCTGTTCTGAATTTATTGCTGATCTTTTAAGTTTTACTTCCCAGCAAAATAAAATGGATGTTATTCTTTACGAATCTCTTTTTCAGAACATCCAAAGAAGTTAATAGTGCAAATTTTTCGATTTGTAAGAAGTCATTTTAAACAACTTCCAAAATGTTGATATTAACCCCTACTAGTAAAATAAACAATTATTTAGTTGGTCCATAAATTGTTAATTCCTGCAGTCATTAAATGCCTTATTGAAAACATATTTTGCATACCAGTGATATTCACTTTGTCCTGGTCGGAATAATAATTCTTGGCGTGTTCAAAATCAGATTTATAACTTTCAAACTAAGCCCTATATTTAACAACTTCCTTAAACTAATGAAAAAGTCCATTTGCTAATCGATTTTTCATAGCACCGAAACAAACTACTTCCTTCCAATGACATCCCAATGTTAAAATCATTAATGATTCACCGAAATTTTCACAACTTCGTGTTCAGTAGATGTAGTGTTAAACTACTTCGTCCTCAGCTCTTATTTTGCTGGGTTTGAGTTATTTTTGACGATGATTTTAATTTAAATTTATGTTATCTAATGTTTTGATGAAATTTTCTAAGTTTTAATTGACTGTTGAGGTTTCTGCAGTTTTAAAATGCCTTTTTATTTTTTTGCGTCAGTTCTGTGACGCAAAAGGCTCACATGTGGATGTGCCTCTTGGTGTTAGTCTTGTTTTGTGACAGCTTCGGTGTCAGTCCTGTGACATGTCATAAAGCATAATTCACCTCCTTCTATGACAAACCCATGATTAAGTGACCCATGATTATAAATGAACCCGTCCGAGGACCAGACCTTGTCCCAATGGACCAGTCAGATGACAGGTCCGTTTCCCACAGTGAAGTAACATTCATATAAAGATTGGTATTTAACTTCGAAAAGTGGAAGATTATCGTCTCTTATAGAAACGCTAGCCGGTGCCCAGATTCTAGCCACGCCACAGTGGGAAAGAGAGGATTTTTTTAAACAAATTTACAGTTTTAAAGAAATAAAATTTCTAAAATAAGCGGAATATATACATTAAATACAAAATTAAAGGAATATATATTATTAACAACATAAGTATATTAAAATAAATTTCGTTACAGCAGGAGTGCTGCTGTATGGTCAAACATCAATTCTGTCATTGCTAAAAAACGCGTCATGTAGTACATTGCCTTTTTTATTTAATTAGCCAAAAATAAGAGTCGACAACTTTTTTGTAATCACAAATAACATAAATGTGCAGTAACAGCTTTTGGCCAGTAAATTAATTAATTAATGCGCAATAACAGTCATATTAATAGAAAAGATCTCAGGGTCGTTGAACGTCGGGAAATTTGTCATTAATCGGATGGTTAAATATTAAAAAAAAACTAATTCCAAAGAATATCAATTCTTTTTTCTTCCGAGAAACGTATTATCAAACGAACATTTAAAAATATTATTATATGTTTACAAAAAATGTGGTTGTCAAATCAATATTTCGTGAAGTCAAAAACTCCAAAGGTAAAATATCAAGATTTGGGATGGTTCTCAAAACTTTGTTTTGAAAACGTTGAATTATATTAATGACGTTGCACATCCTTAAATTGAGATTCCATAACTCCAAATTGTTCTTAAAATTTGTTTGCAGAGCATCAGTTTATTGTGCACGGAGAGATTCGATATTTCCCAATTAACCAACTCATTTTTCGAAGTTTTAAGGGAAGTTCTTCTTTTTCTTCTTTACGTGTTACTGCCAGTAAAGTTTTGCGTCAAGGGCCATGCCTAAATATTTGGCTGTGTTTGAATATTGTATTCGTATTCCATCTATGTATGTACAGTGGTTTGTAGTTGATAACTGTATTATTAAAGTTTACATGGATCGACCATTTAGTAGACCACTGCTCAACTTTTAATAGCGCATCTTGCAACTTTTCAGATGTGGCTTCGATATCTTTTGTTGTTGACATGAAACAGTCTGCAAATGTACCTACATTGCAATTTTCATGCATCGGCAAGTCGTAGATATAAAGAAGATAGATAATAGAATAAAAAGTGTTTCTGTATTTCGATGCGAAAAGAGGCAACACTGTTTACGTTTTTATTGGAATATTTCAAGGATAATGTTAAATACTAATAAAAACTAGAAGTTCATTGGCTTAACTCTGACTAATAGCACAACCCCAACTCATTACACGTCAACAATAAACTCTCTTCTAGATATCTTTTTCGTCAGTTCTAAACAAAAAGTTTTATTTAATGAACAACTGTCGGTGCCTTATTTTTCAAAACATAATTTAATATTCCTAGCATTTAATTTAAAACTGCAAAAGGTCAATGAAGTGGTAACTTACTTCGATTTTAAACTGATGGATTACAATATAATGTCTAGCAAGTTTTTCAAAATCGATTGAATTCGATTTATTATATGCCTTATTTGATGATCAATTAAAATTTTTTGAAAATAATAAAACGCACATCCTTAGCATGTCTGTGCCTGTGAAGACGATAAACAACAATTTTAAGAGATAAAATGGCTGATTTCGCGGAGAGATTTCGTATATAAAAGCTGGAAGCGTTTCAAAACATGGGATTTACATGAAGAGTATTGTAAAATCTGAAATTAACAAAAAGATAAAGAGTGCAAAAGCTGGAACTTGGAAGGCTATTTATTATAATTTCTATAATGAAATCCAAGCTCCTACACAGATTAAAATATCTTCTATTACGATTGTGTTACTCAGTCAGATGTATTCGCATGCTGTGCTGTTGTATGTTTTCTTGTTCTTCTAGATCACTCTAAAGCTTTTAACACGGTAGACCACAATATTTTATGTATGAAACTGTTATAAATGTTTAAATTCTCAACTTCCTCCACAAATTCAAAATGGGGTCGTATAAATAGGATAGAACTTCATGCACATAAGACCAAATGTTGTATGAAGACTCATAGAATGTGGAGTCTCCAGCGTCATCTGTTCAATTAGAGTTTATCAGTAATGAGGAATCGGAAACTCTTGATATTCTGGGCATGAAAATCCGGTCTGATGTCCGTAGGAAAAATCACGTTTCTGAAGTGCCGAAAGAAGTATTCAAATCTTTAGGTTTTTTGAAACGTGCAAGAAGCACTTCATCCCAGAGTTCAACACCCATATATGGGCAGATGCTTTAAGGTCTATTATGGAACTTTTGGGACGACGCTTATGAATTACAACAGGATATCCATTTCTATTGATACACTGGAGCATCGACGAAATGTGGGTTGTGCGACACTGTTCTGTCGATAATACTATGGGATGTGTTCTGCTGAAATAATTGAACTTATCCCTCGGGCCAGGGTTTTGTCCAGAATACTCGCTTGTCCAGTAGAGCTCCTCCCTTTGTGGTCGATTGTCAAGTGGATCGCACTGTACATTACAGAGAATAAACTCTCTGCATAGGTGGTCCCTGACAACTATAATATAGAGAAATTCAAGTCTAATATCCATAAACACTACCCCCTCTTTCCTCCTTCCCATAACCTATTGTTAGAGAAATTTATTTTATACTAGTAAATTCTTTGACAGCTGGAAAAATCTAGTGTAGTAATAGCTGGAAATAACTAGAATACCTGACTACTCAGGTACTTGGTGATGCAGCAAGACAGTTTTAAATAAAACCCTGAAGTGTTAAGAGCTAAAGTGTGGCTAAGGTTTAGTCTATTTACATCGTGTGAATATAGTTTGCGCAATGTTGGCTGCTATGATGCAAAAGATGGGATACAATAAGACACTTTTAGAAGCAGACAACCAGAATCTTTTAGAAACGTCGAGAGAAGACAGTGGGAAAATGTTAATTCAAATGGAATCGAAGATATTAGAAACTTCTAGAGCAGACAACGAAAAACTGTTGGCTAAGATAGAGACTTCGAGAGCAGATAACGAGAAAATGTTTGCTAAAATGGAGGAAAAACTTCAGGAAACTTCAGAAGCTACTAATGAAAAAATTTCTGTGGTTCAAAAACGAGTTTCTGACTTAGAGCATGACGTTGAGAAAAAACTAGGAGATCTGAAAGGCAAAATAAATAATCCTCAATGTAAAGAGGGCTCAGTACGAATTATTCAGGAAAGTTCTGGTAGAGCAAAGGCCCCTACATTTGATGGCAGCATACCGTTTAATGTTTTTAAGTTCCAGTTTGAGACAGTTGCTGCCAGAAATGTGTGAAATAAAAGCAGAAATAATTATGATGATATAATGGTGGCACTGTAACGAAGGTTTGGTGATGAACACAAAAAGGAAATTTACCGAATGGAACTTAGAGGTAGACTGCAGAAAGCAAACGAGTCGTTACATGATTTTGCGACAGTGATTGAGCGGTTGGTGCAGCTACTTATCCAGACGAAAATCATCCATTCTTGGATCAATTCAAAATTGAAGCATTTGTGAATGGAATTCGTGATTCTGATGTGAAACATGCGGTGTGTGCTACACAAAAAATTACTTTTGCTGAAACTATCTTATTCGCGCTGGTCCAAGAGAGAGCAAAGGTGATTTATAAACCGCAGATATTTAAGGTGCGTAGCCTCAAAATAACTGCTGAAAGAGAGAAAGATTTAAGCCCAAAGTCAACAGAGGGGAGAGAGGTGTGCTCACGGATTCAAGAGATGCATTTAAGCAGGCAATAGGCGAGAAGCAAGTCAAGACCAAGGATAAATGCTACAACTGTGGTAGAGTGGGACACTTCCAGTGAAATTGCAAAGCCAAGGAAAAGCCTCCGGCTGATCAGCAATCACCTCAAGAGTCACCGTTAAACTAAAAAGAGCTAGCACTTCGGGGCACGAGCTAGCTCCCACAAACGGGGCCCCACAATCTCCATATCAGTAATACAGCGGGAGAAAAGCAATCTTACTGCTTATGGATACATCAACGGGCGAAAGGACATTTTTATAATAGACACAGGAGCATCACAGCCAATCATCAGGCCCGATTTAGTGAGAAAGGTAGTTGAACCACTATACGGAGTAAGTCTACGCACAGCTACAATTGCTAACATAAGCGTCAATCACGTATTTATTGTTGCCGATATAGTGGACAAAGTAATCATTGGTCCAGATTTAATGATCAGTCACGGCATTAACCTGCATATGGGGCAAAAATTTGTGATTTGGCAGAATGTTAAAACACCCCTTTGTGTTGGATATGAGCACGAGGATCAGGTAAGAAAGCTAGTTACTATCAGCCACCAAAAACTACCACCACGGGCAGAACCTTTAGAATGTGTGCGTATGGAGGGAGATTGTGAGCACAGCAGCTTGTAGGTAGTAGAACTATCGGAAATAAAAAGTGACCTTATAACAGTTCCTGAAAGAGTACTGAACCTATAAAATTGTGAAAAAGTTGTCAGAGCGAACTTCAAAATAGCCAAATGTACTGCACTAGAAGCAAATAAAAAACTTGGAACCTTCCAGTGCGTCCGTTGAAGATCGAGAGATGCTGGCAGAATATGTGGAGAAATAGGTAAAAGAACTGGCGCCACCTTATTGAAATAAATCCAAACAGCTAATCAGAAAATACGGCTCAGTCTTCGCCATGAAAAACCAAAGTCAAGGAAGAACGGCGATTGTAAGACACCGAAAAATTACTGGTGAAGCGAGGCCAATAAAGCAGGCGCCCAAGAGTATTGCTCTAGCAAATCGAAATGAAGTAAGGGACTTAGTCAACGAAATAGAGCGTAGTGGCGTAATCGAACCATCTTCTAGCCCAAGGAGCTCGCCTATAGTTTTAGTTAAGCAAAAAGATGGCAGCACCCGATTCTGTGTTGATTACAGAAAATTAAACGATATCACCAAGAAGGACAGCTATCCACTACCGAGAATTGACGACACTCTAGACACGCTAGCAGGCACCAAATGGTTATCCAAATTGGACTTGGAAAGTGGTTATTGGCAAATAGAAATTTGTGACCAAGACAAGGAGAAACTGCCTTTAGCACATGATGAACACCTGAAGAACTTAGCAGAAGTCTTAAGGCGAATATCTGCGCAAATAAATGTACACTGTTCCAGAGGGAAGTCAAGTATTTAAGGCACTGCGTAACTGCAGAGGGTATATCAACCGATAAAGATAAGATTGGGGCTGTAAAAGATTGGCCTCGCCCGAAAAAACTGCACGGGCTGCTCAGCTTTCTCAGCTTGAAGTGCCTATTTTTAATCGTTTTGCTGCCACTTGGGAAAATCTCGACCACAAATCGTTTAAAAGCGGACTCGAAGACCCAATTGTCTGCAACCAAAAACTACAACAAACACAATTACGCGCGGATTACAAGGAACTAATACAATTAACTATAACGTTCCTTGGTGAAGTCGGCGGAAGCTTTTGTACACCTGGTCCAACACCCCACGCAAGGTTCATGGTAAAAGGAATATACAACATGAAAATATACATCTTTCGAGAGCAGTTCACTTTGATACAACGATAATTGAATGGACTACGCGATATATGTATTTTTGCACAAATGCCGTACGAGCCCTAAATAAAGATATACATTTTTTGAAAGACTCCATCGCATATGTAGAAATCGACCCAGATGTGTCTGAAGCGATTTTACCTAAATGGAAAAATCATTTGTGGTATTTTGCACCCAAAACAATGGCTTTAGCGTTTTTCGATTCGGATGTTTCACACAAAGAGAAACGAAACATGGTTAGGCGCCTGCAATCAACAGAACTAATCGTAAAATTGGATGAAGATCGAAAATTCTCCGACCGAAAACTATTGCTGTACAATAATTTGAGCGATTTCGTGTCATACAAAACCAAAAATTTTTTCGATGCCTTCCGATTAACCACTGAACTCTTGAAGCATGATCCATCCATTTGGGAAACGAAAGAAAATTATCAAGATGATCTCGATGCTTGTCGTGATCTGTTTGTTGTTAACGACGCTGCTGAACGCGGTGTACAATTTATGAATAATTAAAACAGGATCCTTACGAAAGACGAAGAACAGAAATAATTTATCTTACAGTGCATTTAAACATATCGTCGAAAATATCTCTCACACAACAAGTCGGATCTAATATAATCGATCAATAATGGCTTGTTAGAATAGAAACTTATTTAGGTGTTTAAACATACGTATTTTGATTAAAAATCCCATATTTCGCCATATAAAGTGTGATTTAATTTTTCAATGAACTTTGGACAGACCTTTGCGTTTGGCCCAAATTTTTTTATTTGAAGCTTGTAAGCCAAATGGAAACTGTTTTGTCCCGGCATTCAAGGATAGCAGCAATTTTCAGTTTCTGCCTCATATGCTATAAACGGTCTAAGGGACACCCTAATAATTTATTAATTTTTATTACAACAGAAAATGTTTTAGTTAAACTCATTCTATCTCTGTCTGTTCAATTTATTTGTTTTTGCTTAACTGATCTCTTTAATTTATTGGAATTACATTTTTAATTTGGTTATGTTATTTTTTTTTAAATTTTTGTCATTCCTGATATAACACCTGAAAAATAAAGACCTGTAAAAATTAAAAGCGTCTGCTACCATTGTGACTAGCTTATGCTGAGGGCGAACACTGGCGTTTTTCAGCCTTGTTCGAACCAGCAATAAATTTATCAAAAAAATATAATTAATTAATTAATTAATTAATTAATTAATTAATTAACTAAAGGACTAAAAACCCTTTATTACAATATAAGATTTAAATGGTACAATAACAGAAGTGTAAAAAAAGTTATAGAATTTGGCTATAACTTATTTGATTTTTAAATGAAAAATACTTATGTATGTGATATATAATACTAGTGTTTTTGTTTTCTTATTCGTACTTTGTTATATTTAAAAGAAACTGAAATTGAAAAAGGAGACATTTGCTGTGTGTACACGAAATGCTATGTGTGTACCGAGACTTATATCAAAACATGTTGGCTTTAGATATTTAGGTTGTTCACAAGGGCTGTGCTCAATTTAAAAAATATATAAAAAGAAGTTGAAAGTACGATTTAACATTTGCACTTATGTGTGCTTTGTTTAACAACAGAAAATCGTCGTTATAGTGAAATACAAATTTTACTAAACCTGCTTTTAATAAACGGTACAACAATTCAATACTTAGTACACCTTGTGAACTTTTTTATATTCGAGATATTTTTTTCGCTCAAAAAGCTCATTATTTATCTTCTCCAATTCTGTTACTTTTGTAACTTGGAAAATACTTAAGTTTTCTCCTGTGTCCAGATTCTATAAAACGATTATCGTTTACTATCGAAGTTAAATATCGACCATATTACATAACAATTTGAAACTGTTGTTACAAATTTGGTAATTTTCAATCTTATACTTCAACAGTTTGGTAAGTAACATCTTTAAAACGATAGAACTTTATCTGGGCACAGATATTAATGGTAGACTGCTATTTTCATTCGCCATTTTTAAATTTTCCTAACGTTGGCTGATGTCAAATTTATATGGGAATGACATGAGCCAACTGCAATAGCTTGGCCATAAACACAGCTAAAATCTGATGAAATATAGTACATGTGCTGTTGAAAACAGCAAGTCTGGAAACCCTAATGCCGACACTAAAAAGGGATGCGCTCACATTACACGTAATTACTTGTAAGTAGTGAATACGTATTATCAATGAAAATGTCCTAATGTGTTGCCAGTTGATTGACACAGTCAGTTGTAAGTTTATTTTCAAGATGTTCTCCCAGCGAAAACATTTTTATGAAAATAGCTTTACTTTCAGAGTTACAAAAACTAGAAATACAAAAGAATAACGATAATTGTGATAAAAAGACAGTGAGGAGAAGATGAATCTCCTTTTATTAAAAAGATTTATTTATTTATTATATTATTTTTTTATATTAAATTATTTTTATTTTATTTTAAAAAATATGTGAAAAGAATATTTTTATTTTTTTTTTTTTTTTGCATGAAATTTATTTTTAAAAATATCATTAGATGCGTTGTTGTACAGTTGTGTTCATTTTTATTTTTCATAAATACACAGAAAATCACTGCTTGTCATTTTACTTGCGGTAAGTGTTAAAAATTTACTTAGAAATTTGTAAAAAAAAAAAAAAAATTTTGTCATTCTGTGACTATAACTTCTTTCATTGCTTCCTAAACTTCAGTTGACATTCTTTTATGATTTTTTGATGTTATTCTAAGGCACTTCCAATAGAATTCATATGATCATATTTTAAATGTAGTGATTTGGATATAAACCCGATCCATATCTTAAAAAATCACTCTTCATTACTTCTAAAGCATAACTTATACCCAGCAAAAATATCGGCTGCAAAGAACCGGTTGTAGAACAACTTGTACTTGCATGCAACCTGTTCTACTTTAGGTTCTATCATCAATTATTTTTGTTTGAGTTTGTCCCAAAAGAAACTGGTTCTTTAACGCAAAAGTAGAACATATACCCGTTCTTTGGAACCTGTTCTGGAACCTGTTGTTCCATTGGTGAATTTTATATGGGAATTTTAAAAAAGGAATAGATTCCGTAAAGCTTAAAAAGAACACATTGTTGTTCTATAGAACCTGTTATAGCATAGATTGATCTTTATCATACTACGTGTATACTTTTAGAAACCCATTGTTTCAGCGCTTTTAAGAACCTATTGCAGCACTACTTCAAAAAACTGAATAAAAGAGGCATTTTTTTCAAAATAATTTTTTTTTTTCAAAATTTATTTTTAATTAAAGCGTATTTTTTGCTATTGTACATTGAGTATAAAAACTATGTTTGATTAATAAAATTTTAAGTTTGTAATTAAATAACAAAAATTCATGAATAATATTTTTACAACGAATATATATACAAACTAAAGTTTAAATTCAAAAACACATTAAAAAGTTTTATAGACAAAATTTGTTTAAATGAATTTCCTATAACCTAATAAAGTGTTTGTTAATTAGAAGTGATGTTTTAAAAAAATAAAAAAGGATATATAACATTTAAGCAACGTAAATTATGACTATGTTTTAAAATTAAAAATGCATGAAAACTATTTATACAAAGTATATAAAACATATTTAATTAATGCGAATTTAAGTTTAAAAATAAAAACAATTTTAATAAATGTTATGAATAAAAACTTATTGTATAATTTTTGAGAAAAATTAAATTGGATTTCAGACTAAATACTCTTTCTTGTAAAAATTCTTTAGTTAACACTTAAAATAAAACGGTACAAAAAGAATTATTTATTGCAGCAATCATTTGTCTTACCCATTTATTTCATTATTGGCTGAATCATTTATAACTTTTTTCTTCAACAAAGCTTTTGCTTTAAAATGTTTATTTTTTCTGCTTTAATACCGTATCTCAAATCACTAATAAAAGCATCTCTATTATAGTCGGCATTTTTTGCTGCAGCATCTGTGAAAAATAAGTTTGTATAAGTAAAATAACAAATTAACAATAATAATTCTTACTATGTAAAACATCAATAAATTTCTCGTAGTCCAATAATCTTTTTTTTTTGTGAACTCCATCAAGGTTAAAATGATCTAGTAAATCGAATGACATAACGCTGCCTATTTTTCATTTTACACCTCCTTCAGAAATAATAGATTTTAGGGATGATATCTAAAAAAATATTTTATTAAAATCTGTTTTTTATATTTTATATGTTATATTTTTCAATTGATTTCGAAAATTTCAGTATGTTGAAATTATAAAAAAGATTAAGGCCCATTATTATAACTTGCCTTTAGCTAAAGGTAGGATTTTACCGGGCGGATTATAAGTTTCTGGTTACAGTAAACCTTCTTTAAGCTAATGGAGCGATAAGTTCTTCCCCTTGACTTATCGTTCACTTAGTTTAAAGGTTTATAGTAGCGAAAAGCTTATAATCTGCCGACGAAATCCTACTTTTAGCTAAAGATAAGTTATAATAATGGGCCTAAGTTTTTTATTTGAAATATTGCAAAAAAAATTGTATTAATGGTATTAAAAATTTAAATTATCTTAAAAGTTTGATTGGCTGAATTTTGACGAAACTTAACCTATTTTATAATGCCATGTATAATTATTATGCATTTAACTTTCTGAGTTTGAGTTTTTAAGGCCTAGTTTTTAGGATGTCACTTAAACTTGGATTAGTTAATCCGGAAACGAAATTTGTCTGCCATTTCCAAATTTGGTTGTCAAAATTTTGCGGATCAGATTTTTTACGTTTAAAATTTCAACCTTTATTATAATAAAACAAAATAAACCACATTTCGGAAGCAGTATTCCAGTTTCCAACTACGTTAATGTTTTAAGTTAAACCACATCCAAAAAACTGGGCCTAAGACGCAAATTTACGTTAAATTTAGTTTAAAAATATTTAAAATTGGAATGCTGCTTTAAATTAATATTCAAAGTTAAAAAAACTTTTCGCAAAATTTTGTTAGGTAATTTGGAAGGTTAAAAAATAAGTTTTCGAGTTAACTAATCAAGTTTAATGGAAAAAAATATAGAGTATGCATTGTTATCAAAACGTAAAAAAGAATATATTATAGAACTTACCTTGCATATTAGAAACTTCAGTATTTAAATTCGATAGTTGGGAAATTATAGTTTGATACAATTCACTTTCGTTTTGCAATTTAGCTATTTTGTGTTTAGATGCCATATCTAAAAAAGGTTTAAAATTTTTTTAGTCAATTAGGGGTATTATTACAAAACCAGTTTTAAGTGGAAGTAAGAAAAATTTGTGTTTTATGTTTTTAACATTAAAAATTTCTTCTGTTTTATATATAATTTTTGGCCCAACGAAAAAAATTCCTAAGTATGAAGAATTTAGAGGATCAGTGAAATATTCGCTTTTGTTAGTTATTTTTTTTTCCAACAAAATTTTCATTACTACTAAAAGTTTCTATTTGAATATGCTCACCGTCATTACTAACAACCATATTATTAGGATATTTTGTGGAAAAATAGAAATTTTAAACATAAATTGATTTTATTGACCCGTTTCTATATTTTTTTATTGGGTTGGAATTTTCCGGAAGAATTCTCGAATAGTCATGGAACTGATTGTAAATTTGTTCACCGATAAATCTTGGCATTCTGATTTTTTCTTTTATAATTTTCATAAAATTTTCAAACTTATATGCCGAAAACCGGCTTAAACATCAATGAATTTTAACAACACCAAGTGCAATAAATTATGTACATTATACAAAACACTACATTCTCCGTATATGTTTGGAAATAGTTCAACAAAATTTTCTAAAAATTCCTGTGCTTTGAGAATATTATCCCTATATGTTTTAGGGCATAAAAGCATTCTATAAGCACAACTCAAAAGAAGAAAATGTTTGAAAATTTCTGCATTGAAAAAATCTTTTATCACTACAATAACCAAATACAAGAGAAAATGTTTAAACTCTGTAGCTTTCCATCTACAAATATCTTTTATGGGACGTGTTTTTCGTTGGAAATCTTTTGGAATGTGAGGTATAAACGATGTCAATACAGAAGATAATTCTATAATCTTGGATTTTGGCTTGAGTTTTTTTTGTGTCAAAATTACCAAAATTTTTTTGGCGACACCAAGATCAACAAGATGCATTGGGTCTAGAGGAAATTGGGTAACCATTTTTACTCCAATTTCCTCTAGCCCCAATTTTTGATTAACATACAGTTTTTTGTGATGCAGTATATCACTTCTGTTGATAAAATCATCATCCGTTCTTGGTAATCCAGAACTGGTACTATAAACAGTGGTGTTATTATCTCGTTTGCCCAGTTGCTGACATTTGGAACAACCTTTAAGGCCATTATGTCCTATAATTCCACAAATAAATGCAGGTTTATTAGGACCAATATAAGTGCCTATGAAAAAACATCAACTTCAGCAAGTTGCGGAATATGCCCAAGTATAGGCCACAACCCTGTCGATGAGCTGTCATACAATGGTAGGCCGTCGATCCCTACATCTATTTCTAAAAAGGAACAATTTTGTTGCGCAATTATATGCGCAGTTTTCTCTAAATGCATTTTTAAGCCTATATGTATATACGTCCCAGGGGCAACTGTGCGCAGAATACATTTTCCTTTGCATTGTAGCAGCCCTGCAACGCTTATTGGAACATTGTTTTTTTCTGATTTTAATATTTTAAGCAAATTTGTGCACGCTTTAACTGAAACTCTATGGTTTGTGTACCAATTTTTTAATTTTAAACGAAGTCGTTCAGACGGACTTAAGGTAACTGGAGGTCTTCGGTGTGATGGCACATGTTCCACCTGAGATACCTCCCCCAAATCTATGATATCGTTCAAGATATCCTGAACTTGAAGAATGCTGCTGGGTTGGGTGTTCATAACTCTGTATAAGATTACGGAGCCTATTTCTTTCCTTTGCAACTTCATATTTTAGTTTTCTTTTTGATATCATTATTTTTACTTACTTTTTCTTGTTTTTTCCTTTATATTTTCTAGTTTACTGCCTCCGTTTTTATTATTTCACTTTTTTTACGTTTCACAATTTTTTCAATTATTTTTTTATACAAAAATTGCAGTTTTATTTTTTCACAATTTCACTTTTGTATTTCTTTTTCAATTTAAAGTTTGCTTTTCAAATGCCAACTTGTTTATTTTTTATTTACAACAAGTGCTTTTTAACCCATTATAGCTTTGTTTACATTTTTTTTAAATGAGAATATAATAAGATATATAAATGACAAATGGGACAAAATATCAGTGTTACCGGATTCATTCAAAACTTCTCTAATATATCACGAAATTTTTACGCGTGTCATAAAATTTAAGGTGGGATTCACACTAGAGTGTTTAAATACCTGTTTAAACAAAACTGCTGTTTAAGCTCTTTATTTTATTACAAAAGTTCCTAAATATATTATAACCGTGTTCGATAAACGTCATTAAAAAACACTAGTGTGAATCCCACTTAACATAATATAAAACAAACATAAGCAAAATAAAAAACACAAGCACAAATTAAATAACTAACAAAAAAATTGTAAAAGATTAATTATTTGAAAATTTTTCAAATCGCTTATAATGATTTGGGGTTGCGAAAAAACAAGATAGAATTATAAAAAAATATTATTATTATATTATACTAGTATTACAGATTACACTAGTATTTTGAATCTAGCTTAGCCGTTAAAATACTAACGAAATGAAAAAATTGGTAAAAGTTATTTGTTGTATAATCGGTGTCTCCAACTAATATAAATTGATGTTAAGAAAGAACAAAATTTTAAGTTGCAAAACAACAACAAATTTGAATTTTTTTGTTTTGTATGTATTTTTATTTTTATAACCACCATTCGTGTCACCAAGTCCTATTTTTATTAGTCCGGCAACACTGATCTTATGTAATATTTTTTGTCTCCCTATTTGATGATATTGTATTTTCATTTAAACATGTAAACAAACGACTACAGCTGATTACATTTGTTTTCCAATTTCACTTAACAAATTATATTTGGATAAAATTTTAGAAATAAAAAAAAATATACAAAATTTTCACTTTCAAATTTGTAAAGGGTTAATAAATTAGTGACGAGTTTTTGCAATGCCAATGTTTACTTTAATTATAAAAAATTTCAAATATGTATCACAAAAAGTAGGAGTTATAGTAACAATTACTGCATCTAGAAAGCCTTTGCTCAAATATTTTATATAAAAAATTTTGGCAGGTGGATTCTAATTTCTATTAATGATTAACTGGCAGATAGTACTTCAACGTTTCTAATGCATGAACTTGATTTGGTTTCCGCAATTGTATGTTATCCTAAGAATCAGAATGTGGAAAATTAGTTCCACCAAACATTTTTCATGAAACTAAAATCGATTTTTGGAGTGAACTTTACTATTTCTACTAAATTCAAAAATAATTTCAAAAAATCTGGGATGAAGATGCATTTTTGTAAATATTATGGGTAAACTCCAGGTTAGGGATGTAAGTCGAATGTGAAATTTTCACTATCGACAGATTACAATACTAAGTTCAAAAATACATATCTTGTCTGTCGGCGGCCTGTAGTTCCCTAGATATAAGCCGGATATTGAGTTTTTCGGCTGAAGTTAATTTTTTCGGGCACCCTTGAAAAAATGTAAAAACCAGAAATTTAAATTAAAGTGTTGCTTCCGCTTAACCTATTTTAAAACTTGTGCCGCTTTCAATAAAAAAGATTGTATTTCTTTTGCAGTCAAAATTAACAACAAAATCAACACACACTAGTATTTTGTCCACTCCCTAAAATGTAATAAAATGGACTATCGGTGTTAGGGACCTAGAGTTAATGAAATTTTATGTCTCATCTGAACATAACTGAACATAGTAAAATATCCAAACTTTGGTGCCCTTTAACTTGGAAATAGTTCTACAACGCGTTCTACAACATGTTTAGTTCCACCGATTCAGTGGAACCATTAATAGAACGGGGGCTCGTTACCAGAGAACCTGTTCTAGAACAGATAGCTATAGCAACAGGTTCCACAATTTTTTGCTGGGTAGTATATCGTATATTTTTTGAATCCAAATCATTTAATCAAATTGAAAAAATAGTTCTGATAAAATTTTTTTATTAAATCATTTTTTATATTTTAGTTTAAAATTTCATGAGGGTTAGAATTTATGCAGTTTTGCAATTTTTAATGAAAGTTTTGAAAAATCAAGTAATACAGATTTTTTAACCTTTAATTGAAACTAGCTGGCCTGTCATTTGCATTTTTTCAGCCTTAAATATTTATGACGACGCAATCTGTGCATTTTTGCATTATTTAACACTACACCATTTCCAGTTTTAATTCAGAATATATCAAAATAATTTTAAAATTGTGTAAAAATTATTTAAAATTGTTGAAAAATATTTTAAAATTGTCTAAAAATGTTTCCAAATTAAACAACCAGTTTTAAAATTATCCAAAAATATTTTAAAATTTATCTTAAAATTCATTAAAATTTTTGAAAAATGTTTGAAAAATGCTTTTTCACTAATGCAGAATTATTTATTTGTTTTAATAAAGAGTATTTGTATATCAATGCAATTTTAAAATATTTTTGTGCAATTTGAAATAATTTTTACACAATTTTAAAATTATTTTGATAAATTCTGAATTAAAACTGGAAATGGTGTAGTGTTAATTAATAAACATAATGCAAAAATGCACAGATTGTGTCGTCAAAAAAATATTTAAAGCTGAAAAAATGCAAATCAGTTTTTCTTGATATTTCAAAACTTTTATAAAAATTTCAAAACTGCATAAATTCTAACCCTCATGAAATTTTAAACTAAAATATAAAAAATGATTTAATAAAAAAATTTTATCAGAACTATTTTTTCAATTTGTATTTATGCTTTAGATTCAAAAAATATACGATATACCATAACTTATGCTTCAGAAGTAATGAAGCGTGATTTTTTAAGGTATGCATCGGGTTTATGTCCAGATCACTGCATTTGAAATATGAACACATGAACTCTTTTGGAAGTGCCTTAGAATAACACCAAAAATCATAAAAGAATGTCATGAAGTTTAGGAAGCACACATTAATTTTTTGTTTTTTCTTTGTTATTTTTTTTTTTTATTTTTTTGACAGCTAGCAAACTAACGATAATTTTTTATAAAAATTAGAGATGATCGTAAATTTTTCGTGGTTCGCAGCAAGATTCAAAATGAACCAAGATGGTTCGCTCTCAAAATTTTGTATGGCGAAAAATGTTGGTTAATCATGATTGGGGCGCGAACCATGAATGTGAGAGCGAATTTTGCTGTTCGTGTGAATATGCTATAAACGCAGGTTAAAATGTAAATTTTGGTTAAATCTCTACAACTTGAAAACCATTTGGGAATTTCAAATAAAAACAACTGGCAACATTTTTTAGATATGACAGAAATGCAATATTTTTAATTTTTTTTTATTGTATTTCTTTTGTGTTAAAACTATTATGTATTTTTTTAGAGAGTTTATCGCAGAAAACAACTTGCCTTTGGGAATTGATTTTTATGAAAACCGCATTTTTATAACAACACCTCGTTGGAAAGATGGTGTACCATCAAGTTTTGGTTATGTGAACTTTCCTCCAACGGAACGTAGTCCTGCTATTAAGCCGTATCCTAATTGGGAATCACACGGTGATCCATATAGACCAGACTGTTCGAAACTTATTTCTGTTTATCGAACCTCCATTGACGATTGTAAACGTATTTGGTTGATTGATTCGGGTATAGTCAACGCCACTGTATCGCTTAACCAAGTATGTCCGCCTAAAATTATAGCGTTTGATTTGCGCACCGATGAAATGGTTATCAATTATGAACTGCCAGCCAATCAAATTAAAGAGGACAGTTTACACTCCAATATACTGGTAGATGTTCATGCAGATCGGTGTAATGATGCTCATGTGTATGTTACCGATGTTTGGCGTTTTGGCATTGTGGTGTACAGTATGAAGAAGAATCGTAGTTGGCGGGTTACCAACTACAACTTTTCTCCCGATCCCCTAGCTTCCGATTTTAATATATACGGTTTGAATTTTCAGTGGTTGGATGGTGTCTTTGGTATGAGTCTCTCTTTGGCGCAGTTATCAACAGACGAACGTGTTTTGTATTTTCATCCAATGGCCAGTTTTAAGGTATGTTGCGTTTAGTTCTTTTTACACTCAGAAATAAAGTTTGTAGAAAAATGTGTAAAAGGTTTCAATCCTACTTTTTGTACTGATTTTTTTGGTATTTGCATTTAACAAATTTCTGAATTTTTGACAAAATCTACAAATTTTTGTTGCCGATTTCAGAAAACATTTTATAAATTTTTGAAAACCACGTTGGTAAAATTGGAAAATATTTTTCTACCCAGGTAAAAATCGACATACAGTTAACAAAAACAAAGTTGTACACTTATATTAACAAATTTTGAACCACATTATTTCTATAACTCGTTAAGCTAGCACAGTGAAACACAGTGACTAATTTAATTCAAACTAGTAAAGTTACCCGTTAGGGAATTGTTAAAATAACCTCAAAAATACTTGGACAGTTTCCAAAATTTCAAAAATAAGAGCCAAATAAAGAGTATCAATTAAACTAATTTCTTATAACGTTAGTCTCACGTTTTACAGTTTTATATCTATTTTAAGTTCATTAAATATTTTTTTTTTGTATATATTTTATGTGGGGTACTATTATGTCCTAACGAGTCGGAATCTTACTTTATTATTGTGGAATTGTTAATTAAATACCTGGAAACACATTTTAGGATTCAAATTCATCCCACAAATATGATCTACAGGATAGAAAGTATCTAACGTCCTCTAAAATCCCCAATAAAATGGTTTACAATTTTGGATCTATTTTACAAAAACTATTATATAAAACATATAATTACAAATTATATCTTAATACCCAAACCGAGCACTAGCAGCGAAGGCTATCGGCTCGGTGTAGCGAAAACAGACCAGAGGCTCTGGTGGGAATCGAACCCACGACCCCCGCACTGATAAGCTTGCACGCTACCAACTAGCCTACTGGGACGCTCAATATATTGAATTATTAATTTGGGTTTTTTTCTACTATAAGTCGGAAAGCATGTGTTGTTAAAATTAGCAAAAAAAAAATACCGCTCAAAGTAGTTTAATTTCCTGATATAACAGCAAAATTTTAAGTATCCATTACAGACTTTTTTGTTGAGTGTAGCTTTGAAGTTTTTAAATGATTTCTTGTGTTCAATGTAAGCTCTTTCTTTTAAGGAATTTATTGTTTCAACAAGTTTGCTAAAAAATGAGAGTCTTTGGCCCAGCAATGCTCAAAATGTTGCCAATTATTTTGTGCCAATTGGAGAACGCGGAGATTTTGGTCAATCTTCAACATCGGGCATTGCCCAAAATGGCGTCATGTTTTTTACTCAAGTCCACAGAGATGATATTGGATGTTGGGATACAAAGAAACCATATGCACCACAAAATCTCCACCTGTTTTTGGAAAATGAATATGGCAATGCAGATAATATGAAACATTCCATCGACTCCTCTCTCATACAATTTCCAAATGACCTAAAGGTGGATCGACAACACGGGCCAAATCAGAGTATTTGGCTAATGAGCAATCGTTTGCCCATTTATCTATACAGCCAACTTAACTACAACGAAATCAATTTTCGTATTCTAAAAGCTAACATAGCAAATCTCATAACTGGGACAATCTGTGATACGCTAACGAGTTCTAATTCAATGGGATATCGTGATGTTTTGTTAGCAAAGCCTGTTCCAGTTTGTCAATGTAGTTAAGCATACACCCTTATTGTAAAAAATATTTAGAAATGCTGTGCTAAAAAAGTAAAATTCTGTATCTTTATAAAAAGCTAAAATTTAGGAACAAAAAAAGTTAAGCGGAGTGAAATCAAAAAATAAAATAAAGTTTTTTACCTATATTTATTTTCCTTTATTCGATCTTCAATATTATACTATATTATTCTTTAAAATCGAGTTCAAGATCCTTTTTATAAAAAATAATAATAATGATTATTTATTATTTCTTTCTTTCCAATATTTCGTCACCATATTGGGTGACTTCTTCAGGGAAATTATATAATTTTTTTCAACAATAAAAACATATATATATAAATTTTTTAAAAAAGGCGGGAAATTATAAAAATACTTTTTGACAATATGAAAAATATAAATATCACACGAAACAAAAATATTTTAAGTTTAAAAAAGATAAGGAAACAAAAATCTTTTTATAAATATTTAAAATGAAAATATAACACAGAAACAAAAAAAAACTATTTTGAATTTCATATATTATTTAAAATTAAAATAATTAGCTCAGTTCTTATTCACTAAATGTCTATAATTTTGGGCTATATTCGGTATATCTGTTTTATAGTTAATGCGTTGTGTAGATGGTATTTTCATTATCTGTAACATTTCTAACATATATCTACGTCTGTAATTATTTTCTATGTTCAAAATTCTCGTATTATCAAAATCAGGATAATGATTAGAATTATTGCAGTGTAATGATAATGCTGTTTTTTGTGTAGGAATGGTGTTCTTGTATTTTTTATCTGATTTATGTCCTGCAATTCTGGTTTTAAGTTTATTTTTTGTTGTACCTATGTATACCTTATTACAGTTTTCACTATTATTACCATTACACGGTATTTTATAAACTAAATTTGACATTTCCGATTTATCTTTTCTATCTTTTGTGTTGCTAAATAGTCTACTTAATGTGTTATATGTTTTATGTGCTACTATATATTTCCTATTATCATAAATTTTTGATCTTTCTAACCTTTCAGATATAAGAGGAACATAAGTTAGAGATTTATAAATTTTAGGTTCAATAACGTTTCTTGTGTTAAAATTATTTCTGTTCTTATATTGCCTTATTAAATTACATGTTAGTTGAATTGGGTAATTATTATTGTTTAAAATATTTTTAATCTTTTCTATTCTAAGTCGCTAATATTCAATACCCTCTCAATTAGATTCTTTGCTGTATTAATTATGATTCTTCTTGGGTGTTTCGAATAATAGTTTATAATTCTTCCAGAAGCTGTGGGTTTTTGATACCAATCTATTAATAATCTATCACCTCTTTTCTTTACTAATGTGTCTAAATAAGGAATTTTAGAATCATATTCCTTTTCAATCGTAAATTTTATATTATCATGAAACGAATTAAATGTTGATAAAATATTATCAACTGAATTCTCTGAAATAATACAAAATAAGTCATCAACATATTTTCTTATGATTTTTGGTTTTATATCCAATTTTTCAATGCAAGAATCTAATAATTTCTCCATTACAAAATCAGCTATAATTGGAGAAGCTGGAGATCCCATTGGAAGTCCTTTTTGTTGTATATATATTCTATTATTGTATTTGAAATATCTATTTTCCATTATACAGAATTTCAAAATACGTAGAAAAAGATTCTTCTCAATTTTAGTATGTTCTTCGATAACATTCCATTTTTCTTCAATAATATCTAAAGCCATATCTGTTGGTATACTTGGAAATAAAGATACAACATCAAGTGAAATTAATCTCTCATCACTTTGTATCCTTAAATTTTTTATCCTTTCTCTAAAATGTAAAGAATCTTTTACATTATATTTAGAGTTTTGTGTTACTTTCCTTAGAATACTAGTAACATATTTACAGAGTTCATAAGATGGGGAGTTAACAAATGAGCATATTGGTCTCAAAGGAAATTGTATCCTTAAATTTTTTATCCTTTCTCTAAAATGTAAAGAATCTTTTACATTATATTTAGAGTTTTGTGTTACTTTCCTTAGAATACTAGTAACATATTTACAGAGTTCATAAGATGGGGAGTTAACAAATGAGCATATTGGTCTCAAAGAAAATTGTTCCTTATGAATTTTTGGTACTCCATATAATCTAGGAGCTGTAGCTACATTTGTTTTAAGTTTGTTCTTTTCCAAAGATGTAATAATATTTAATTTGAAAAGATCTTCACTTAAATTATTATTTGTTCTCTGTAATCCGGAAGTTGGATCTCTATTTGTCAATTTATATGTAGTAATATCACCCACAATATTATCCATTCTTAAAATATAATCACATTTATTCATAGCTACCATGGTATTTCCCTTATCAGCATTTAAAATAAGTAGATCCTTATTAGTTTTCAAAAATCTTCTTGTCTTATTCACTTTATCTAACAAAAATTTGTCTATATTTGTTAATTGTTTTCTATTTAAATGACCATTTATAATATTAGTAAATCTATTCCTAGCTGTTTCTTGTTCTTCTTTTCCTGTATAAAGTCCTCACCATCCGCTATAATTTTCAAAACGGGAAAATTTTCCCTTTTGACCGGAAGTGCGTGTTTATGTCCTAACGAAAGAACCCATTCTACTTCAGAGGGGATTTCAAAATCTGATTTGTTAACAAACCATTTCTTATTCTGTTTAATATTTAATTGATTCTGTTTTAAATTAATAAGGCAATTAAATTTCTTCTTATGTACCTCTTTTATCTGTAAACTTAATTTAATAGCTAATTTTTCTTGGTGTTGAATGAATGTGTTGAATAAATCTTTATCTAAACTTTGAGCCAAATTCTCCGTTATATATTCCAATTCTCTCTTAGCATTTCTCATTGTTTCATGTTTCCGTTTTATTGCCAAATTTAAAATCTTGTTTTGTAAAGATTGAATGAATCCTGATATAGACTGTCGAATTCTATTGATGCCATTTATCTCGAAAAAATTAGAAATATTTTTAGTAGAATTCTTTATAAATTTAGGAATTATACCTGATTTTCTGCAACGTATCAAAAATATTATAGCTGCCTTTGATTTTACAATTTGGTCCTTAACAGTCTTATACCTATTGATTTTCCTTTTTATCCCCTGGTCTTGAAATTGTAATGATAATTCATTTTTAGTCTGATGTGCTCTCAGATTTTCTCTATATTTATTTTCCTTTATTCGATCTTCAATATTATACTATATTATTCTTTAAAATCGAGTTCAAGATCCTTTTTATAAAAAATAATAATAATAATGATTATTTATTATTTCTTTCTTTCCAATATTTCGTCACCATATTGGGTGACTTCTTCAGGGAAATTATATAATTTTTTTCAACAATAAAAACATATATATATAAAATTTTTAAAAAAGGCGGGAAATTATAAAAATACTTTTTGACAATATGAAAAATATAAATATCACACGAAACAAAAATATTTTAAGTTTAAAAAAGATAAGGAAACAAAAATGTTTTTATAAATATTTAAAATGAAAATATAACACAGAAACAAAAAAAAAAACTATTTTGAATTTCATATATTATTTAAAATTAAAATAATTAGCTCAGTTCTTATTATCTAAATGTCTATAATTTTGGGCTATATTCGCTATATCTGTTTTATAGTTAATGCGTTGTGTAGATGGTATTTTCATTATCTGTAACATTTCTAACATATATCTACGTCTGTAATTATTTTCTATGTTCAAAATTGTCGTATTATCAAAATCAGGATAATGATTAGAGTTATTGCAGTGTAATGATAATGCTGTTTTTTGTGTAGGAATGGTGTTCTTGTATTTTTGATCTGATTTATGTCCTGCAATTCTGGTTTTAAGTTAATTTTTTGTTGTACCTATGTATACCTTATTACAGTTTTCACTATTATTACCATTACACGGTATTTTATAAACTAAATTTGACATTTCCGATTTATCTATTCTGTCTTTTGTGTTGCTAAATACTTATTTTAAATGCTGATAAGGGAAATACCACGGTAGCTATGAATAAATGTGATTATATTTTAAGAATGGATAATATTGTGGGTGATATTACTACATATAAATTGACAAATAGAGATCCAACTTCCGGATTACAGAGAACAAATAATAATTTAAGTGAAGATCTTTTCAAATTAAATATTATTACATCTTTGGAAAAGAACAAACTTAAAACAAATGTAGCTACAGCTCCTAGATTATATGGAGTACCAAAAATTCATAAGGAACAATTTCCTTTGAGACCAATATGCTCATTTGTTAACTCCCCATCTTATGAACTCTGTAAATATGTTACTAGTATTCTAAGGAAAGTAACACAAAACTCTAAATATAATGTAAAAGATTCTTTACATTTTAGAGAAAGGATAAAAAATTTAAGGATACAAAGTGATGAGAGATTAATTTCACTTGATGTTGTATCTTTATTTCCAAGTATACCAATAGATATGGCTTTAGATATTATTGAAGAAAAATGGAATGTTATCGAAGAACATACTAAAATTGAGAAGAATCTTTTCCTACGTATTTTGAAATTCTGTATAATGGACAATAGATATTTCAAATACAATAATAGAATATATATACAACAAAAAGGACTTCCAATGGGATCTCCAGCTTCTCCAATTATAGCTGATTTTGTAATGGAGAAATTAGTAGATTCTTGCATTGAAAAATTGGATATAAAACCAAAAATCATAACAAAATATGTTGATGACTTATTTTGTATTATTTCAGAGAATTCAGTTGATAATATTTTATCAACATTTAATTCGTTTCATGATAATATAAAATTTACGATTGAAAAGGAATATGATTCTAAAATTCCTTATTTAGACACATTAGTAAAGAAAAGAGGTGATAGATTATTAATAGATTGGTATCAAAAACCCACAGCTTCTGGAAGAATTATAAACTATTATTCGAAACACCCAAGAAGAATCATAATTAATATAGCAAAGAATCTAATTGAGAGGGTATTGAATATTAGCGACTTAGAATTTGACGGAAAAAATATAGAAAAGATTAAAAATATTTTAAACAATAATAATTACCCAATTCAACTAACATGTAATTTAATAAGGCAATATAAAAACAGAAATAATTTTAACACAAGAAACGTTATTGAACCTAAAATTTATAAATCTCTAACTTATGTTCCTCTTATATCTGAAAGGTTAGAAAGATCAAAAATTTATGATAATAGGAAATATATAGTAGCACATAAAACATATAACACATTAAGTCGACTATTTAGCAACACAAAAGACAGAATAGATAAATCGGAAATGTCAAATTTAGTTTATAAAATACCGTGTAATGGTAATAATAGTGAAAACTGTAATAAGGTATACATAGGTACAACAAAAAATAAACTTAAAACCAGAATTGCAGGACATAAATCAGATCAAAAATACAGGAACACCATTCCTACACAAAAAACAGCATTATCATTACACTGCAATAACTCTAATCTTTATCCTGATTTTGATAATACGACAATTTTGAACATAGAAAATAATTACAGACATAGATATATGTTAGAAATGTTACAGATAATGAAAATACCATCTACACAACGCATTAACTATAAAACAGATATAGCGAATATAGCCCAAAATTATAGACATTTAGTGAATAAGAACTGAGCTAATTATTTTAATTTTAAATAATATATGAAATTCAAAATAGTATTTTTTTTTGTTTCTGTGTTATATTTTCATTTTAAATATTTATAAAAAGATTTTTGTTTCCTTATCTTTTTTAAACTTAAAATATTTTTGTTTCGTGTGATATTTATATTTTTCATATTGTCAAAAAGTATTTTTATAATTTCCCGCCTTTTTTAAAAATTTTATATATATATGTTTTTATTGTTGAAAAAAATTATATAATTTCCCTGAAGAAGTCACCCAATATGGTGACGAAATATTGGAAAGAAAGAAATAATAAATAATCATTATTATTATTTTTTATAAAAAGGATCTTGAACTCGATTTTAAAGAATAATATAGTATAAAGTTTTTTACCTTAAAGATTCAATTTAAAGTAAAATTTATGTTCTAAGAAGTATCACATTTGATTTGCGATTCTAGCCGAAAGTTGTCACCGATTCATAAAACATATCGTTGGAAAGGTATTTAAAATAGCAAGGTATAATATGTCCCCAACAATTAACACTCTTACTGGCAAGCCCACCTCTAGACGGTGTTCTTATTCCGATAGCAAACAAAATTTACAAAATTTTCTGTGTGTTTGACTTGCAGAGTCTTATTATTGTTATCAATCCGTAGGATAAGCAATTTTTCGAGCTCCATAAAATAGGCATTTGGTTGATCAATAATTTCATCGGAGCTAAATCTCTTTCCACCAAGCCATTTCTTTAGGTTTGGAATTAGGAAATAGTCGCTGGGGGCTAAATACGGAGAATATGGCGGATGAGGTAGCAATTCGTAGCCCAATTCATGAAATTTTGCCATTGAGACCACACACGTGTGCACCTGTGCATTATTGTCAACTGAGAGCAAACGCGGCATCCATTTTGCACACAGCTTTCTTAAATCCAACTGATCATATAAAATCGAAACCACACTACCATATGAAATGCCTATGACATCAATAATCTCACGCACTTTTACTCTTCGATCGGCCAACACAATATCGTGGATTTTTTCGACATTTTCAGGTGTATTGACCTCAATTGGCCGTCCAGAATGTTCAGCGTAATTTGTACTTATGCGACCACAACGAAAGTCAGTAAGCCACTTTTTTACCATTAAAATCGATGGTGCAGAGCAGAGAACTGCAACTGCTGATTGCAAAAAGTTCATACGCAATCAACACAAGAATAAATATGTGTTAGCGTTTAAAGCTGAATATACTCCAATACACATATTTGTTGATGATTTCAAATCAATCAAACCACGTGCAACTCGTTCTGTCTGATTTAATCATCGGTCGTTTTCATACCATTCATTGTATTCTTGTTCGTTCGGGTCAACAATAATTATTTTGATGTAGAATAAATCAGAAAAACAACAAAATAGTTTCATATCAATAAAAAGGGGTTTTGTAGAAACACATTTCATAATTAGGGTGGGCCTGAAATCCGCTTTTTGAGAATTTTTATTAGTAATACCAAATATATTGTTCTTTGTGAATTTTTTTTTTTTTTTAATTTAGGTCGATATCTCGGGCTCGCTTAATCCGGTTAAAGTTAAATATTGTCTAAATTTTTTCACCTGTTCTGTTTGGAAATTTAATTCTCTACAAAAAAAGTTAAAGTGTAAAATGTCATAAAATTAAGATTTACTAAGATAAGAGCAAATTTTTGAAAAAAAAAATATATTTTTGATTATATAACCGCTTTTTGAGGATGAAAAATGATTTTGAACTATTAATTTTATAGTAAATTCATTTCTCTTTCATGGTTCTTTGGTAAAAATGTGAAATTTATACTAGTTATTAAAAAAAATAAGTTTTGTTTTAAAAATATTCATTTTTCGAATTTTATACTATATTTTCGCTTTCTAAAGATAAAAAATTGTATAATGTTGTTGACAATACTTACGGCAATATTATATTATTCAAAATCATTTTTGATCCTCAAAAATATATAATATAATTATTCAAGTTTAAGGTCTATTTTATACAAAATTATTTATTTGTTATCCAATATTTCGCTATCTCAATGGATAGCTTCTTAAGGTTTTTTTTTTTTTTTTATAAGAATAAGATAGGAAATTAAATAGGTCCATAAAAATGTAATAGAATAATTTTTGTTTCCTGTGTTCAATTTTTAATATTTTTTAAAATTGACAATTTTGTTGTTTCATTAATTTTGATTTGTTAAAAAATTTGTTTAAAATTAAAAAAACAAAAAATCCCTGAAGAAGCTATCCTCTCAATGGCGATATATTGGATAACAAATAAATAATTTTGTATAAAATAGACCTTAAGCTTGAATACTTATTACCTGGAATTTGTATTAAAAAGGTCGAAGAAATTGAACTGAATAATTAATATAATTATTTTTTTACCAAAATTGCCATTAGGTAAGTAACTATCAACTTAAGGAGATTTTACTATTTAACTTTTTTAGAGAATTAAACTTTCAATCAAAATAGATGAAAAAATTAGACAATATTTAAATTTTTCAGGATTGGGCAAGCCTGAGATATCGACCTAATTTTTTTCCAAAAAAATATTTTTATTTCACAAAGAATATTTTTGGTATTGTATTACTAATAAAAATTCTAAAAAAGCGGATTTTAGACCCACCCTAATGTACAATATACCATTTATTAAATGTGTTTCTATTTTGTTTTAATTGTGAATACACTCATACGCGTTGTTTGTTTTTTTTTTAATTTATTCAACGCTGATTTTTTGTTGAGTGATTAAATTTGCATAAAACATGTTCGACAGATGATTCAACTGATCCGAATCACGCGTTCAGTAAAATGATGCTGATTTTATTATACACTGAATTTTATTGAGTGATTAAATGTAAACAAGAATTTTAGTGTATGATCAAATCAAGAAAAAAGTTGATTTTTCAGTTCTCTAGTGCAGAGTCCCCATAGTATTTATCAAGCTTTTCCTTGGTTTGATTGACGGCTTTTTTTTCGCAAAAAATAATGTTTAATGAGCACTCGAAATTCACTTTTTCCATTTTTAAAAAATCCACGAGGTTGTATGTTTTGAACAGCTGTTAAACGCAAAGTAACAGCTGTTAAACGCAAAGTAAATGACAGTAGTCTATTAACAGGTGGAACTTGATGGCAGCAGTGTTGCATTTCACATAACTACGAGGGAAGTCACGGGCTTATTGATCCGCCCTCGTAGTTGAATCTATTGGTAATCGTTAATCTTTTTATCGAGTTACGGCTTGGATAAAAAGATTTTGAACAGAAAAATCAAGGGAGAATTGAGTACAGATGAAATATTGCCGTTGATTTATCTAGTAACTTAAAAACATTAAATCCATACATTAATTATTGTTGATTGGTAAGGGTTGGCGGTTGCCTGAACAATGCTAATGTACTTTCTGAATATGCAAAACACCGATCCCAATAAACCAAGAAACGATACAGTATCATTAACAATATAATTTTTCATGAAATGTATGATTTCGTTTGATATTTAAATATGATGTCGATATAGTATTATAATTATGAATATGCCAAAATCGACTTTTTGCGAAGATTTTTTATTGTTGAAAATGGTTATTTAGGGCTTGAGTAGTAACTGTTGTTTCGCGACTTTTTTATAATTCTGTTATTTACAAAATTACCGTTATTTTTAGGTTACTGAAGAAAATTAAAATTTTGACCTTTAAATTTCCAGAATTCGACAAAATGATGTTTGGCAACTTTGTACAAACTCTTTTGGCGAGTATTTTTGCTGAACATATGAACTCATAATATTTGCAAATACACGGTGTTTTGATGTATTTTTCAATAAAAACGAATTTTGCGCCATCCAGCGGCAATAATTTGTATTAAAATTTTTAAAATCGGTTGAAAAATAACCGAATGAGAAAGAAAAGAGCTATAAGATAATGAAATAGTTTCCAATTTATATTAAAATATGTATGTACCTTAAATTCATCATTAAAGTTTTGTACGTACTTACATTTTTAGCTTTGCGAATAAAATTTTAGTTATTTAAATAGAATTGCATTTAACAGAATCTTTATTATTATACTTTTAAAAACATCAAGTTAATTTACACATAAGAGTGTAAATTCTTTAGTTTTTTCTTTTTTTTTTGAATTGGGACTCTCAATCCAAATTTGTTGTTTGCAAAACTTTTTCACCGTGGTACTTATAATTTTAACCTCTCAAACTGTTTATTTGCTTTTTAAGAATTTTTATCGGATTACTCTGTACATCGGCATAAGATAGTTCATGTAATAAATTAAATAATTCCATAGTCTCATCCATATCAATCAAATTTAGAAATAGGACTTTACTCTCCGTAAACAGTTTTTTTGCTCGGTGTTTGCTCCCCATCTTTTCCAATCTCTTTATTCGTTCCTCAGCATTCCATTTTTTATTTTCCTGAAAATCCTTTTTTATTATTTTTAAACCATTTTCCATGCTTCGTTGGATGGTACTGCAAAATATGGAAAAGGAGTTGAATGCATTTGTTTTGCCGGGCCTTTACTTGCTGACATCTAGTGTTGGAAAGGTATTCAAAATACCTTTCTAATTGCTGAATAATTTATACTATACAAATTATTGCCGCTGGATGGCGCTAAATTAATTTTTATTGAAAAATGCAAACACCCTGTATTTCTAAACATTATGAGTTCATGTGTTCAGCAAAAATACTCGCCAAAAGATTTTGTACAAAGTTGCCAAACATCATTTGGTCGAATTATGGAAATTTTAAAGTCAAAATTTTGATTTTCTTCAGTAACCATAATTTTGTAAATAGCGGAATTATGAAAAAGTCGCGGAACAAAAAATGCTGCTGAAGCCATAAAGATCCATTTTCAACAATAAACAAGTAAAAAAAGGCTTAAATTCGGCTGTGCCGAATCTTTGAATACCCTCCACCAACATCCTAAAAAAAATGTTCTTTACTGTTTTTGAAACAAATAATGTAAAAAATTTTTGAACTTTTTGAGGTGAAAAATATTTTGGACGCGAAAACAAATTTTTTAGTGAAAAAAAATTTAGTGGTGAAAAATATGTTTGAGGTGAAAAATATTTGAGGTTAATACAAAATATTATTCATTTATAAGCGACTGGTGAAAAATATGAAAAAATATATTATGTACCAGTCGCTGCTATGAAATTGTACTAAAATACACCAATTTGTATGGAAAATTTAGAGGTATATTCACATTTTCACTCATAACTTTTTAACCGCTGGACCGATTTTGCTCATTTTCAATACTGCTCGGGAGGATGGGTAAAAATAGGCACCCCCGCTTTCGTGTTCGGATCGTGATCGCCATTTCAACAGACAGACAGACGGACATCGCTAAATCGACTTAAAATTGCATAAGGATCACGAATATATATACTTTATGGGGTTTTAGACCTATATTTTGACATGTTACAAACGGAATGACAAACTGATATATACCCTCACCATATATGGTGGAGGGTATAAAAAGTCGATTTTGGAATATTGCTTTATATACTTCTGTTTATAATTGTTAAAATATTTATAAAAAATATTAAAAACGCAAAAGAATCATTTACTGCAATATTCTAAATATTGCCATTTTTGACATCGTTACCACCGTAATTTTCGATATGGTTAATATATTTATCATTTTGTTTATTTCGATATCGTTAATGATATCAGATTTTGATGGAATAGCGATACACTAACGACAAAAATTTTGGAATTTGGCAAATATATCGCGCTGCCTGATTTGTTCGATATTGTAATGATATCACTACTTTATGGAATAACGATATCATAAACGAATGTGTATTTTTCTCCACAGTACTTAGTATTATGTATCGTTTATGATATCATCCCCGAGCGAACTTATCATCGAAATGATATAAGGTTTTTTTCGAATTTTATATACATATTCCATAAAAATTTAAGTAGTTATAGATATAGCTACTTAAAAAATTAAGGATGTATAAAAATGCTGCCAAGTCTTAGAAATTGTTGGCTTTTCTCTTTTAAACGTAAACAAAAATATTTAAAATTTTTGTATTTTTCATTTGATAAATTAAAAACAACACAGCTAACAAATGAATTATGTGTTTGTAAGTAAAGGTAGAGCTGGGCAAAAATATAATTGCTCTATTTCGCGTTCCAGCGAAGTCCAAATACGAAAACAGCTTTCATACAAAAGCGGCAACAAAAATTCAGACTGTATTTGTTTACAAAAAATAAAGAAAAGTCATGTAAGTATGGATAGTCGTTTTCTTTACAAGTAGTTATAGATATAGATATAAAATTCGAAAAAACAAACCTATAGTTATGGTATCGGAATTGTTTGGATTGTTAGATAATTTTTGCAAAAAGTCATAGTCAAAGTCATGGAATTTTATCATGCAAGAAACTGCCATCAGAACACCGCAAATGTAAACGGAAAGGTACCCTCACTAAGCAAATTGGTACGTAGTGTTGAAAGCCAATATATGGTATGCAAAATCAGAAAAGGAAAGCCTGTTTAACCCCAAATGGAATATTACCAGAAGATAACAATAGATATCATAACGATATTATTTTAGTGGTATGTTTGCCCGAGGATGATATCATAAACGATGCGTTTGTAATAGGTGCTGTGGAGAAAAATACGATATCGAAAATATTAGGCAGTGCGATAATATTTTCGACATATTCCCAGGTTTTGTCGTCATTTTAAATAAAGTAAAAATATGATGTATATGATATTAAGGATAATTAAAATTATTTCAGTAAAGTAGTCTTTTTAACCATATTTTATTTTATACGGATTTGTAAAACTTAATTACAAATATTTAGATAAAAATGTAAAATTCGGGAATTTTTTAGAAGTGTGTTATGCAAATTTATATGGAACGATTAATGGGACTGCCAGCGGTTTTTCTTAAAATCTTGAATTTGTCCTGCAGATTTACGTCAAATTTGCGAAATTTTAACAAGTGTTGATAATATTGTTACGATTTTACCCTTTATAAAATCGTTGATTTATTTATCTTGTAAATAAATCGATTTCTTTCTATATTGCAAATAATAAACACCGTTTGAAATTATTTATAGCTCTATTTATTTATAACCGTCACTAAAAATTACAGAAATAAACAGCAGAACCAACTCGCCACTTAAATCCTTCAGAATTCGCTGCTCGATCGTACCTCGCCTTCATCTTGTCGCTTAACATTTTAATTCGATTGCGGACGAACTCCTGACGTTTGTTGAGGTCTTCTTGTTCCCGGGAAGAGTTGTCGTTTTCACTGTCTGTTGCGGCGGGCTTAACACTAAGTTCCAATTCGCCAGGCAATTTGAGTTCCATTCCAAAGATTGTTCTTACTGGTCCTTTGGCTGCGATGCATTGCGCGCAATTTGCTACCCAATCGCCTACAGCTTGTTGACAGCCCGCCCAGTAAAACCGTTGTTTTAATTTCTCTATAGTTTTTGTGACACCAAGATGACCACCACTGGGACCTTCATGGAACTCCCTCAATACCTCGTTTATTTTAGATGCCGGCACCACAATTAAATTGGCCACATTTTTGCCGTCGGCACTTTCCCATGTACGGTATAAGTAACCATTTAACACTTGCAGGCTATTCCACTGGGCCCAATATGCCTTCATCAGCGGACTTTCAGCTGATATCTGCTCGCGGGTAGGCCTCCTGTTTTCTTCTTTGGCTGATAAAATCTTCGCTAACATGGGGTCACTCCGTTGCGCCGCTGACCAGGCTTCACTCGACTCGATATGTGTTTGTCGAATACCCACGATACGGTCTTTTCCTTCCTTCAGCCTTTGAACTGTGCTTGCCATGTTTCCTACCCTTGCTGTGCTCAATGGTAACCGGTTTTCTTACTTGAGCCTTGTGCTCATATCCAACATCAAGGGGTATTTCAACATTCCGCCAAATCATAACTTTTTGCCCCATATTCAGATTAATGCCGTGACTAATCATGAAATCTGCACCAATGATTACTTCGTCCACAATATCGGCAACAATAAATACATGATTGACGCTTATGTTGGAAATCGTTAGTTTTACATTCACTTTGCCATAGACAGTACCAGTTTCACCAGTAGCTGTGCGCAGACTCACCCCATACAATGGTTCAATTGCCTCCTTAACTAAATCGGGTCTGATGACAGACTGTGATGCTCCTGTGTCTATAGTGCAAATGTGCTTTCTGCCGTTGATATATCCGCAAGCAGTAAGACTGCTTTTTCCCTGCTGTATTCCAGATATGGAGATTGTGGGGCCCTCACTTGCACAAGTTGGATCGTGCGCCGCAGTGCTAGCTCTTTTAAATTTTAACGGTGAGCCCTGGGTTAATCGGCGATCGGCCCGAAGGCTCTTCCTTGGTGCTTTGCAATTTCGCTGAAAGTGTCCCATTTTACCGCAGTTGTAGCATTTGTGCTTCGGTTTGCCTCGCTTTTCACCTAATGCCTTCAGAACTGCCTCTTTAAGCTTTCTTAACATGGTACTTATATCTTCCTCTTTTTCAGCGGTAAGTTCGAGGTTTTGCACATTAAATATTTGCGGCTTAGCAATTATTTTCGCAGTCTCCTGTGACAGCGCAAATGAAACAGTTTCCGCAAACGATGATTTTCGTGTAGCACACACCGCGTACCTTACATCAGGATCATGAATTCCCTTCACGAATGCTTAAATTTTGAATTCATCTAATAATGGATGATTTTCGCCCGGATACGACAGCTGCACCAACCGCTCAATTTCTATTGCAAAATCTTGCAAGGACTCATTTGCTTTCTGAAGTCTACCTCTAAGTTCCATTCGGTAAATTTCCTTTTTGTGTTCGCCACCATACTTTCGCTGCAGTGCCACCATTATGTCGTCATAATTATTTCTGCAGGTGATTGGCACACTTTCTAGAATTTCCGCAGCGTTTCCTTTTAAGGCCAGAATCAACTCTATAGCTTTTTCTTCGATGTTCCACACATTTCTGGCAGCAACTGTCTCGAACTGGAACTTAAAAACATTAAATGGTACGCTTCCGTCAAAAGTAGGGGCCTTTGCTCTACCAGAACTTTCCTGAATAATTCGTACTGGGCCCTCTTGACATTGAGAATTATTTATTTTACTTTCCAGATCTTGCAGTTTTTTCTCGACGTCATTCTCTAAGTCGGTCACTCTTTTTGAAACCTCGGAAATTTCTCTAGAATTTCTCGAAACTTTTCTTCCACCTTAGCTAATAATTTCTCATTATCTGCTTTCGATGTTTCTAGCAGTTTCGTTTCCATCTTAGCTAACAGTTTCTCGTTGTCTGCTGTCGATGTTTCTAGCAGTTTTATTTCCATTTTAGTTAGCAGTTTCTCGTTGTCTGCTCTCGAAGCTTCTAGCTTTTCCATCATAGCAGCTAACATTGCGCTTAACTCCATATTACCTTCTGTTTTCCGGGTACTAACCTCCATTGCTTCTTTTTCGTCAAATTCGTAAGTCGCAATGTCGATGTTACGCCGCTCGAATTCCTCTATCAGCCTCTTTTGCAATTCTGTCTTATTACCTAATAATACTTTCTAAAAAAGTACGCGAACAGAAAATTTGCAATAATAAACAAGTTTACAGCTGATTGTAAAAATATTAAGCAGAAACATTTTAGAAGGTTTTCTTATCTTTTCTATAATTCATTTAACAATATTTGTTGCTTTGCATTTGTATAAAACAACGTAGTTGTAAAATATTTTTTTTTTGTATTTTCAAAAATTTAAACACATTTTTTTCAGTCATATGTTTTTTCTGCTTGTAAATTCTTGCTGGCAATAATTTGTCCAGTAAAAATTTGCAGAAATAAGAAGAACTTTCAACATCAAACTGTCACTTTATTCTCTCTTTTTTTCTTTATGTTTACTAAGTATTTGTGTAAACGAACGACATCCAGTAAAAATTTGTACATCCAGTAAAAATTTGTACAATTTTGTTTGTACGGAGATTACTCCGTAACTACTCATCTGATTTCAAAAAATTTGGTTCCAATATTTAGAACAGTCCTTAAGGATGTACATAGGCTTTATATCATTCCATTATAAAAATTGATAAAAAGAAGTTATGAGTTATGTATTCTGTTGTTTAGTTTGGTATGTAGGTCTGTTGTTGTTTTTTTGTTTTTTTTTCGTATGAAACTACAACAACAACAAAAATAAAATATTTTTGAGGTTAACAATCTTAGTTAGCACATGTTAAAAATAACAATTAAAACATCGCAGCAAACATGTCAATACGAAGAAAATTCCCCAATCGTATTGCTTGAAAGCAAAATTTTATTGCGGTAATAATCGTTTTCGTTTTACGGTAGAAAACGTGTCCCGAAAGCAATACTCAGCATAACGAAATTGATTCTTCTAGAAGATAAAAATGCAATATGATATCGCATAACCATTATTTGGAAGTTAAAAAGAAGATAAAAATATGTATTTGCAAACTTTTTTATTGTTAATATGTATGTATTTAAGAGAAGATATTATTATAATTTAATTAATTTTTCTTGACTGCGTCTATTGAATCCTTATTGCCTTCCATGGATTTGTTTTTCTTTTGCCATCTTTATGGTATTTTCCATCTAAAAAAAAACAACAAAAATTATTATTTTTTCAACCCAATATTGAACTAATGCAATATAATTTTTAATCACCTTAATATTCGCAAAATTATTTAAAGTATACTGCAGAAATCTCGCTGTTTTTAGATATTGCTCTAGTTTCTCAAATTTTCGAAATAATTTTTTTTTTTCAAATGATACAAAACTAAATATATATATTTGATATATCGCCGAAATATCTTCTAGATTATAAAAAGAAGATATATTCAAAATACTCTCTGTAATATCTTCAGTTTGATATTTTTTCCAAATTCTTATGCGGATGTGATTTTTAAATTAAAAATACTAGTTGAGGTGAGCGTTACAAATGTATAATGGGTAATTTTTAAGAGCTTTCAGATTTGATTAAAAAATATAAAATTTTTATTTGAGTTGATAGAACGGTCTATATAATTCAATGCTTTAGATAATTTCATGTGAATGTTGACCGTGGCTGCGCCTCAAATGGTTTAAACGCTGCACAGTGCTTTGTTCCCATATAACGAGTGGACAAAAATAGAAGGAGTTATCGTAGCTTACTGAAATTTGGTACGCGATTTTAGTTTGAGTTAATTAGAAAATAAACGAAATTTTAGGAAAATTGGTGCAAGGAGACGCCTACTTCTCATATATCCAATTTAAAAATGTAATAACATCTTCAAATTTGGTCAGAAGATAACGAAAATTTATAATTGTTATTAAAACAAAGTTTTAATAACAATAACCTGTCATATATCCTTTAAAAAAAAAAAGCTATAAAACGTTTAAAAGTTGACCAATTGCACTCAAACTTATTAAATTAATTTAAATAAATATAACAGATATGTAAACTTAAATTTGTTGAATTCGGGTTTGTAACTAAAGTCATTAGTGTATCCTTTTTTATTACAAACAATACTAGTAAATTAGTGTAATATTTTTAAATAGCGTTACCCCTAAAATACTGTTACTTTGCAGTCATTGAAAATTATTTTTAACACTAAAGTGAATAAATTTGTTTTTATTACCATTAAAATAGTGAAATTATCAAAAATTCCTTATAAATCAGAGATTAAATTTTATGAAACTTTTTAATAAAAAAACTATGTCGTTCGCATACCTAACTTAATAAATTTTAATAGCGGTAAATAAAATGTTAATTTAATAAAACAAGTACTGTCAGGGATGGAACTTTTTAAATAATACTCAAATTTAAACAAATTTAAAATCGATAGTTCTTTTTATAAAAAAATAATTATTAATTATTTTTAACATTTTTCAAAAGAAGGTATTGAAAAAAGTACTTACGTTTTAAATTCATTAAATCTGGTATGTTTATTTATTTTTGTTATTAATATTGTTACGATTTTACCCTTTATAAAATTGTTGATTTATTTACCTTTTAAATAAATCGAGTTCTTTCTTTATTGCAAATAATAAACACTGTTTGAAATTGTTTATAGCTCTATTTATTTATAACAGTCATTAAAAATTACAGAAAAAACACTTAATAGCAAACTTTATTTACACGATGTAGATAAACTAAACGTTAGCCACACTTTAGTTCTTCACACTCTGCGTTTTACTTATGAACTGAACTACTGCGTCACCAAATACCCGTATTTATATGAGTAGTCAGGTATTCTAGTTATTTCCAGTTTATTACGACACTAGATGTTTCCAGCTGTCAAAATTCGCGTGAAAAAATTTCTAGTTGTAGAAATTTCTTGTAACAATATACTATCAAATTATAAAATTAGTTGACGATTGACTTTATTATCAAAAGTTATTTTAAATACTGTTGTGTTGTTGCTTAAACTTTACATTTATAAGAAATAATAAGTTGTTTGTTTAATATTTTTGAAAATATTATAGAAACATTTCTTTCTGTTGTATAAAAAAAAATTTTTTGTGTTTATTTACACGTCAAAATTATTTTGTTTCCAACATTAAAATTTAAAACCAGAAACAAAACTTGTTAAAGGTTTATATTAAAAATTATATTTTAAGTTTGATAATAATTAACTATAGAATTTAAAAACTAAACATGGAATACTTTTATTAACCCTTTCCGTATTTTTGCCGAATATATTCGACATTACAATGTACTCTTATATGAACTTTTACAGTTTAATAATTTACAGCTAGTTATAATTTTTTTTGAGAAACATTTATGCTATTTATAGTTGTTTTCTTAAGAAGTACACACTACGTTTGATGAATTTCATGTAAAAATCGAGATGCATTGAACCCGACCCACAGTGCTTTGTCCCATAGGCAAAAATCAAAAATTAAGAATGGGCTCAATTGCCGTCAGTAGAGGGCGTCAAAGTTTGAAAATATTAAGCAAAAATTACTGAACAAAAAATATTGTTTTCAGTTGTTTCACGAAAATAATTCTCAAAAATATATTTTTTTAAATACTGATTTAAAGTTTTATTTTTTTAATACTTAGATATATTTGTAGTAAACCTTTAATACACTATTTAATATATATTTGAAAACAAATATTTTTTACAACTCCAAAAAATAGGTTTTTTTTGGTGAAAATTCGAAAATTTCTTAAGTTTGATGGAGTATAAAAAAAAATTATATAAAATTAAATAATTTTTTATTTCGGTTTTTGTAAGTCTATAATATTATCTAACATATTATTAAAAAAAAGTGCCGGTTTTTCACAAAAAATCAAAATATTGGCTTTTGTAAAAATGGCTTAATTTGTGATTTTTACCGCATTTTTTTGACTTATATGATTGAATATTGACCAATTTTCAGCAAATTGGATATATGTACAAATATCAGTAAAAAGAATTAGTCACAATTATCATGTACCAAATTTCATTCGAATCGGATGAAAATTTTGAATAGTCTACTTACAAACTATTCTTTTAGCTCCCAATGAATTAGAAGAACATACTAGGAATATGGAAAAATTTATTATCTTTGATTGCGTATAAAAAAAAATTATATAAAATAAAATAATTTTTTATTTCGGTTTTTGTAAGTCTATAATATTATCTAACATATTATTAAAAAAAGTGCCGGTTTTTCACAAAAAATCAAAATATTGGCTTTTGTAAAAATGGCTAAATTTGTGATTTTTACCGCATTTGTTTAAAAAAATGTATTATCTTTGATTGCATATAAAAAAAAATAATATAAAATTAAATAATTTTTTATTTCGGTTTTTGTAAGTCTATAATATTAACTAACATATTATTAAAAAAAGTGCCGGTTTTTCACAAAAAATCAAAATATTGGCTTTTGTAAAAATGGCTAAATTTGTAATTTTTACCGCATTTGTTTGAAAAAATGTATTATCTTTGATTGAGTATAATAAAAAATTATATAAAATTAAATAATTTTTTATTTCGGTTTTTGTAAGTCTATAATATTAACTAACATATTATTAAAAAAAAAGTGCCGGTTTTTCACAAAAAATCAAAATATTGGCTTTTGTAAAAATGGCTAAATTTGTGATTTTTACCGCATTTGTTTGAAAAAATTTATTATCTTTGATTGAGTATAAAAAAAAATTATATAAAATTATACAACTTTTTATTTCGGCTTTTCTAAGTCTATAATTTGGAAATTTTTTCCGAATCGGATAAAATCTCTTGTACCTAGTTTTATCCGAATTGGATACAAAATTTTGCATATCCACCGTACAAATTATTCTTCTAGTTCCCGATTACTTAGTATTCTTATTGAAAATTTTACTATTTTTGATAGAGCATAAAAAATTATATAAAATTATACAAGTTTTGTTAGATTTTTTAAATCGGATAAAAACTCGTTTTATTTATTTATTTATTTATTTATTAATGTCATATCCTGCACAACAAGATTTAATCTTATAATTACAGTACAGGAATTACCAAGCAAAAATAATAATGACAATTGTTAAAACATATTTAGGAATAGGTTGCAATTAGGTAAAATATTTTTAAAGCTTAAATTTAAATTACACAAGATTAAAAATAAAAATAATAATAATAAAAAAAAAAAATATTTAAAGCCAAACAGGAAAAGTAAGAAAATATCAAGAATAATTTAGAAAAACAAATTTTTTAAAATGAGTAACGTTGCTGTTAAGTTGTTGGTTTTGTGGAAGCATATTCCAGAGACGAATTGCATTTATATAGAATTGCCACTCAGATACTAGACAATGATGTCTTGGTAAAATAATCTTTTTGCCCCTATTAGACTGAGCAAAACGAAGTTTTTCATAGAGGTATAAAGGTTTTTGCGTATAAATGATTTTATGTAAAAAGAGAAGTACTCTTATCTTCATAAGATTTATAAATGAAACACCAAAAATTTTCTTTGAGAAATCCGAAGTTCCATCACGTCGCCTTAATCCAAAAACATAACGAACAATGCCATTATACGCCACGATAAGCTTAGATTGGCTTGCGAAATCGCTATTGGCATAAAGTTCACAACCATACAATAACCCCGGAATCAGGTATGATTTGGCCAGCAGCAATCTAATTTTTAAAGGTGTAAAAGATTGTGCTGCCCAAAGTTGTCTTAGTTTCATGAATGTCTGACCCACTATTGTGTTAATATGGTTTGTCCATGTTAGACTACTATTTAGTATTAGACCAAGATTTTTAGCTGTTGGGACAATGTTAATTTTCTCGTTGTTAATGGTGATATCATGTTCGAAAACTGGATTTAAAGTTTTTTTACGAATTACCAAGCATTTGGATTTTCGTGGATTAATACAGAGCCCATTAGCTGTTGCCCACCGGTATAAACTATTAAGATCAGCGTCGTGTACCTAATTTTATGCGAATCGAATAAAAATTATAATTAGTATTATTTAAATTAGAATTAGTTAAAGTGTTTGTACTTGAAAATATTTTACTTAAAAAAAAATTTGAAGGAATAAGTGTAGCCCTTTTTAAAATTATCAATTTTTGACATATTTTCTCTATGACATATTTTTTCTAATTTATTTTATAATTGTAAAGTTATATTTTTCGATAATGGTAAATTGTATTTAAAATTGTGTATAGTTGCTTTTTGGATATCTGTGTAAAAAAATAAAATCCCAGAAGTATATATCTGTATTAATAAATGGCAAAATTGGGAAAAACTTAGTTTTTGAGAAAAAGGACATGTGGGAGAAAGTCAAGTACTTGTACCGAATAAAAAAAAACCTCCAGAGATCTAAAAAGTATCTTTTTAAAACTTATTATCCGTTTTTAGTGCATTCTGATCATTAATGTAGCTAAAATTCAGTTTTTGAGGAAAAGGATATATGGGAGGTAGTAATGTCCGTGCACCGAATGAAACGAAAATTTTCACAGAGCAAAAAAGTATAATTTCATAAACTATTCCGAATTCTTACTGTATTCTTATCATTAATGTAGCCAAAATGTAGATTTTAAGAAAAAGGATATATGGGAGGTTGTTATGTCCTTGCTCCGAATGAAACAAAATTAAGCACTTAGCTAAATGACATAATTTAACAGAGATTTACTAATTTTTGCTTCATTCTGCTCATAATAGTAGCTGGAATTAAACTTTTAAATTTAAGGATGTATCGGAAGTAGGCGTGTCCTTGGGCCGATTTTTTCGAAACTTCCAATTTTTCTTAATTTAGATATTCTGAGCCAGCATACCAAATTTCAAGTTTCTGCGACAACTCCTCTAATTTTGCCGATTCACTATATGGGGACAAAGCACTGTGCGACCCCCTCAGATATCGATGAAATTTTGTTCATAGCTAAATTTGATCAATACAAACAAACTCTCATTTTTAGAAATGACTATTTTGGGATTTTTTGGGCGTGGCACAGTGGGAAAGTTTTCGAAAAAACGCGAAAATGGTCGAAAAGAGCTCCATTTAAGCTACAATAACTCAGAATCGGCTGAACCGATTTACATGATCTTGGTATCATTGATATCTGAGGTGGTCGGGTTCAAAATTTCAGTTTTATCCCGATTTTTAAATGAAATTCATCGTTTGTAAAAACAACCAAATTTTTGCAAGCAAAAAATAATATTTTGAGTAGTCGAACGATATTGATAAAAATTGTAAGCATTGAAACAGGTTTATAGAGACGTTTTCTAAAAAAACATAATGGGCCCTACAATAATAAGACCGGTTATATGACTGGTATTGTTGACGGAAATACCCGTCACTGCGTAGAACAAAGTTTCTATCAAGTTCTTAAAGACAATATGAAAAACTTGACCGAAACTTTATTTTTTTTAACAACAAAAAATGCAATTTATATTAGTTGTTTCACTCTTGCATATAAACTTAAAAAAGTTTGTAAGTTAAAATAACTGAAAATATCATTTAAAAGAAATGATATTTCATTTAAAAACCGGTCTACTTCATTTTCATTTAAATTAAATGCCATTTGTTATTTATTTTTAAATGTTGATTAATCAACTGACACATCCGTAAGAAACAACTGATATAATCAGTTAAAATAAATGTCAAAATTTTACCTACCAATCATTAAAAAATAACTGTTTTTTTCATTTATTTGAAATTATTTCCGTTTTTGTATTTTTTGTTTTTTTTTTTAATATACTCGTACAATACAAAATGTATGTATGCATATAAAGCTATAAACACTTTTTGTGTGAATGTATTTGTATATGTATGTGTGCTTATGAAGTTCTTGTAAATTGTATTGAAAAATTTTGTATATATAAAAAACAAATTGAAATTTTTTGAATATTTTTTTTTGAAACAGACAGCAAACAAAATTAAAGTTTGTAATAACTGTTACGGACACAAATAAACCACAAGTTTCCGTTTTGTGGGTAAATTTTTATTAAATTTCAAACAAATGAAAAAAATAAATGAAACTGAAAAAAATGGGTAAATGATAGTAAATTATTTCGAATAAATGTATAAAAAAGTTAATATAGATGTTTCTTTGAAAAATAAATGTTTCTTCCTTTATTTTTAAATGGAACGAAAAACTTTTTTATTAAACTACAAACAGTTAACTACATAATATTCTGAGTGTATGCATGAGTGAAATAACAGAAATTTTATTTTGAATTCCAGGTAATAAGTATTTAAGCTTAAGGTCTATTTTATACAAAATTATTTATTTGTTATCCAATATTTCGCTATCTCAATGGATAACAAATAAATAATGTTGTATAATATAGACCTTAAGCTTGAATACTTATTACCTGGAATTTGTATTAAAAAGGTCGAAGAAATTGAACTGAATAATATTTTATTTTGTTTATGTGTTAGTTTCAGTCATCAATTTCTTGTAGGGGGGTTATTTTGGTGACTGTTTTCGGTTGTCAAATGTATTCAACATTTACCTACAGAGGATATTTTTTTCATATTACTATTCACTGGAGAATAAGGTTCGTGATCCAAAATCTTATAACTTTTCACTTCGTTTTCATAAACAATGGCAAGTTTAACTGATGATAAGATAATGGCGTTGCTAGAAGCTGATTCAGATGTTGATGAGCCAATTGAAGACGATGATGAAGTGATATTTGAAGTGCTACAAGTGCAATCAACAGATGTTTTGCCAGGCGACCATGAAGCTGTATCAGAGGAAAATATTGACACTGAATATATGGAGCATGCCAATACCTCTACAGATCAACAAGAACCTGGGCCAAGCAGTCAAATAGAACCGGAAATTTCAATAACGTGTACCCTTAAAAACAATATAAGTTGGAGAGCAGTTTGAGTATCCTAAAATCATGGAGGCGTTGTTTTTGAGCCAAAATCTGAAAAAGTTGATATATTTGGTGTTGAAACGTCGTTCCATAATTCAATAAATGTTTGACGGGTGATGACTTCCTTTCAAAGACGGTACACTACACAAATTTATATGCGCAAATCACTGGACAACTGTGGTTCAACCCATGTACGGTGGACGATGTCCGCATTATTTTTGCACACCATATTATAATGGGCATCCTAAAATTACCCTGAGTGGAGATGTTCTACGACTCTGTAATAAGAATTATACCTTTATTTTGCAAAACGCAACTCCTCACTTCAAATCATTTTTCTAAAAAAATCAATTTTGTAAATCACTTGAATAAAGTTGGTGATTGCTCGCGTTGAAATAGCTGTTCGTTACGTTATTCGAAATTTTATACACACAAATTAGAATTTTATAAATCCCTGCGCTGAAAAAATAATCACTTGAAGTGTAAAAATCGTCACATGAATTGTTTGAGCGTTGGTTTGAAATTTTTTCAAACTATTTTAAAAGCAGACAATTTGTAATAAATTTGCAATAAGTTTTACTTTATTAAGCAGTTTTTGATTTTTTTTAATGAAAAAATTTCCAAAAAGTAGCATAAACTTTTTTTTGCGGGTTTAGGTTTAAGGAGACAAAAATATTTACATAAGGAAAAAAGGATTTTCAGCTGTTAACATTGGTGTTGCCAAGCGCAAAAAAGTAGGGATAAATGTAACAAATTAACTCATATCGTCTTAGAAAAAATTAATAGTATTATTGGTTTTTCTGATGATATAATTGTTTTTCATGCTGATAACAAAATCGAAAAAATTAATGCTAAACTACAAATATATTTCAACATCGTACAAAAATATGCCAATGACTGAAACATGAAAATCAACGAAAAAAAATGTGAAACAATACTCTTTCGTCCTCCGGTATCAAAATGTAATTATAATATCCGTACTAAGTGGAAGCAATTTGGTATTCATCTCGATAACTTTTTGCATTTTAATAATCATATAAATACACAGCTTATTAAAGCGAGAAATGCTTTTTTTATGTACAAAAAACTATTCTCACAATATATTAATTCAAGAGTGAAAATAATATTATACCAATCTTTAATTCGGCCAATTTTAACATATGGCAGCCAAATATGGTTTAACATTTCACCATCATATATGGAAAAAATTCGAATTTTACAAAAGAAAATGTTTATCCAGAATGAAAACGGTATTCCTATATTTTACCACATATATAGAAGAGCCAATAATAAAACAATACACTGAAACGTACTTTCAAACGACAATAGCAGATTTGATACAAGCATATATTCAGAGGATAAAAATATAATCCCAAATATAAATAAACAAAAATACTGGTGACTTAACTAATACCATTTTGCATCTTTTTTATCGTTTGACTTTTATAACACTTTTATTTTATTGCAATATAAAAGTAAAGTTTTTTCAAAACTTATTTTTCTTTACATAAATTATATACAATTATTCATAAAAAAAATATTTAATTAGAAAACATGTTGGTAAATTTAATACATATTTAATGTACTCGAGAGCCCGAATATGGGACTATGTATAATAATAAGTTATATTGGTGACTATTTGTTTATTTATTGTTTAAGCATACATAATTGGTTTAAATAAACTTAAAAAAAATTAACTCATATGGCCCAGTGTTCGATTATTCGAACACTCGTTTTTATATTTTTTTCTTTTTTTAATTAAGATTCTGAACTATTTTTTAATGCAATAAGGTAGTATAAGGGGTAAGCTTTAAATGTAAATACAAAAGTTCTTACCCACTTCACTCGCCCTTTTATAACAAAGCAGAAAAAAGATTAATGTGTTTTAGCATAATTTTTAAAAAATGGTTAAAAATAAACATACATGTTCAAACGTTGTCGTGTATGTTCGCACATGAATAATGTGTGAGCATACATAACATTTATGAATGCATAAATGTCATATATGTATGCATATATGAGCACACATATTTAGTGAAAACCGTCATAAATCGCAATGTATGGAATCATATGGGAAGATATTTGGCATGTATATCATTCGTTATCACATATGAATTGACATTCTGTCATAAATGTATTCATTCATCTCATTTTTAATCGAAAGATCATACAGTTTTTTTATATCCAAGTAAACAAAACGGTAAGCTTTTCTGAGGGCTCTAATTTAACAAGTCAAAACTACTTAACCCATTAGAAGCCATTGTACTCAACTGAGTACACCTTGACTTTTTTAGATTTTCTCTGACACTATTTGTCCTATAATTTAAGTAAAATAATTTTCTGAGAGCCAACCAAATTTAGAAATTAAAAGCAAAAGCTTTTTCTAATCTAATACTGTTATTATTATTTAAATCCACATCGTTTGATGGCAATTGAAAAATATTAGATTTTGGCAACATTTTTCTTAAAGGTAAAAATTTTATTACTGAAATTTGTAATAAAAATTTTAATATATGTGTTATTAGTGTTTATTATTTAATTAGGCATTAATTGAACATGTTGAATCAAATTTTACAACAGCGAATTTCACAACGATGTATGTGTGAGAGTCGGTTTCCACTTTTTGCTCCTTGACAATTTATAAGGATATATTAATTTTTCTTTCAATTTTACCTTATTCTATTTGATGCATTTGCCTATAACATAAACATATTTTTTATTGAATTTTCTCCTCCAAATTTTATTCGGCCATTAATTGGTTAAAGTACATATTTTTTAAATTCTATTTTTTTTTAATTTATATTTTGGAAGTAAATATGAGCTTTCTAAAAAAATCGTAAAAATACTAAAGCTTAAGGTTAATTATAAAATCAAAAGTGTTTCAGAAATGAATCAGAGAAAAACAAAGAAAGTGGAATGTTTCACTAGCAAGCAAAAAAGGCCTAAGAAAATTTAGCATATAAAATTTGTTCAAGTATTTATCCGAGTCATTTTTGAGTCGAAAAGAAATCTCTTTTGGATGAGCAAGTTAGAAATAAAAATTTTACCTTTAATTAAAAATTTTACCTTTAATTAATTTAATTTTTTGATTCAACATATTTATTTCATTTAACATCATTGACTTAAATTGAATAAAAACACTTTGTCATTATTTTATAGCATTTTTATTAGAATTACTTAAATTGTTTTCAGTTTATTGTATTAAATGGGTTTACTATTTTAAAAATATAGTCACCTTGTATAACAGGTTTAATGCTATCAACTTCATTAATACTTATAATATGAAAATTGTTGCTTACATTAAAGGAAAGTAAGTGCTTTACAGTTGTATTGGTTTTTTGTGTGTGAAATTTTTATTGGTTTGAAAATTTAAATATTGGATTAATAAATACAATTCTTTATTATATTGCACATAACAGTTAATTATAGCAAATTTCTTTTCAGTCTAACCTTTAAATTTTATTTCAACAGTGTAATTATTTGTTTATGTTTTTTTATAAAGAGACGACGTAAAAATACCATTTTTAATGTTCAACCTGTCATAAAGAAAGGAATTTTGGATCTAGTCCTTTAGAGGCGAGCAATTTTTGCTGAATTGTGTTAGGTTGAAATACTTTATTCTTTCCAAGAACTTTTATACTTCCACATATTACTGAAGAATCCATTCGATTTCGCATTATTGTGGCACCTTGTGCTATTTTCATATTATTGACTATTTCTTGCTTTAAATAACGAGTACCATGGACACTTTTTGCTATCAACCCATTCTGATTTTCAAAGGGAAAAGCTATAGTGGCCCATAAGGGCCCCCAACGGCGAACAGAAAAACCTAAGTGGAGAAGTTGATGAATGTTATACGATAATTCTTGATTTCCGTAAAGTTCAGGAACTTCTTTAACGAATGACTCTAACAGAGCTTTTGATCCTTGACATGTGTGTTAGTTTTAATACTTTTTTGGACCAAACTATATACGGATTTAACAAGAAGCATCCAGTGCTGCAAGTATTAATCCGGAATATTGTTAAGTGCAGGGATGAAGTAATTAATCTACCAATTAAATAATGCATTTGCTTTAAATAAATGAAAGCTTTTAAAGAACGTGCCATCCAACCAAATTTTTTAACTGGCCGAATGTTCAACAAAAAATTATTAATTTCCTTTATATTCTTTTTAATTCTTCAATCTCCTTTCTTATTCATCCACACATTTAAAAATTATTTTGTTACACCTAACAACACCGAATGCATAAATTCTAGAAGAACGCAGGTAGAAATATCAATATTAGGCAAACATGATATTATAGTGGTCCCTTTAACACCCATAAAGTGATTTAAATTCCCGCTATTCTTCACGATATTTGCTTGTTCCTTCATTTATTTTTCTTTACGTAATATAAGATTTTTTTTTTATAAGGGTACACTCGAACCAACTTCTTTCCTTTTGAATTTTCATATACAATGGTTTTTAATTGACAAATATTACACCCATATTGACCATTAAAATTTAACACATTTTGGATTTGAGCTCTTGCGGGAGCATCCGCAATAAAAAGAGGATCACATATCTTTGATAAATTTATTACACCAGTATCTGGATCTTTCCATTTTATGATATGACTATTTCAAATTTTTTTCACAAAATGACCTCAAAAAAAGGTTCGTTTGAGGCTTTTCTGTTTTTTTATACAAAATTCCAGCGGTCAGTATATTTTTATAACGTATGTCCGGGGAAAGTTCAGCAATAACGAACATTAGAGGCCAACAATGGCTACATAAACTTTTTATTAGGGATATACCATCCGTATACATTATAAGTGTTAAGTCATACTTTTTCCTGGATACATATACACGATGGTATTCCGATCCATCAATTATATCTGTTATTTCACCTTTTTTTCTATGAATGTTCACTTACTTTTTAGATAGGTCATTTGTTTCAAATAATTGTGTTATTTGGTGTAATATATATATTTCGAAGAAAAATGAAACGTTTTCGTTACCACAATTACTACAAATATCAATTTTGTTTGGGAGAAATATAAAGCATCTTTTGCAAAAGAAATGTTTTATTGTTTTGCAAGGTGGTGCTTGATTCTCTAAAAATTTGGAAAAATTATATAATGTTTTAGGCATTTTATATCCAATTGGTAACATTGAGTTTATTAGATTTAATTGCGCCTTAAGTGCCGCTTTGGGTAATTTATGTATTATAAGCATATCCAAAATTTTTAATACAGCCTCTTCCACATTAATTTTGCAGTTTTGGGTAATTTATGTATTATAAGCATATCCAAAATTTTTAATACAGCCTCTTCCACATTAATTTTGCAGTTTTCATATAAAGCATTACTTGTTTTATGGATAGTCTCTGTTGAATTAGATCTACTCGACTCATTATTATCATCACGATCATCATCGGTCATACTTGATCCTGTATCAGACCAAATAGATTCACCCTCAGTTGAATTTGGTTCTGTGTCACCTTGTTCTGGAATACTTTCTTCTGCATCGGATTCAACTTCTTCTGAATCGGAGGGACTTTCATTACAAACGTCCATATTTGTTGCATTTTCTTGAAATTATCTGTTTTTATTTCGCTTCCAACGCTGCATTGTCTTTAAAGGAATCTATAAAAGTTAATTCATACTTAAAATTGTATTGTAGTTAAAGAGTTGCAGTTGCATTAAAAATGTGAAAATTGTCATTTAATATTTATTTTGATTACGGCAATTTACGGGTTCTTACTAGTGTTTCCAATTCGATTAACCGATTTCTAGATTAATTGCCCCTATTAGAGAAAAAGAAGTAGTGATTTTAATTCCGGTGTTGTGAAAATTTGGATCGGAACAAATGATTTTTACATAGGGGTGTCATAGGGTGAAAGTTTTCATTCACAAATGATTTTTACATAGGGGTGTCATAGGGTGAAAGTTTTCATTTATGATCCTTTTTCATTGCATCTAAAGCATTTCTTATGGTTTAGTGAAAAATTAGATCTTTTGATATTCCCAAATAAATTTAAAATTTTTTATTTAAATTTGAACTCATATAGAAACAGTTATGTAGGATCAATATAAAATTTTATATATCAATGGGCATAAGTTGACAATTCGTAACAGACAACAAACTGACAAATTTAATTAAGCATACAAAACCATCTTATAAAAATCATTTGGCATTGTTTTCTTAAGTAAATTTGTTTGATACAGTGTAGTCGGCAACTTATGACCATCGGGGCTAAACTCAATATATTTATAGGCAAATAAAGGTGCAAAGTTCAGTAATTGAGTCTTATTTTTTAAATTACTTTATTCGAAATTCAAAGTTAAAAATTGATACCAATCACTAATAACTTGTTTCAAAATAACCAAAGTTTAGTACTTAACCATAGTTATGAATATCAATTGTTTTGAAAATATCTATTGTTAACATTTTACTTTCATTATTTTTAAAATAAGTTATCCGTCATGGATTTGAAAAAAAAGCTAATTTAATAAAAATCACATTTTTGGAAGTTGTGAAAAAGAACTGATTTAGAATGGGAAAATGTGAACTAAATGATACTTAATGATAACGTCAGTTTTATAAGTATGGATCCTTCAGGTAATGAACAAATTTTTAGTTTGGTTAGGTTTCTCTAAATCTCATTCGTTCCGGCACAGCGTACACAGTGAAGACACGGTGATTAGAGCGCCTTTTTTTCCTTAACGGCCTTTTAGAAAACTACTATTTTAATACACTATAAAAGCAACTGCGCTATGAAAAACTGTAGGTGAAACAACTGTATGACAATTATTCTGCCTCTCTTCCTTACGTCTGATTTTCCAATTCGTCAGCTTATTATTGGTTTGGCCCAATCACCATTTTTGTAATAATTGAGGCGATTGGATTATATATAATATCAATATCCTCTTTCTAATTCTGAAACCCATTTTTCATCATAACTGAGATAACTAATATCAACTTTGATATAAAATTAAGAATGAAAACCATTTTCATTGTTTTTCTTTTAAATCTTTGGGCAAACTAATAATAAGCTGACGATTAATTAAATGTGTTTTGTGAGTGTGTTTATTTGCTTATACATTTCACAGATCATATAAATGTGAAACTTTGTTGTATGTTTTGTTCTTTTGAATACTGAGATAAAATAAAAAAAAACATTAATTATGTGCAAAAATGCTATAAAAACATAAAACAGTTTTTGTTATTACAATATGTAACCCAAGCATAAAATTTGTTGTGAGTTTGTACTAAGTTATGAAACAACAATTTTAGTACATACAGTCATGTTGCACTTCTATGGTATCTCTTTGATATTTTTGGCGATCATATGTTTTAAAACATGCTGTGTAGTTGTTCACTTTTACACATTATTTTTTTGTATACATTGTTTTTAAATCTCTTTCTTGCCTAGGACATGAAATACAACAACAACCCTCACCATACGGTTTTGGATCACTCGTTTGACAGCTGTCACTTTTGACATCACTGGTATACCCTGTGCGTTCCGGGTTAATAAATTGTTGGGGGTTAAATTGTCGTTGTATTAAATGATTACAAGAAAACATGTTCCATTTTCACAGTCATTAACTAAATATTACTTACCACAGTATCGTTCTCGTCCTTCTATAATCTGTATTTTAGCTTTCTTGAAGCAATAACAATATTTTTGCTATTACCTTCTCCATAGTGAATGTTTTTGGAACAACTAGGTTTTTCAAAAATTGCAGACTGTGTAGTCTCTTTACTAGTTTGGGTATCACATAGTTTCATTCGTTTTAAACAGCATCGATCTTCCGCACTCATTTTTTTATTAATATTTATTATTTTTTTAATAATTTTCAAATTCAATTATTCACTGGATTAACTTAAGAAAATAAAAATTTGACATAAGTATGTCAAATTTTAAAAACAATGATGCCCCTAACATAATTAAAAACGGAAAATAGTTTTGGGAATTCAAAAAGTTGCAAATTTTACCATTGATGTTAAGGTCCAAAAATAAATATTTTTATGTCGTCCAGACGGATTTATTTCGATGTAAATTTCAAAAAGTCTACATGTAAATATATTTATCATTTATAATCGTATTATTACAAAATGTATTCTACATATTGAAAATGTTACTGAAATAAAATGTTTGTGTTTAGAACGTGGTTGGTAACCGAAGCGATGTAGTTATCGGTAAGTGCAACGCTATTTTAAATTATTTCAGTAACAGTATTTTAAGGATAACGGTATTTTAGTTTTTTCGTATTTGTATGTTAGGGGTAACGGCATATTACCTGCCAACCTTGGTTTTTTTTTTTTTTTCTAAAAAGGCCTATATAACAAGTCTATATAACAAGTTTTAAAATCTATAGAAGTTAATATTGGAAAATTATTCTTAATTATGTTTAAATTATTCTTAATAATGTTTAAATTCCCAAATAAAAATGTCCCCAGTTTTGTTCATGTTTTTATGGCATATTTTTGAAAACACTTGACATATTTGTTTTGATAACAACATTGTGTCCAGTGCTGGCAACAAACAATAGCAACAAAAACCGATATTTTATAATAAAGAAATTTTTTGCAAATATTAATAAAATTGTGGAGAACAGTGCAAATGTATTGTAATAGGAAAATTATGCAAGTATAAAGCGTACATATACATAAAAAAAAGCAAAACTTTATTGACAATTCTAAATATTATCGATAAATTAATGAGTAATGAAAAAAATTAAATTTATTTCACTGGTTTTTCTTTGTACTGTCAAACTGTGGAAACAAAAAGTGTTTCTTTACAAAATGTATTTCTCTTCTCTCTTACATTTCTTGTTTCATTCCATCAATGTAATATCAATTCAATACAAAATAAATATAGTGTTATACAAGCTTAAAACTATTCCACCTGTGCTTTTGTGGTGAGCAATTAATGTTTGGTTTTATACAAATTTGACATAAGTTACATTACAATTTTATAAAGAACAGGCTGATTTTTTTTTAACTACCAAACATTTTCTTTTAATTATAATTTTCGGTAGATTACCGACAATGTATGATGTCTATTTTTAGAGTGATTTAGTGTCATAGTCAGTAATTCAAACTTTTAATGTCACAAAAACTACTAGCGTTTTTTATTGCTATTAAAAGTTAGCGACATTGGAAAAAAATGCCACTTGTTTAAATTTAATCTAGTTTTAGGCTTTTTACACTGAACAACATCTTTGTGAACGCGTGGAAGATGTTGAAAATATGAAACAAGTGTTTACATTGGCAACATCTTTCATCTGCCAGTTATTCTGCTGTCAAAAAATAGAAGAAAAAGACGCATATATTTTGTTTAAAATAAAAAATGGATTTTGAGAAAGCATTAATCATTAGATTAGTTGTTGCTTTGCAAGAACAAACCCGAATTTTAATGCAGTACATTGAAATATTAAAGGTCATTCTGGAAGAAGATGATGATGAAGAAACATTTTTGGTTGACATAAGAATGAAATTCTTACATGTGCCGCTCATTTTCCTTTGTTGAATAATTTTTTTTTGTTTATTTTCTCCAATGTCGGTTTGCTAGTGATGGCACAAAGAAAATCGATTTTGTTGTCATTATTTTAGTGAGGAAACTTAAAATAACGAAAGATGTAAGATGGACAAAATGAGAAAAGATAATCTTTTGTAGATGTAGAACGATGTAGAATTTTTGGCCTGTATAATTCTTATGGGAAGATGTTAACATCTTTCTAAATTGATGAAATATAAAAGATGTAGCTCAGTGGAAAAAGGCTATTATGGGAAGATGTTAACATCTTTGCAAATTAATGAAAGATGTAGCTCAGTGGAAAAAGTCTATTAGCTGTGAATTGTTCACTCAATTTTTTCAGTATTTTAATTGTACGATTTTTTTGCACATTTTTTTATAAAAATTTCTACAAAATGACGAAAATAGGTAAGTTTTACATGTGTATAAATATTTTATAAATAATATTTAAATAATTCGTAGCAAAAACAAAAAATAATAAAAAAGAGCGAAAGGAGAACAAGCGAATAAATTGCTCCCAGCATATTCCCTCATCTCCGCTGTTAACGCACAAATTGGAGTCGCCTTCACCACCACTACGATTGCAAAAGTATAAAAGGTAATAGGCTTTTTACACTGAACAACATCTTTGTGAAACGCGTGAAAGATGTTGAAAATATGAAACAAGTGTTTACATTGGCAACATCTTTCATCTGCCATTTATTCAGCTGTCAAAAAATAATAGAAGAAGACGCATAATTTTGGTTAAAAATAAAAAATGGATTTAGAGTAAGCATTAATCATTGGAGTAGTTGTTGCTTTGCAGTACATTGAAATATTAAAGGTCATTCTGGAAGAAGATGATGATGAAGAAAAATTTTTGGTAGACATAAGAATGAAATTCTTACATGTGCCGCTCATTTTCCTTTGTTAATAATTTTTTTTGTTTATTTTCTGCAATGTCGGTTTGCTAGTGATTTTTTTTGTCATTTTTTTTAGTGATGACACTTTAAATAACGAAAGATGTAAGATGGAACAATATGAGAAAGGATCTGTAGATGTAGAAAAATGTAGAATTTTTGGCCTGTATAATTATTATGGGAAGATGTTAACATCTTTGCAAATTGATGAAAGATGTAGCTCAGTGGAAAAAGGCTATAAGACTCTTAAAAAGGACTTGCAGAAACAAACATACGATTTTTTGGGTCACTGTTCGCAATTGTCTCAAATATCTCCTTTTACAAAGCAGTCATTGGACGAACCAACGTCATATGTTTTAGAAAAACACGGACAACCTTCCGTATCATCATCTCCAAATTCTGTGTTTTTAGCCAGGTATAATACAATATATATTTAAATTAGTTAGATAATAATATCAAAATGTCACAGGTACAGTGTGAAATGAAGGATACAGATTTCTTTTTTTAAAATCGCAGATATGGAAAAGCAACTTAAAAAACTGTACCAAGCGCCACAACAACATCATAATGACAATGAAGTACATAATAATAACAGCCACAATTTTGAATATGAGGAAAATAATATTGAAGCTGAAAGAAATTTTTTGCAAATATTAATAAAATTGTGGAGAACAGTGCAAATGTATTGTAATAGGAAAATTATGCAAGTATAAAGCGTACATATACATAAAAAAAAGCAAAACTTTATTGACAATTCTAAATATTATCGATAAATTAATGAGTAATGAAAAAAATTAAATTTATTTCACTGGTTTTTCTTTGTACTGTCAAACTGTGGAAACAAAAAGTGTTTCTTTACAAAATGTATTTCTCTTCTCTCTTACATTTCTTGTTTCATTCCATCAATGTAATATCAATTCAATACAAAATAAATATAGTGTTATACAAGCTTAAAACTATTCCACCTGTGCTTTTGTGTTGAGCAATTAATGTTTGGTTTTATACAAATTTGACATAAGTTACATTACAATTTTATAAAGAACAGGCTGATTTTTTTTTAACTACCAAACATTTTCTTTTAATTATAATTTTCGGTAGATTACCGACAATGTATGATGTATGAAAATCGATTTTTTTGTCATTATTTTAATGATGAAACTTAAAATAACGAAAGATGTAAGATGGAACAAAATGAGAAAAGATAATCTTTTGTAGATGTAGAACGATGTAGAATTTTTGGCCTGTATAATTCTTATGGGAAGATGTTAACATCTTTCTAAATTGATGAAATATAAAAGATGTAGCTCAGTGGAAAAAGGCTATTATGGGAAGATGTTAACATCTTTGCAAATTAATGAAAGATGTAGCTCAGTGGAAAAAGTCTATTAGCTGTGAATTGTTCACTCAATTTTTTCAGTATTTTAATTGTACGATTTTTTTGCACATTTTTTTATAAAAATTTCTACAAAATGACGAAAATAGGTAAGTTTTACATGTGTATAAATATTTTATAAATAATATTTAAATAATTCGTAGCAAAAACAAAAAATAATAAAAAAGAGCGAAAGGAGAACAAGCGAATAAATTGCTCCCAGCATATTCCCTCATCTCCGCTGTTAACGCACAAATTGGAATCGCCTTCACCACCACTACGATTGCAAAAGTATAAAAGGTAATAGGCTTTTTACACTGAACAACATCTTTGTGAAACGCGTGAAAGATGTTGAAAATATGAAACAAGTGTTTACATTGGCAACATCTTTCATCTGCCATTTATTCAGCTGTCAAAAAATAATAGAAGAAGACGCATAATTTTGGTTAAAAATAAAAAATGGATTTAGAGTAAGCATTAATCATTGGAGTAGTTGTTGCTTTGCAGTACATTGAAATATTAAAGGTCATTCTGGAAGAAGATGATGATGAAGAAAAATTTTTGGTAGACATAAGAATGAAATTCTTACATGTGCCGCTCATTTTCCTTTGTTAATAATTTTTTTTGTTTATTTTCTGCAATGTCGGTTTGCTAGTGATTTTTTTTTGTCATTTTTTTTAGTGATGACACTTTAAATAACGAAAGATGTAAGATGGAACAATATGAGAAAGGATCTGTAGATGTAGAAAAATGTAGAATTTTTGGCCTGTATAATTATTATGGGAAGATGTTAACATCTTTGCAAATTGATGAAAGATGTAGCTCAGTGGAAAAAGGCTATAAGACTCTTAAAAAGGACTTGCAGAAACAAACATACGATTTTTTGGGTCACTGTTCGCAATTGTCTCAAATATCTCCTTTTACAAAGCAGTCATTGGACGAACCAACGTCATATGTTTTAGAAAAACACGGACAACCTTCCGTATCATCATCTCCAAATTCTGTGTTTTAGCCAGGTATAATACAATATATATTTAAATTAGTTAGATAATAATATCAAAATGTCACAGGTACAGTGTCAAATGAAGGATACAGATTTCTTTTTTTAAAATCGCAGATATGGAAAAGCAACTTAAAAAACTGTACCAAGCGCCACAACAACATCATAATGACAATGAAGTACATAATAATAACAGCCACAATTTTGAATATGAGGAAAATAATATTGAAGCTTTGGGCGAAAATATGGACACATATTCAGAAAACCAACTATTTGGAAAAAATTTCAACGGAGAGGACGTAAGTAAATTTTTTAATATAAGAAAGATCTATCTGTTATTAGCTATACCGAAAAATTTGGTTACCACAACCTAACCATTTGATTGGCTACAAATTCGGTTTTCGAGTCGAATCTGTATTGCCTTTGTAGTTTTCATATTCATGCGTGATGTCCTCTTAATTGAAGTCACTAAGTTTTAATGTTATGACGAAATCATGATATTGTTGGCATGTCATTAGATCTAGCAAATACCACGAAGATTTCATTTCAATTAAGCAATAGAAACAACACAAATTTTAGTAAATAAAAACAGGAAAAGTTAAATTATTTATTATATGTATAAAAACAATAAATTTTTGTAAAATTATGTGTTCTTTTGAAGAAAAATCTATGTTATTTCTAAGTAATGACATGGGTGTTTTCCAATACAGTGCAATTGTCATCATTCTAATGTTCATCTGTAATTGATTTGGCAATTGCTTGCAATCATTTTATTGTATGTGAAGATACCCGGTTAAAGTATCTACATTGGAAAAGAATTGTTTGTTCACAGGATGTACTAAATGTTGTAAGTGTTGTCGTCCTATTTAAAACAGTTGTTAACATTTTTAATTCATTCAAACGATACTTTTCTATCGTGTATGTGTCAGTTTTTTTTATGACCTTTTAAATTTTTTCCCTATTTTGATGTTTTTTCGCTTAGTTGTTTGGCAAAAACGTAGTTTAACATAACTCGAGAACCAATTGTCCGATTTTGCTAAAACAAACTCAAAAAGAATTACAATTTCTTTAATCCGTTCATATAACGTTTTTCTTTATAATCGACAGTTTTGCCGGTTAAAATAAATTTGTGGAGAAAAAAAAATATTTTTTGCCTAAAAATTAAAATTTTTGTTTTTAAATTCATAAAAAATCCAAAACGGAAAAAAGGATCAAGTGTTATTAATTTCATGTAAAGTCACATAACCTATAAACAAAATGCGACATAAATCATAGAAATCGATTAACGCGTTCTGCTTTTATTTACAATTAAGTGAAGGTATCCCATTTTGACAAGAATATTGATATTTGTTTTAATTCAAAAAAGTGTCATTTATCGCCTTTTTTATAAATTTTCCCCAATAACTCCAGACTTCTGGCCATAAACTACTAAAAAAATTAAGTAAATATTTTTATAATTTTTTATTTTTATTTTATTTATTTATTTTAATAAATATTGCCTAGAATTTTTCGATGGTGGTTGTTCGGGACTAGTGGCATCGCATTCATCGCTATCATCAGTTTTTGAACCACACATAATGTCAATGTGTGACTCCACTGTTGGCCCTTCTGCATCTCCTGAAAATTCTTTATCATCAAGATCATCCTTGTCTTGCCACACAAGCTTACTCCACCAGCAAATTTCCGCAATTATTACACTCGGCGACTTTTTGCCTCTATATCTGTAAGTTTTTGTTTTATTAAAATGAGTTTGAAAAAATAAAAAATCAGTATTACCTCATTTCAAATGGCATAGCAACTTGATGATAGCGTTCACCTTGTTCATCAGATTCGGTAGAAAATTGTTTGCTGAAGTAGTCCAGATGATGATGTAAATAATGGATTTTCAAGGACATGTGGACACCAATTTCCGAGAATGCTCTTAACATCCTTGCGACAGAAACATCGTAGTTGTTAGAACGATGCTTTCCCAACAATCCTTCTATTACTTCTTTGATTGCCTGCCATGCATTAAATTCAGCGTCAATCAAAATATTGTTGAATGCGTCACTTTTAATCAGCTTTCGTATATCTGGACCATTTACTACGCCTGATTGGAAAAAATTAATTTGTTAAGATGGAAAATCATGGGAAATGAATGTGATATTATAACTTACCTTCTTTAATTTTACTTTCGCTGAGTCTCGGGTAAATTAGTTTCAAACACAAGAAAACTTCATCTCTTTTGGCGACAGTTTTGATAAAATTCTTAACAATTCCAAGTTTAATATGCAGTGGAGGCAGCAATATCTTCTCCTTCGGCACTAGAGGCTCACGAATAATATTGGCCGTTTGTAACCTGCTGTGCTCTCTGAGTTTCCATCCGTGGCATGCATATTGGTCACCGGAAAATCGTGTGTCCCAATCGCACAAAAAGCACATATATTTTATATAGCCGCTTTGAAGACCGCAAAGCATTGCTACAACTTTTAAATCGCAGCATATGCGCCACATATGTTTGGCGTAGTTAACCATTTTTAAAATATTTTCCAGTGCATCATATGTTTCTTTCGTTTCTGTACTATAGGCGATTGGAACTGAAGGTTTTTTATTGGTCTTATGCAAGTAGTAGGAAAATAAGGACCCAACTTGATTTAATGGCTTTTTATGTGGTTAGTGTGGCCGTCGGTTAATTCTTTTTATCTCTTGTTATACCCTCCACCATATATGGTGAGGGTATATATCAGTTTGTCATTCCGTTTGTAACATGTCGAAATATAGGTTTAAGACCCCATAAAGTATATATATTCGTGAACCTTATGCAATTTTAAGTCGATTTAGCGATGTCTGTCTGTCTGTCAATTTTTACCCAGATTATTGAACATCCTCCCGAGCAGTTTGGTATTTAAATTACATAAATTGACAAAACATATTCATATTACAGTTCATGCAAAATTAAGTATATAAGTATATCATCTTCAGCCCCTATGGTGGAGGGTATTCAAAGATTCGGCACAGCTGAATTTAGCCCTTTTTTACTTGTGTGTTTTTTTTTTCTATTCTTTGGTGGCATATACAGAACAACTGTCGGTTGTTTGCTTGTAATGTAAAAGTGGTGGTTATACAAAAATTGTCATGTGTGTGTTTTGCTAGAAGGTGTTAAGTGACAAGGATCTTTTTTGAAATTATGAGTGTTGCCGTCGGTTAATTCTTTTTATCTCTTGTGTGTGTTTTTTTTTTCTATTCTTTGGTGGTCATTGATCTACATATTTGTTTTTGTATTAAGAGGAAATTTGCTTGTAATGTAAAAGTGGTGGTTATACAAAATTTTTCTTGTTCGTGATTGGCAAGATTGACAAGGATCTTTTTTGAAATTATGAGTGTTGCCGTCGGTTAATTCTTTTTATCTCTTGTGTGTTTTTTTCTATTCTTTGGTGGTCATTGATCTACATATTTGTTTTTGTATTAAGAGGAAATTTGCATTAAGTGAAAGTCAATGATCTACATATTTGTTTTTTGTATTAATAGGAAATTTCCATTTTTTCTTTCTTGTGTTTATGTTCTATTTTTGTTTTTATTTTTTTGTGTGTTTGGTATATACATTCTACATATAAATGTACAAGTAGGTCATAAATTAATTATTTATTAATGTGACATTTTCGTTAATCTACAAATTTTTGTGTTTTAATGAAATTCGAATCTGTTTGTTTGTTTTGTTCGGTTTTGTTTTCTTGTAATAAAGCGGTAATTGGAATCTGTTAGTGTTTTGTTTGTTTGTTTAGTTGAGTATAATAAAAAACAATACTAAAAATTAGTTTTACATGTATTTGGTTTTATTTTACTTTCTTTTGAAATAATTCTTAAATTAAAATCTCATTAAATATTTCTTATAAATTTAAATACGTATAATATAATAATTTCGGTTATTTTTTTTCTTTAATTAAAAATTTAGATGTTTATGATAGAGATTTATAAGATCGTTGACTGAATTTTCTCTAAATTTATAGATGATGCAACTACATGTATCAGGTCCTTCAGTACATCTGTCGTCAGACCATATGCAATCCTCAAAATGCTCTCCATGCACTGAATTAAGAATTCTTTTATTCTCATATAATTCGAAATAATCAGCGTTCTTTAAAAAGAAGTGTAAATCTTCTAGACATATAAACTCCTTATATTCATTAAGGAATTCTACAATTTGTTCCCGCATTGACATCTTAATCGTCTGAGTCGTTCTTTCTGTCTGAATCCAGAAATTATTATTATTTATTGTACCCTCCGCATTTATAATGTGAATATTTAAACTATTTGACAATACTATGAAAATAAAGTGAGCAATTTATTGTAATATCTTTAGGATACATTTCACAATATTTTGAAATAAAGAGTGAAGAATTAATCCGTCTTTGAAAAAAAAAAAGAGAAAAAAAAGAGAAAACAAATTTATTCCTCTTTTCATATTAGTCCATGCAATTTATTGTAGTAATTTTTAATATATAACAAGAAGTTAATTTAAAATTTAATTCATGTGAAAGTTTTATTCTTAACAAAGTCTTCAAAGAAACAACAACCATGAGCGCTGTATCAAAATCATTAATAAACAAATATTATGACCTCAACAACAAACCAATTCTCCATATTAAAGATATGGAGGATCTTAAATTATACAAAATATTGAAAGCAATTAAAATGCAAACGAAATATTGGGAAAGTATCCAGATTGAGGGAGAAAATTGTGTCATCTTTCTGCCAAAAAGATTTAATGCTATAACTGATGATGAGGTAAAGGAGTTATCATCTGGCAAGTACTTCATCAAAAAATTACCTACAGTAGACGATAAACACTTGCGATTAGAGTTGGAGTTATTTGATATAAATGAATATATTGTTCCTGAAAGTGGCAAATATCCGCTTTGGAGATGAAATTGTAAATTTGTATTAAACAACGAGAAATAAAAATATTAAAATACATTGAAAACAAAAAGAAAAAAAAATGCGTTTTTATTTATTAATAATTTCATACAAAAATTTCAGGCATAAGTGACCACAATTAAATGAATTATATTTTTGATGTCTTCTATAATTGTACACTATATTTGAGCCCAAATATGCTACTAATTCAAGTGGTGGCTGCAAATTTCCAAAACTATCAAAGTACTCCTTATGATCTTTATTTTTGTAGTATGCTACCCAATGCGTGCCTGCTCCAATTGAAGAATCCAGATTAACAATGCCACATTCTATTCGTCGAGGATGTTTGGGGAGTGAATCTCTCATAAAAATACCTCTAAAGTGTGGAATATGTGTGGTAAACTTAATCAAATCGATATCAGTAAGTGGTCTTTTGGAGAGCATCTTAATTAGTTTTTTGACATTTTATCGAATACAAGACCATACCCCTTCTTATATGGTTTAAGATAAAGACCCTTTCCCATTGCTATAGCCTCCATTTTCTTATTATGTCTAGTAGCCTCTTCGAGTTGTTTCTTAGCATCTTTTGCAGCATTAATAGCTTTAACAATAGCTGCTCCACATAACCTATAAACAAAATGCGACATAAATCATAGAAATCGATTAACGCGTTCTGCTTTTATTTACAATTAAGTGAAGGTATCCCATTTTGACAAGAATATTGATATTTGTTTTAATTCAAAAAAGTGTCATTTATCGCCTTTTTTATAAATTTTCCCCAATAACTCCAGACTTCTGGCCATAAACTACTAAAAAAATTAAGTAAATATTTTTATAATTTTTTATTTTTATTTTATTTATTTATTTTAATAAATATTGCCTAGAATTTTTCGATGGTGGTTGTTCGGGACTAGTGGCATCGCATTCATCGCTATCATCAGTTTTTGAACCACACATAATGTCAATGTGTGACTCCACTGTTGGCCCTTCTGCATCTCCTGAAAATTCTTTATCATCAAGATCATCCTTGTCTTGCCACACAAGCTTACTCCACCAGCAAATTTCCGCAATTATTACACTCGGCGACTTTTTGCCTCTATATCTGTAAGTTTTTGTTTTATTAAAATGAGTTTGAAAAAATAAAAAATCAGTATTACCTCATTTCAAATGGCATAGCAACTTGATGATAGCGTTCACCTTGTTCATCAGATTCGGTAGAAAATTGTTTGCTGAAGTAGTCCAGATGATGATGTAAATAATGGATTTTCAAGGACATGTGGACACCAATTTCCGAGAATGCTCTTAACATCCTTGCGACAGAAACATCGTAGTTGTTAGAACGATGCTTTCCCAACAATCCTTCTATTACTTCTTTGATTGCCTGCCATGCATTAAATTCAGCGTCAATCAAAATATTGTTGAATGCGTCACTTTTAATCAGCTTTCGTATATCTGGACCATTTACTACGCCTGATTGGAAAAAATTAATTTGTTAAGATGGAAAATCATGGGAAATGAATGTGATATTATAACTTACCTTCTTTAATTTTACTTTCGCTGAGTCTCGGGTAAATTAGTTTCAAACACAAGAAAACTTCATCTCTTTTGGCGACAGTTTTGATAAAATTCTTAACAATTCCAAGTTTAATATGCAGTGGAGGCAGCAATATCTTCTCCTTCGGCACTAGAGGCTCACGAATAATATTGGCCGTTTGTAACCTGCTGTGCTCTCTGAGTTTCCATCCGTGGCATGCATATTGGTCACCGGAAAATCGTGTGTCCCAATCGCACAAAAAGCACATATATTTTATATAGCCGCTTTGAAGACCGCAAAGCATTGCTACAACTTTTAAATCGCAGCATATGCGCCACATATGTTTGGCGTAGTTAACCATTTTTAAAATATTTTCCAGTGCATCATATGTTTCTTTCGTTTCTGTACTATAGGCGATTGGAACTGAAGGTTTTTTATTGGTCTTATGCAAGTAGTAGGAAAATAAGGACCCAACTTGATTTAATGGCTTTTTATGTGGTTAGTGTGGCCGTCGGTTAATTCTTTTTATCTCTTGTTATACCCTCCACCATATATGGTGAGGGTATATATCAGTTTGTCATTCCGTTTGTAACATGTCGAAATATAGGTTTAAGACCCCATAAAGTATATATATTCGTGAACCTTATGCAATTTTAAGTCGATTTAGCGATGTCTGTCTGTCTGTCAATTTTTACCCAGATTATTGAACATCCTCCCGAGCAGTTTGGTATTTAAATTACATAAATTGACAAAACATATTCATATTACAGTTCATGCAAAATTAAGTATATAAGTATATCATCTTCAGCCCCTATGGTGGAGGGTATTCAAAGATTCGGCACAGCTGAATTTAGCCCTTTTTTACTTGTGTGTTTTTTTTTTCTATTCTTTGGTGGCATATACAGAACAACTGTCGGTTGTTTGCTTGTAATGTAAAAGTGGTGGTTATACAAAAATTGTCATGTGTGTGTTTTGCTAGAAGGTGTTAAGTGACAAGGATCTTTTTTGAAATTATGAGTGTTGCCGTCGGTTAATTCTTTTTATCTCTTGTGTGTGTTTTTTTTTTTCTATTCTTTGGTGGTCATTGATCTACATATTTGTTTTTGTATTAAGAGGAAATTTGCTTGTAATGTAAAAGTGGTGGTTATACAAAATTTTTCTTGTTCGTGATTGGCAAGATTGACAAGGATCTTTTTTGAAATTATGAGTGTTGCCGTCGGTTAATTCTTTTTATCTCTTGTGTGTTTTTTTCTATTCTTTGGTGGTCATTGATCTACATATTTGTTTTTGTATTAAGAGGAAATTTGCATTAAGTGAAAGTCAATGATCTACATATTTGTTTTTTGTATTAATAGGAAATTTCCATTTTTTCTTTCTTGTGTTTATGTTCTATTTTTGTTTTTATTTTTTTGTGTGTTTGGTATATACATTCTACATATAAATGTACAAGTAGGTCATAAATTAATTATTTATTAATGTGACATTTTCGTTAATCTACAAATTTTTGTGTTTTAATGAAATTCGAATCTGTTTGTTTGTTTTGTTCGGTTTTGTTTTCTTGTAATAAAGCGGTAATTGGAATCTGTTAGTGTTTTGTTTGTTTGTTTAGTTGAGTATAATAAAAAACAATACTAAAAATTAGTTTTACATGTATTTGGTTTTATTTTACTTTCTTTTGAAATAATTCTTAAATTAAAATCTCATTAAATATTTCTTATAAATTTAAATACGTATAATATAATAATTTCGGTTATTTTTTTTCTTTAATTAAAAATTTAGATGTTTATGATAGAGATTTATAAGATCGTTGACTGAATTTTCTCTAAATTTATAGATGATGCAACTACATGTATCAGGTCCTTCAGTACATCTGTCGTCAGACCATATGCAATCCTCAAAATGCTCTCCATGCACTGAATTAAGAATTCTTTTATTCTCATATAATTCGAAATAATCAGCGTTCTTTAAAAAGAAGTGTAAATCTTCTAGACATATAAACTCCTTATATTCATTAAGGAATTCTACAATTTGTTCCCGCATTGACATCTTAATCGTCTGAGTCGTTCTTTCTGTCTGAATCCAGAAATTATTATTATTTATTGTACCCTCCGCATTTATAATGTGAATATTTAAACTATTTGACAATACTATGAAAATAAAGTGAGCAATTTATTGTAATATCTTTAGGATACATTTCACAATATTTTGAAATAAAGAGTGAAGAATTAATCCGTCTTTGAAAAAAAAAAAGAGAAAAAAAAGAGAAAACAAATTTATTCCTCTTTTCATATTAGTCCATGCAATTTATTGTAGTAATTTTTAATATATAACAAGAAGTTAATTTAAAATTTAATTCATGTGAAAGTTTTATTCTTAACAAAGTCTTCAAAGAAACAACACCCATGAGCGCTGTATCAAAATCATTAATAAACAAATATTATGACCTCAACAACAAACCAATTCTCCATATTAAAGATATGGAGGATCTTAAATTATACAAAATATTGAAAGCAATTAAAATGCAAACGAAATATTGGGAAAGTATCCAGATTGAGGGAGAAAATTGTGTCATCTTTCTGCCAAAAAGATTTAATGCTATAACTGATGATGAGGTAAAGGAGTTATCATCTGGCAAGTACTTCATCAAAAAATTACCTACAGTAGACGATAAACACTTGCGATTAGAGTTGGAGTTATTTGATATAAATGAATATATTGTTCCTGAAAGTGGCAAATATCCGCTTTGGAGATGAAATTGTAAATTTGTATTAAACAACGAGAAATAAAAATATTAAAATACATTGAAAACAAAAAGAAAAAAAAATGCGTTTTTATTTATTAATAATTTCATACAAAAATTTCAGGCATAAGTGACCACAATTAAATGAATTATATTTTTGATGTCTTCTATAATTGTACACTATATTTGAGCCCAAATATGCTACTAATTCAAGTGGTGGCTGCAAATTTCCAAAACTATCAAAGTACTCCTTATGATCTTTATTTTTGTAGTATGCTACCCAATGCGTGCCTGCTCCAATTGAAGAATCCAGATTAACAATGCCACATTCTATTCGTCGAGGATGTTTGGGGAGTGAATCTCTCATAAAAATACCTCTAAAGTGTGGAATATGTGTGGTAAACTTAATCAAATCGATATCAGTAAGTGGTCTTTTGGAGAGCATCTTAATTAGTTTTTTGACATTTTATCGAATACAAGACCATACCCCTTCTTATATGGTTTAAGATAAAGACCCTTTCCCATTGCTATAGCCTCCATTTTCTTATTATGTCTAGTAGCCTCTTCGAGTTGTTTCTTAGCATCTTTTGCAGCATTAATAGCTTTAACAATAGCTGCTCCACCAGATGACAGACCACCTAAGGTCCCTAAAGCAGTTAGTATTGGCACTAATGGTAAGAACCCTCCAACTTTTGGTACATTGATAATGCGAGGTATAACAACTTTTGATTTTTTTCCTTTCAGCGATTTATTTAAAACTTTACGAGCAATTTTAATTGCGTCGTTTATATCTTTAGGTTTTTCTTTCTTTAAAGTTGCCGTAGCCATTCGTATTGCTGTGCCAAAAATTTTCTTTCCAAATTTATTTTTTGACTTTAGACCCATGCCGGGTTTGACTTTAGCCTTCATGGCGTTAGTTATAAAATATGAGTTTGTTTTTTCTCCAATACTGCTGTCTTTCGATAAAACTCGTTCCCAGGCTCGATTTTCAAGTATTTTATCTGCTTGGTGTCGCTTACTGATTTCCTTATTTTGAGAGTAAGCAATATCGTGCTCTCTGCAAGCAGCATCCAACGGATTTATCCCCTTATCACCCCTCTTTAAACGTTTTTCTAGCTTAGTACCTGGTCCACAAAATTCATAACCCGGTAAATGAAGTTCAAAAGGTAGAGAATTTATTATTCTATCTACTAATCCACTCCCAGTGACAGAATGCATATGATTGATAATTCTATGATATTGTTAGACCTATTTATATAATCTGGAAACTAATTAAAAGGGAAATTTAAAACTTTGGTTTTAGTTGTTAAAATGCGGTTGACCAAACAACATAAAAATATAGTTGTTAGGAATGTTGATTCCTCAAGAAGTACAGATATGAGAAGAAAACACAGTTCTCTATTGCCAAATTCTATAAGAGCACTTATAGTGGGACCTTCGAACTGTGGAAAGACTAATGTAATGATTAGTTTGATTGAAAGTCCTAATGGATTAAAATTCGAAAACATTATTTCAACCTAAATATGAGTACTTAAATAAACTCGTATCAACGATTAAAGGAATGGGTTATTTTACATTTTCTAACAATGAAAGTGTTATTCCACCAGATGAAGCTAAAAATAACTCAATAATTATATTTGATGACGTTGCATGTGAAAATCAAAATAATATACGTGCATACTTTTGTATGGGTCGTCACAAAAATGTGGATTCATTTTACTTGTGTCAAACTTATACCCGAATACCTAAACATTTGATACGAGATAATGCCAATATGATTATAATGTTTAAGCAGGATGAAATGAATATGAAACACGTCTATAGTGATCATGTTGGAACGGATATGTCCTTTGAACAATTTCGTAAAATATGTCAAGAATGTTGGAGAGAAAACTATGGATTTTTAACAATATGTAAAGATGATAACTTAAATGCTGGTCGATATAGAAAGACATTTAATGTTTTCATTGAAATATAAGGATGTTGGAATAATATGATGATATTAGTAAAGTTTGACCTCTTGAATCGATAGGATTAACAAATTAAAAACATTTAAATAATTACATCCTTTTATGAATTCAGCTGATTCCAAATAAGCTTGCTACATTTTATGGTCTATTCCTGGTCTGTTTCTGATCTATTCCTGATCTATTCCTGGTCTGTTTCTGATCTGTTCCTGATCTGTTCCTGATCTGTTCCTGGTTTGTTTCTGATCTGTTCCTGGTCTGTTGCTGATCTGTTCCTGATCTGTTTCTGATCTATTCCTGATCTGTTCCTGGTCTGTTTCTGATCTGTTCCTGGTCTGTTGCTGATCTGTTCCTGGTCTGTTTCTGATCTATTCCTGGTCTGATATGACTGAAGTGTTGGAGGAACTGGTCAAGGTAAGAAATGCTTTGAAGAATTTATAAATAATTCTTCTAAAGAAAAGAGAATTTCTAAAGATGAAAAAGAAGAAATTAAAAATGAAATAAAAAATGAAATAGAAAATGAGACGAGTTTATCGTTTAGAAAATTACCAATGAAACTGGGGACAAGTACCCCAAAGAAAGATTTTACGAGTGATGAATACAAAACAATTGATGAAAATGATGATGATGATGATATTTACTATCAAACTGAATCCCCCGCTGATGTTACAAACGATACAATAATAAACTCACTCGATTTATCGCATTTAGCTCGAAAAAATGAACTGGAAACGCTTTATGGTCCTCACAAAGATTCGAATGGTGAATGGAAATTTGGGAATAGCTACATTAAGTTGAGTGATGATAAAATTATGCTAGGAAATCAAAATTGGTTGCTAACACCAGGTTTGGTTCAGTTAATGTTTTATAAAACTCCAAAAAATTATGATAAAACAGAATTGGAGATTTACAAAAAGATTTTAATGGAGACAAATGCTCACAAAAGAGACTATAAATCAGACGGACAAATTAAAGGGACAAGGGCCAACAAATATGTAAACATTATCAGCAAATTATTTAAAAATGATAAAACAGGAAGTGGTCTAATGAAATTAAATTCTAATAAACCTAATTATGTATATTGGAATGATCCGAATGAATTAGTTGACCGCCTCAGATTATTAATCGCCTCTCAAGCTGCTGGTCATAACAATCATAACAATGAAATTGTTTCTATTATCGAAGAACTGCAGGAAGCTGATATAATATTATAATATATTTAAAGTTTTGTGAGTTAAGGATATATATTGAAAATGTCTGTCGACAAGTTCGGACACTATTACAATTCTAAGCTGAACTATAATAATATAATAAGAAAGAATGATTCGAAAATATTTGGCCCCATTTTGGATAGCGATAAGAACTTTATTTATTTATTTATTTATTTATTAATGTCATATCCTGCACAACAAGATTTAATCTTATAATTACAGTACAGGAATTACCAAGCAAAAATAATAATGACAATTGTTAAAACATATTTAGGAATAGGTTTCAATTAGGTAAAATATTTTTAAAGCTTAAATTTAAATTACACAAGATTAAAAATAAAAATAATAATAATAAAAAAAAAAAATATTTAAAGCCAAACAGGAAAAGTAAGAAAATATCAAGAATAATTTAGAAAAACAAATTTTTTAAAATGAGTAACGTTGCTGTTAAGTTGTTGGTTTTGTGGAAGCATATTCCAGAGACGAATTGCATTTATATAGAATTGCCACTCAGATACTAGACAATGATGTCTTGGTAAAATAATCTTTTTGCCCCTATTAGACTGAGCAAAACGAAGTTTTTCATAGAGGTATAAAGGTTTTTGCGTATAAATGATTTTATGTAAAAAGAGAAGTACTCTTATCTTCATAAGATTTATAAATGAAACACCAAAAATTTTCTTTGAGAAATCCGAAATTCCATCACGTCGCCTTAATCCAAAAACATAACGAACAATGCCATTATACGCCACGATAAGCTTAGATTGGCTTGCGAAATCGCTATTGGCATAAAGTTCACAACCATACAATAACCCCGGAATCAGGTATGATTTGGCCAGCAGCAATCTAATTTTTAAAGGTGTAAAAGATTGTGCTGCCCAAAGTTGTCTTAGTTTCATGAATGTCTGACCCACTATTGTGTTAATATGGTTTGTCCATGTTAGACTACTATTTAGTATTAGACCAAGATTTTTAGCTGTTGGGACAATGTTAATTTTCTCGTTGTTAATGGTGATATCATGTTCGAAAACTGGATTTAAAGTTTTTTTACGAATTACCAAGCATTTGGATTTTCGTGGATTAATACAGAGCCCATTAGCTGTTGCCCACCGGTATAAACTATTAAGATCAGCGTTGATTTTATCAATATTCTCTTTTATAGATTGAACAGGACTGCTCAAGTAGAGTTGTACATCATCTGCGTACATGTGTATCTTACAATACGAAAGATATTCAGGTAAGTCATTAATATATATTGAAAATAGCAGCGGACCCAAAATCGAACCTTGGGGTACACCTCTCTCGAGATTCAAAGATTGGGATGACTTATTATTTACATATACGGATTGCGTACGATTCATGAGGTATGAGTACAAAAGCTGAGTGGAAGTAGTTGAAAAATTAAAAAAGCGTCTAAGTTTCATACAAAGGGTATGGTGGTTGACCGTATCAAAAGCTTTTGAGTGATCAAGAAGTACAAGAAAGTTTATTTTGCTATCATCCAGTTCACGCCTAATGTTTTCACAGACATTAACCAGGGCTGTCACGCAGCTATGATTAGGACGAAAACCAGATTGCTTATCTGACATTAAACCGGTGTCCTGAATATACTTTAATATCCAAAACAAAAGAATTAAAAATGTTGCGAGCCCTGTGGAAGAAAACGACGCCGTCACAAAAGACTTTCTACTCTTACAAGTCAACAAAATGCAGACAGACATACTTTTGAATATAGATAAAAATAATGATGTAGTATATAAGAAAATTTCAGATATAAATCATAATCAAAAATCGTACTTTGACAGAGAACTTGAGTTGTTGCGTCAACGAATTAAACTTTTGCAGAGTTTACTACTAAAATTGATGCCGAGGGAAGATGTGTTACATATGATGTCTAACACTGATAACATAATAAACTAATATATGTTGTCGATAATGAATACAAAGATAATTCTGGTAAAAGAGTTGCATAAACAGGCTCGAAAAAATTTTAAGCGTCGAAGAGTTGTAATGAAAGGTATTGATGATTTATGGCAAGCAGGTCTAGTTGAAATGGGTAATTATTCATCGGATAACAAGGACTATCGTTATCTGCTAACGGTCATTGATACGTTTTCAAAATATGCTTGGGCAGCACCTCTCAAATCTAAAAGTTCATCGGATGTTTGCAAAGCAATGGAAAATATATTGAGTTTGGGTCGTGTGCCAAAAAAATTTACATACCGATGATGGCAAGGAATTCTTTAATAAAAACTTTAGTAAATTGATGAAAAAGCATAATATTTAATCACTACTCAACGTATAGTGTAATGAAAGCGTCTATTGTTGAACGATTCAATAGAACTCTTAAAGGTATGATGTGGAAGGAATTTAGCTACAACGGATCATATCATTGGATTGATTTATATAAAGATTTAATTGATGAGTACAATCACAAGATTCATCGTACCATAAAAATGGCACCCATTAATGTTAATTCTACGAATGAGAAAATGTTACTAGACACAGTGTATAATCACTTGAAAATGTACAAAATCTCAAAATTTCATGTTGGAGATTCGGTACGCATCAGCAAATATAAGCATATTTTTGAAAAGGGATACACACCTAACTGGACAACAGAAATTTTTAAAATCAAATCTATAAACAACACTTATCCAGCAACAAATATTTTGGTGGATTACGAGGGAAATAGAATTAAAGGTGCCTTCTATGATGAAAAACTCTCAAAAACTCGACTGCCTAATACATATCTTGTTGAAAAAGTTATTAAAACTAAAGATAATAAAGTATTCGTGAAATGGTTGGGTTTTTCAAATCAGCATAATTCTTGGATAAATAAAAATGATATTTTGTAATGTGTGTGTGTGTGATTACTTTTACGACTATAAAATTAAGTATAAAAGGATTAAATGTTTTCTCCACTTTTTTAGTTGAATAAAAAACTTTAGCTTGATAATACATTATATTTATATATTAGCAGGAGGAGAATGGATAAGATTTTTAAGAGCTCTGAGATTAAATATGAAAAACTAAAGTATTGTAATTATTGTGGTAGTAATGATCACAATGAAAATAAATGCAATCAGAAGAAAGATGATAATAAAGTTAATAAATGAGAATCTTCTGGAAAGAATGTTAAAATTGATATATATATATATATATATATAAAAAAGCAACCCTTTAAAAAAACAATATTTTGTTTTATTTCCTACATTAGCCATTTGGTAAGCAAAATGTCAATTACACTAACATTGAGCGGAAACTCCTCAAATTTATCAGCAAATTACTTTCCTCCAATAAATTTAAACGGCGATTACGAGTGTGCTCTCGTAGATTTTCACACATACAACAGCATACCAAATGTGGACAAATACAATAATTTGTTTCACATTGGTAGTAAAATTATTACAATACCTATTGGATCCTATGAGCTGAATGATATTGTTGATTTCATAAAGGGGGAATATGAGAAAGATGGGTTGGGGAAGAAGAAAATTATTATAGAAGCTAATAACAATACAATGCAAGTCAAATTGTATAGTTCCGAAGATTCGATATACTTTAACAAGAAGAATTCGATAGGAAAATTGTTTGGTTTCAATAAGAATGTCCTCTCTCCTAATGTCCCCCATTTCTCAGATCTACCAGTAAATATTTTTAAGGTAAATCTCTTGCGGATAGAATGTAATATTGTGGTAAACACATATATAAACAATTCTCATGCACATACATTACACGAATTTGCAATAAATGTTCCACCTGGCTATAAAATGGATGAAATACCTACAAATCTCATCTATTTGCCAGTGAATTCCAAAGAAGTAAGTTCACTAACACTACGGATAGTTGATCAAGACGGTGATTTAATTAATTTTCGAGGAGAAGAAATTACTATTCGATTACATTTAAGGCCAAGAAAATAATGATAATTTACAACAAAGAAATTATCTCAAATAGCATTCCTTATACCACATTGTTATCCCCAAAATCCATATTATTGCCATCAGTCAAACCAAAATTAGCGTCCACGCTGTTCTCATCTTCACATTCAGCCAACAATTTAACAGAATCAAATACAAATTTTCTCAAATCATTGAATTTCTCAAATCATTGAATTTCATTGAAGAAGCAACACCAAAGAGAATGAGATCAATAATTAATGTTTTGGATAAACCCTTATCGGATGAAAGCATTATAAAAAAAGATTATCACACTTATACTCCATACTTGCAATCATTAAAAAATAACGATGAAATAAGAATATCAATACAAAATCAGGATTTGTATGTTTTGCCGAGTGAAAGTTTTATTTACATTGAAGGTTTAGTAGAAGAAGAAAGCGGCGATAGTAAAAAAGTGGTAGCATCTTCTGCTTTCAGATTGAAAAATAATTTTGTTGCTCATCTATTTGATGAAATTCGTTATGAGCTAAATGGCATTGAAATTGATCGCACAAGACACCTAGGAGTTTCAACTAATATTAAAAATTATGTTTCTTTGATGGCAACGGACGGTGCTCTCATGGAAAATGCTGCTTGGAGTAAAGTAGATGACCTAAATGTAATAAATGGACACTTTAACTTTTATGTACCATTAAAAATATTATTGGGATTTGCTGAAGACTTTAATAAAATTATTTTAAATTCCAAACATGAATTGATATTACTTCGTAGCAAAAGTGATGATGATCTCGTATATTCAACAGCATCTGTTCAAAAACCAAAAATTACTTTTAAGAATATTTCATGGAGGATACCACATGTACAGCTTTCTGACTTGAGTAAAATAAATATGATAAAAATTATACAAAATGGAACAAATTTACCAATAGCATTCCGCAGTTGGGACTGTCATTTTAATCCTCAATTATCAAGCGGAACTAATCACATTTGGAATGTTAAATTATCTGCAAATAGGGAACGACCTCGCTTCGTTTTGATAGCATTCCTGCGTGAGAATAAATTTATTAATTGTGATTTAACCAACATCAAAGTTCACTTAAACTCAGAGTCATATCCTTATGATGATCTAAACATTAAATTTGGGGAAGAACGCTTTGCCATCCTCTATGATATGTATGTCAGATTTCAACAAAACTACTATATGAGAGAACCTCAACCTCTACTCACTTGTCAAGAATTCAAAAATAAAGCTCCTATTACAGTTATTGATGTAAGCCATCAAAATGAAACGGTTGCAAGGGGTCCGATTGATATTAAAATTATGTTTGAGACTGGCATCAATATACCACCAAACTCATCAGCTTACTGCATTCTTATTCATGATCGTTTAATTGAATATACGCCTTTGACAGGACAGGTTCATAAAATTGTTTAAGCAATGGAAATGCCAAAAATAGTTTTTATTGATCTCCAAGGCTTTAGAGCAGATTCTAATAATTTTATTGCCAAAGAAATTGCATTGGTTTTTAACGCTAAGGAGTATATAAATTTCATCATAAAACCCCCCTTCGATTATAGTTATTTATCACCAAAGAATCAAAAACAGGTCAATTGGTTAACAAAAAATCATCATCATCTGCAATGGGAAGATGGATCCGTATCATTCAAGTCTGTGTGCGAATTTCTCAAATCAAACACAGAGGGTTCTTTAATTTTTGTCAAGGGTTTGGAAAAGAAAAAGTGGTTGGAGAATATGCTGCGGAAAAACGTTTTCAATATAGAAAATATCAACTGCTGTAATTTAAGAGAGCTCGATGAAAAATATCCCGATTGCATCCGTTGTAGTTCTCACAAACATGGAACATGTGCACTGAAAAATGCTCTTTTACTACAAAAATTTTTAAACTTTAAAATAAATGAAGGCAATTTTCCATTTTTATTATCTTTATTAAATATTTAGAAAATACACACACTTAAAAACAATGTCTTAAAATTATAAATAAAAATATGTATTCTTAAAATAGAAAACTAAAATACCAGTGTTTTATTTTGCTTAATAATCAAAAAATTTTAAGAGAAAAATACAAAATATTTATTTTTCAAGAATCTCTTTTAATCTTAAACTTATTAAATTATATTACAAAATATACATCAAATTTAATTTAAAGCTATTAAAATACAATGTTTTATTCCCTAATAATTGATGCTATTAAATATTTCATCCTCAGAATCATTCTGGAATTGTACTAAGTCCATATTTACTCCCATAATAGTATTATCTCCATCTTCATCAAAAATATAATTCCTATTGCTACATTTTAGACATTCATTGTCAGGGGTTTTATTATACTCATCATATTCACAATGCCCCCTAGCTACTGTTTGAACCTGATTGTTCATAATTATTCGTTTTTCATCCTTATAACTTAAAACGATTTTATATATATTTATTGTAAAAACATGCAATCTAGATGCAAATAAACACATATTATCGCTTACGATTTTACGATTAAATAAGGCAGTTTTATAATCAAACATACAATATTTATTTAAAGCAGACTTCTTAACCCCCTTTGCTTTTTTAATTTCCTTGTTGTCAATAGTTTTAATGGAATACATTTTCGATCTAAGACCAACAAATTCAGTCATAATAGTACCATTATTCTCATCTTTCATTTTACCCAAAACTTTTTTATTCACTAACGGTATGTCGTAACGATTATTAACGGGGTAATCTGAGGTATCAAATTCAGACAACAAATCATCAAGTATATCTTTGTAAAAATCTTCAGTTTTTATTGAATATATAAATGAATCGGTGTCCATATAATTGAGAATTATATTTTGACCATATTTTGACTTCATTATCCTATAATGAAAATCATACATTTTCCATTTAGATAATTCAAGTACGGCAAAACCTATGTATATGGGCTTATCGTATAATATATCAACTTTACCCATCTGAACTGCAAATAAGTCTTCAGAAAACTTTGAAATGCTTTTAAAATTGGGGCGAGAAACAAAATATCTTGCACCTCTACGATTTCTATTTTCACTCTCCCAGTTTCTTGTGATTTTGACATCTACCCTTTTCTCAACATTTTCCATGGTCTTCCCATAAACAGCGTTATTTAAAAGTTTGAAAAAGTCTTTTTCAAATGTATTTTGAGCCTCTGCTCTATGTTGTGTATTTAAGTTTATATATTTCTGAAGCCATGGTGATTGATTGAATTTTATTCCCCTATGATATTTTGTACAAATTAAACCATTTGCAAGGCATTGTTTAAGGTTTCGATAATGAATCAGATATTTTGTTTTATTAGTCAAATCTGCAATAAGTTTTTTGCATTTTGAGTTTCCAACTACTTTATTTTCAGGAGCAAAAGGAAGATCATTATGCAGTTTATGAAGAGAGTGTGGATATTTTAAATAAACTTCTAAAATGTAACCGACAGGAGAAGTATCAGATATTTTATTTGGATTAAATTTCTTTAAATCGTCCTCGCCAAGCCACTCAAATCCCCCAGCTGGAAGATACTGTGACATTGCCCATCCATATAAATTATTTGCATCTAAGTAAGCTAAATATTCAGATGGTTTACTACTATCATAATCATCTAAATATATATTATTGGCTTTGGCATGTCTCTGTGAACATTGTACGAGACCACCCCTTATTCCCTTTTGTATAAACAGATGCATATCTTTATCTGTGAATAATTCTAATTCCTTCTTTGTCGTTTTAAGCATTGCATCCCATGAAAGACCTGGGGCGGTATAATAATGATTTGGATCTAACTTATATATGGATTTGCAAATTTTTCTAAAGTTTTGAAATATATCTGCCAATAAAAGCACATCCGTTTTTAAATACAATTTTGTATAATCTAACATATTTTTACATCTAAAAGTATTCCAAACATTTTTCGCGTGTTCATAATCTTCTTCAGAACATTCTGCGTCAATTAAAACATTAAAAAACTTATCTCGACTGGGGAGCTCAGTTTCATTGAATCTTTCCACAGAATCCATATAAGAGTATGGAAAACACCTTTTCTCCTAATTAGATTAAAATGATTTTCATCAGAGAAATTTTTGCGGACAATATTTAAATCCTCAACACGTAAATTTTTTGCTAGGGAATCTAAACTTGAAGCCATAAATCTGAACGAATCCAGAAATCTTATTTCGAATTTTTCCTTAGTCGAGTTTTCTTGAAAAGGTAGATATATAGATAAAGATATATATAATTCCTTGTTGAGAGGAACTACACGTATATCACTATCTGGAATACTATTAAACATATGACAATCATATGAAGAAAAGTTGTGAGAAAATACTGGAATAAATTTAGGTTTTCTATATTTTAAATTACAATCATTGTGAGCAGGGCCTCTATACTTGCCAGTAAAATGACAGTGATCTTTAACTTTGGATAAATATATCACCTTTTCACAAATATGACAAATATTAGATGAATTATGAAAAATTATATCATCTTCAGTCATTATTATTTTAACTTCTTTGTAAATATAATTTTTATAAATGTCTTTTAAGTCCTCAACTAAATCTTTAACAAAAACATTAGGTGCATCTTCTCCAAAATAAATTTTAAACTTGTCTAAATTATCATTAAAGCTACATTTTATAAAATAACTAAAAGCACATGGAATATGTCGTTGTATTTTTGTAGTTTTAGTACTAACCTCTTCACTTATGCTACTTAAAATCGATTCAAAGTCCGCATAGACTGTAAACGGAACATCTAGTTCCTTATGAGCATTCGAATATTTTAGAACAGCATCAGCTCCTTCTGGCATCCTTGTGCAAACTTTATTGCAAGTTTGTTTATGAAGTGATAAATCTCGTTGACTATATTTGTAAGTAAGGCATGCATTACATACAAATATTTTTCCTTTGTATCCAGTCAAACTGCTTCGAATAAACCTTTTATTTAATAAAAAAGAACAAAAAAAGCAAATTTGAAATATTTCTTTTTATAAAGTTTTACATGTATTTTTTTTTGCTACTAACCTTGAAATATCACTTATAACGATGTAATGCGACCTTTCTTCCTCTATGAGAAGCAGGAGGTTTATATGATATTTCTTCTCCTCCTTCGTTAGATAGTAGGGTCCGACTATATTTTTCTCTTCATATCCGAAGACGTTGACACTTATATCTACATTTTGCCTTTCAAAGTCTTTTAAGCTTTTTAGACTTAATGGAAAGGTGAGGTTTGAAAAGTTTAATTGCAAATTGTTTACAATTATTATGTCGGCAGAAATACTTTTTATGTTGTAGGATGAACATTCCGTTTGTTGACAACGAGACAATTCTTTTTCACAATACAATGAAGCAATTAAACACCATTTGAAGCAGTAGACATCATCATTCTGGATATTTATAAATGCCCGCTTTCTGACTAATTCCTTTGGCAGAGGTATATATTGTGATCCTCTTATAATATTAACTTCATTCACATTAATATTTAAAAATTTTATGGTAACCAGAGACCATCCACTATCCCTTTCTTGGAACTCAGACATTTTATTTCTAATTTCATCAGTTTGGGAGTCATAGATATTATTCAAGTCATCGCTTAAAGTGACCATTGCCATTTTTGTTGAGTGAGTCATTGTAGCTGCAACCATTTCTTGCTCGCTTATTTTGATATAATCACACACAAGCTCCATATTGAATTTAAAGGATATGTGTTTAGCTTGACAATCCTTTAGGAGTTCTATTAAAATAGATTCCTCTTTTTTGAAAATTCCTCGGGCATGAGAATTTCATCTTTTTCATTTACTAGCATATAAATTGCTATTCGTTCACTATAATCACTGCTCCTTACAGTGAGTCTAGGGTTAATTGTCTTCATCCCACAATTGCTGCGATGTTGTAGTGTTCGCAAGTGTTGGCTATAGTTTAAGCTACTAACTGCTTCATTGCAAGAAACGCAAAATTTTGATGAGGTGGTTGCATGGGTCCTTTCATGCTCCTTCATTGTAGAGCGCTTAAGGAAAAACTTTCCACACTCAACACAATGTTTATTTTTATGTTGAAGCATGTTGTGTTTGGTGTTGAAAGCAGCTTGGCATATCACGCAGAAAAACATTTTGAGCTAGTTTTTTATTTTTTTATTAAAAAAAATTTCACACGGTAAAAATAACTTCACACAGAAAAAATAAGTGGATAAAGTTCTCAGAGATTTTTTTTTTTTATTAAAAATTTGTTTTAACAAAAATTTTTTTAAAAAGTTCAACAAACAGGAAAAACCGGATGATGAAGTAAGAGATATATTTGTTTTTTCTTTTTTATTTAAAATTTATTTTACAGACAGAAAAAGTTCAACAAACACAAAAAACCGGATAAAGTAATCTACTTATATGATGAAGTAAAGGATACTGAACTTAATTTTCTGATGCGATTTTCGTCCAACCATGATTCTACATCTTTATTATTCGACTCGCTGCCTGCGTCTCATTCGCTAGTGGCAGAGGAGGGTGGGTGTAATCGTTTGTGTTTCATGTATCACGCTATAAATCTCTATCATAAACATCTAAATTTTTTAGATTTTAATTTAAGAATTATTTCAAAAGAAAGTAAAATAAAACCAAATACATGTAAAACTAATTTTTAGTATTGTTTTTTATTATACTCAACTAAACAAACAAACAAAACACTAACAGATTCCAATTACCGCTTTATTACAAGAAAACAAAACCGAACAAAACAAACAAACAGATTCGAATTTCATTAAAACACAAAAATTTGTAGATTAACGAAAATGTCACATTAATAAATAATTAATTTATGACCTACTTGTACATTTATATGTAGAATGTATATACCAAACACACAAAAAAATAAAAACAAAAATAGAACATAAACACAAGAAAGAAAAAATGGAAATTTCCTATTAATACAAAAAACAAATATGTAGATCATTGACTTTCACTTAATGCAAATTTCCTCTTAATATAAAAACAAATATGTAGATCAATGACCACCAAAGAATAGAAAAAAACACACAAGAGATAAAAAGAATTAACCGACGGCAACACTCATAATTTCAAAAAAGATCCTTGTCAATCTTGCCAATCACGAACAAGAAAAATTTTGTATAACCACCACTTTTACATTACAAGCAAATTTCCTCTTAATACAAAAACAAATATGTAGATCAATGACCACCAAAGAATAGAAAAAAAAAACACACACAAGAGATAAAAAGAATTAACCGACGGCAACACTCATAATTTCAAAAAAGATCCTTGTCACTTAACACCTTCTAGCAAAACACACACATGACAATTTTTGTATAACCACCACTTTTACATTACAAGCAAACAACCGGCAGTTGTTCTGTATATGCCACCAAAGAATAGAAAAAAAAACACACAAGTAAAAAAGGGCTAAATTCGGCTGTGCCGAATCTTTGAATACCCTCCACCATAGGGGCTGATGATGATATACTTATATACTTAATTTTGCATGAACTGTAATATGAATATGTTTTGTCAATTTATGTAATTTAAATACCAAACTGCTCGGGAGGATGTTCAATAATCTGGGTAAAAATTGACAGACGGACAGACAGACAGACATCGCTAAATCGACTTAAAATTGCATAAGGTTCACGAATATATATACTTTATGGGGTCTTAAACCTATATTTCGACATGTTACAAACGGAATGACAAACTGATATATACCCTCACCATATATGGTGGAGGGTATAACAAGAGATAAAAAGAATTAACCGACGGCCACACTAACCACATAATTTCAAAAAGACCAAAAACAAATATGTAGATCAATGACTTTCACTTGATCATAAAAATTTTGTATTACAACCCTTTTATATTATAAGCATACAACCGACGGCCACACTAGAAGGCAATTAAAGCATTTTGTGTCAACATCAAAAATGAAGGGCAATTAAATCAAGTTGGTCCCTTATACAAAAAGCCATTAAATCAAGTTGGTCCCTTATACAAAAAGCCATTAAATCAAGTTGGTCCCTTATACAAAAGGACATTAAATCAAGTTGGCCCCTTATAAAAAAGCCATTAAATCAAGTTGGGTCCTTATTTTCCTACTACTTATGCAGTAAAACCGCCTTCAAGCTGAGTTTTGAACTGTCAATAAATAATCTCCAGTCATCTGCTTCATATTTTATTTCCATTGCGTCCATCAATTTTCCTACATCCGGGCAATATGCAGAAGTTTTTTCATCATTCACAAGGAATAAACTTTGGAGTGTTGCCTGACGACTTCGATAAGCTGTGACTTTTACACCGGGTGCCAACAAATTGTTTGATTTCAAAATGGAAGCCAGCTCTTCCGATTTATGCTGTGTTAATTCCAACTTGGCAACAATTGAATCAAGCTTATTTTGATTTATTTAAATTGGCTCATTGGATACGGGGTTCATCACGTGTATGATATGTCGGAGCAGTCGTAGAAGAGAAAATATCTGGGCTAGAAGCTTTTGGCACAGGAATGTGGTCCGAATGATGCAATGGTGTTGCGGCACTTGCAACACCAACGTAATTATACGATTTTCTTATCCTTTTTGCGGCTCCTTTATTCGCACATGCATAGCAATTCAATGGATTGTGACCTTCGCCAGGATTAGTCCAAGTCATTGGGATACCGAATGGCATACTTTCACGTCTTCTATTTTTCCAATCCATTAGACGGTTGTAGCAGCTTTTACACACTATATTTGGTACCCAATTTTCGTTCACTATAACATTTTGGTTGAAGTACATCTCGTATGTTTGAACAAAATCAGTACTGAAATTTCCCCTTTTTTGTGTGTTGAGACATATTGACCACAGCAGTAGCAAAAGCTATTTATATCTGACTTGCACAGTTCCATATTCTGTTCAGTTTTGTTCACTTTTAAAAAACTGGAGAAAAATCACTTTTACTGTTCGCGTTCGTCGGCACTGGTTGAATGACAAAAATCACAGAACCAGTGTGAGAAAGAGAAGAAGTATAATGACAATGCATGTTTTATGTGAACATTACAGAACCAGTGTTGCCACATCAATATTTTTCTTTTAGTACAGTAGAAAAATATGAGAGTTCGGCTTGTGAGTGTCAATGTTTTCTCCAAATAATGTTGTGCATATCTGGAGCAAATTTTTGAAATTCATACATTTACCTAATTGTGAATAAATGAGAAACGCGTGCATCGATTTTCATGATCTATGCCTTTTTTGTTCATGAGTTATGTGACTTTACGCGAAAGTAATTCGTTTTGGCACTTTTTTCCATTTTGGATTTTTTATGAATTTTAAAAAAAAAAAAATTTAAATTTTTAGGCAAAAAATACTTTTTTCCCTTCATACATTAATTTTTAACTTCGAAAGTGTTGCACATATAGGAAAACGGTATAGAAACAGATTAGAGAAATTGTAATTCTTAATTTTTCTAAATTTGTTTCATCAAAATCGGACAAGTGGTTCTCGAGTTATGTTAAACTATGTTTTTGCCAAAATGTTACAACTAAGCGAAAAAACATCAAGATAAGGAAAAAATGTAAAAGGTCATAAAAAAAAACTGACACATACGAACGCCAAACCCTTTGAGGATTTTACTATACTGACCTAGTACCATCACCCTGACTTGGAATTTCTCACCCCCCAGATTGGCTGTTGTACTGTGTAATTAATGTATTTTTTTAATTTTATCTCAGTATTCAAAAGCACAAAACATACAAAAAAGTTTCACATTTATATGATCTGTGAAATGTATGAGCAAATAAACACACTCACAAAACACATTTATTTAATCGTCAGCTTATTATTAGTTTGTCCAAAGATTTAAAAGAAAAACAATGAAAATGGTTTTCATTCTTAATTTTATATCAAAGTTGATATTAGTTATCTCAGTTATGATGCCAGATATCGAAAAACGAGTTTCAGAAATAGAAATAGAATATTCATATTATATATAATCCATTCGCCTCTATTATTACAAAAATGGTAAGTGGGCCAAACCAATAATAATCTGACGAAGTGAAAAATCAGACGCAGAGAGAGACAGAATAATTTGTCATACAATTGTTTCACCTACAGTTAGTCATAGCTCAGTAGCGTTTATAGTGTATTAAAATAGTAGTTTCCACGTAGTTTTCTAAAAGGCAGTAAAAAAAAGGTTTAGAAATTTCTGCAACTATATATATTTTAAATAAAAAATTAACACTAGAAAATTGTAAAACTAGCCGACAAATTTCAATATTCTTATTTAACACCTATTTTAATGTCTTTAAAAATTATTATTATTTTTTTAATTTCTTAGATGGTTTTACTTTGCAATGAAATTTATTTTAAAAAAATGAATACTTTCCATGGCTGAAGGATGCTCTTATAAAGCTTCTTAGTTGCACGACGTTTATTGGAGGGCGTTTATAAAAGAGAAGCTCTTATTAGCTATACTTTTACTGGAAAATCTCCCAAACAGAAATGCAATGGTTGTTTAAATCGCAACGCTAGAAATGCAATAATTGATAATTTGTTAATATTTTTAATATTTGTATGAACAACTTTCAATTTGAGATATTTTACAGATTATTCAATGGAGTTTAGCAGAAAATGTGGTTGGTAGTCACAATAAGCCAAAAATTGTCTGAACTAAAACGAATGTACAATAGAATATAAAATGGCTAAAAAAACTGCATACAATTTAACAATGTTGAAATTATAAAAATTATTAAATGTTTTTAGTTTAATTTTATATCATATAATCAATTCGTTCAAAATTGTTCAAATTTAAACAGAAAAGATCAATTTTATCAGTAAATTATAGAGGATAAAATTGACAACAAAAAAAAAAAACGATAAAAGCCAAATTTTCCCGTATCAGAACCTTCCTCAGTATCCATGCTCCTTTGATTGATGGTTGTCTACTTGTATTGAGTGTTTAAAATAAATTAGAAAACCCAAAAGCAACACAATTAGACTAACATCAAAGAAATTTAACAATTTTATGTTTATCTTCTATTATTACATTTTTTACTTTGAACTTTAATTCTTAAAGTATTTATTAAACAATTCTACAACCGTTGATTTTAAATATTTGTTAAAATCTATTAAATCTACAATATAAATCCATGTTTACAGTTAATGATTAGGCAATATTAAAAAAAAAAATACAGATTAACTATTCATAAAACTTCTTCATTCCAGAAACTCCTCCCCCCTTAGAGTAGAGTGAAGGCCACATTGAATTAATTGGGGCTGGAACGTGAATTGGAGTTGCTGTTTTTTTTTTTTTTATTCGCTTTCTCGATGATATCGATGCAATTATTATTATCAGGTCCAATTATGTAAATAGTGCAATATAAATTGATCCAACATGAATTATAGCAGTTTCTTTAAATGTGATATTGTTGATGTTTTTAATGTTGAATTGCTCAAGTGATGTTAATGTGGTCACCTTAGTTGTGGAATTTGCTTTAATTGTTGAGTTGTTGCTTGATATAAGGCTGACCTTATCCCAAAATATGGATGTCCCATCGTAGTAGATGATATCATTTATTTCGATGCTGCAATTTTTGAAAAATATTACACCAGTTCCTTTAATTTCTGCAAGTAGATTTAATTAGTAGTTTGGACTATTTATGAATATTATGAAATTGTTTTCTACTTGTAGTATTTTATTTATTTTCCCCAAATCTCCATTGAGAAGTGGTCCCAAACATGTTGAATTTTCCATTAGTTCTTCTTGAAGCGAATTGCAGTAAAAGATGTTTTCCACCCTGGGGCAAATGCTCGTGAGTTTGTGTGTGTTATGTAATATATATGATGGAATGATTAATTATTTAGTGTTATTAATTGGTTATGGTATGACATGGAAAATATTATATTTTTCGTTACTTATTATAGGAATTTTGAAATTAAATATAATAGTTGTGCCATTATAAAAGGCCTGTAGTTCAAGTAATTCGTATATATGTTCGTCCGAACCTAAGAAATTCTCATATTCAGTGAGGTTTCTTAAGTTTTTTCCACCATCTGAACTCAAAAACTTTCATATACTGTGAGGTTTCTTGAACCCAAGGAATTGTCATATCCCATGACGTCTTGTCTATTTGGGAGATTATCATATTCCATGATGTCTCTTATTCTAGCAAGTTCCTCAGTATTCAGAATGTATTTCGAGATAATATTAAGTTTAGCGAGAATAATCGCCTCTCCTATATTTGTTATATGATTATACAATAAGTCTATATTATAATTTACCCTGTTCAAATATTGCATTTCTGAGATATCCTTCAAATTTTTATCAATTCTATTTGAGTTAGATATGAAATTTTTCGATATTTCCTCATTTCCATATCAATTTTCCTTGCATCTTCAGCATCCATGTTTCCCGTTATGAATTTAATCACCGATCCAAATCCGTTAACAAGCCCTCTTTTTGTGCGTTTAAATGGTAGAAGAGAGTTAATTCTATTCCTGAGTTCATTGATCTTAAAATCCGATACTGACAAAAGACTCTGCATTTCCTCATCTCTTCCATGATTTCTCAATGAATCAATAGTTTGAATTATACTATTCATGCTAGAAATGTAATCGTCGAGATTAACAATATGTATTAAATTACGATAGTCCTCCTTTACTCGTGCTGGTCCCAGATTTAATTTAATTGTTTTAGGGCTGATTTTTAGAACTAAAAAACCCTTTTTAGTGCTATTTTAAGTGGATGTCCTCTTTTTAGACATAAGTCGGTATCTTCACTTCCGATCCTTTTTTTAATCCTATGTAACATTTTAGAGCAATTTAAGTTTGTATGTATAAGTTTAAATTATTAGAAATAACATTTCCTTCAATATCGACTTTTTAAAATTAGTAATTTTTTTGCTAATTTTAGCAAATCAATTTTCAAAAATTTGTAAAATGATTTCTGAAATTAGCAACGAAAATTTGTAGATATTCTGTAAAAATTCTGTAATTTGTAAAATGTAAATAGCAAAAAGATTTGCTAAATAATAATTTTTTACTAAAAATCAGTACAAAAATAGTAAAGTGGAATTGAAAACCGTTTACAAATTTTTCTACTAACTTTATTTTCTGAGTGTATGTCGAATTTTTTTTTCGCAAATTGGAAACATTAACAGTCACCTATAATGACGTAGTGATAGCAGGAGATTTCAATTCGAACATTTTATTGGGACCAACCTTAACCGACAACATGTCAAAATTAGGGCTAAAACCAACAAATCGAACCCATTCTACACACTACACTACTACCTCCAATACTCTGATTGATCAATTTTGTGTCAGTAATAACTCAAGGGTGCTCCTTTATGACCAACTTTCAGCTTCATGTTTTTTCTCATCATGACCTAATCTTTATATTATATGATTTTAGGATTAAACCGGAAATCGTGATTTCAACAATATAGACTTCAATTTACTATACGACCATTTCTTTAAAATTAACTGGAATAATATATATTATCTAATTTCTGTTGAAGATAAATAAGCTTTTCTTGAAAGTAATATGCTTCAACTCTACTATGACACTGTTCCATTAAAAAGTATAACAACATCAGTTAAAACAAAACCTTGGTTCACAACAGACATCAAACAATTAATTAATTAAAGGGATATTGCCTACGCGAGGTGGAAGCGATTTAAAACACTCGAGCTCAAAAATGAGTACAGTACTGCCAGAAAATGTGTCAACTTAGAATTCAATTAAGCAAAATCAGAATATTATTCCAATCAATTCGGCACTGCTTTGGAATCAAAAAAAAACTTGGAAAACTATTCCGGATATTGACATTGGCAATAAAATGACCAACGATAGCTCAAACGAATTAAATTCTGCCTTTACAAATTTACCACTTGTCCAAACTGGTAGTAATATTTATAGCTTTAACAACATCACGAACAATCTTTCTGAAAATGAAGGCTTCTTTGAGTTTTCTTGTGTTAACCAATTAAAAGTTTTATCAAGCTTCTCTTCAGTAAAGTCAAATGCAGTTGGACACGACAATATTCACCCTAAATTCTTTAGAATCCTTTTACCTCTTTTTGTCCCATATGTGACACAGCACATTTCCAAAAATTGTACCAATACGGAAATCAAATAATGAATATCGATCTATTGCGATTTTATGCTACCTTTTAAAAGTCCTCGAATAGATATTGTATTCTCAAATATGTGAGTACATACATGAACATAGCTTTATGTGCAAAATGCAATCAGGCTTTCGCTCACATCACAGCTGTATTACTGCTCTTGTTGAAGTAAGCGAGAATATTAGGCGTGAACTAAGGCTTTGACACAGTCTAAGGCTTTCAACACAGTCAACCATGAAACCCTTTGTATGAAACTCAGATGGTTCTTTAAATTTGCATCAAGCTCAACTCAACTTACCTTGTAAACCGTACTCAGTCCGTTTGTGTGAATAATTTAATATCTAAACCATTGACTCTTACTCGAGGCGTACCTCAGGGTTCTATCTTAGGGCCGCTGCTTTTTTTGCTATATTCAAACGATCTTCCTCAACAGCTATCCCACAGCAAAGTACAAATGTATGCAGACGACGTACAGTTATACCTAAGTAGCCCCGTATAATCAATTAAGGAGAACATTGACAAACTGAATTCGGATCTGGATAAAATTTATCATTGGGCCACCGCTAACGGTCTCTGTTTAAACACTAATAAGTCTAAATGTCTCCTTATTCATAAGAGGACCTAAAAGTTATGACGAAACCTAAAATACAACCTAAAATTGATGACGAAATTCTTATAAACAGCTAAATATTTTGGCATCATATTCAATAGTACATTAACATGGTCAAACAACATTAACTCATTAGTCGGTCAAACATATGCCAAGTTTAGAACGCTATGGTCTACACAATCATTTACTCCATTAAATGTTCGACTGCTTCTGGCTTAGACCTACGTTTTTCCTGGTCTACAATACGGCTGCGAACTGTTCGCAAATTGTGACGCCATAAGGAAACGTCAACTTAATGTTGTATTTAATGATATTGTACGATATGTATACAATCCCAGAAGATTAAGCAGTCATTATTTTCAAGTAAAATATATGGAGTTTCTTTTAAAAAAAAAATATTTATACACAAAAGCCAAAATATATATTTAATCAAATTCAATTTGCAAGATCCAACAGGGGAAAAAATTTAATACTCCCTAGACATCATTCGCTTGTTTCTGAATATCAATTTTATGTAAACTCTGTTCATTTTTGAAATTTATTATCACACAACATACAAAAAACCAGCAACGCACTTCAAAAAACTACTTTATAACTTTTTTGAATAATATTTTAATATTTAAATGTTTTTTTAATTATTTTTATTAATATTGTTTACAAAACAATTTTTTTTTATTTTTTTTTTAAATTTCTATATATTATATTATATATATTATATACTATTATATTACTTTAATCATTGTGAAACAATTTAGATATTTTATTCATGTACTATAATTATAAGATTCAATCTTGTTGTACTGAAAAACTAAATAAATAAATTAAAATTAAATTAAAAATAAAAAATTTTGTACACAAGTCTTAAATTATTACAATAAAATCTTGGTGTCAAGTACTTTAAATGGTTCTCTTAAAATTTTAAAATATATTACAAAAGCCAAACTCATTAAGATGTCTTTCTCCTTAAATAATTTATAACTCATTTTTTATTTAAAAATACGGTAATGTTAATATACATCTGGATGTACAAAGCACTATTTGGTTATCGCATAACTCAATTTGTTTATTAACAAATTTTAGTTGTGCATTTTTCATTTCTTTGTCCATATGCACCAAAGGTACGGTCAGTGTTTTAGACTTCTTTGTTTTGATTTCAGGAGCATTAAAGTTTTTAAAACTGAATTGTTGAGCATTAGTCTCATTTTTTTGTCTTCATCCAAAATAAAAGCTAATACATTTTGTAAAATATCTTCAGGTTGTGATTCATTCGAAGGTAAGTCATCCGAATCAAAGCTATTGGACAAGCTATTTATTTTTTCCAGTGAAATAGATGCTAGTACGTTGTCTACTTCACTCAGCTCGATTGGCTAAAATGGACTTTCACTTGTACCCATAGGATATCTATTAGCTTTACATAATTTTTTTGTAGTATTTTCTAAGATTTAAATACGTATCTTTAAATTTACCTGGATATCGCCGTTGTCATGACATTAAACTCTATGGTGATTTCCTCCCATGCAGCATTTTTTGTATTTACGGAACCCATCAGTTTTGGTGTTTTTAATTCTGATTTTTTTGTTTTTTTATCAAATCCATTAGAATTTTCACAGAATTAATTAAGCATTGGGCCTAAATAGACAAATTAAACCTTGTTTGGAGTAAATAACTTCAATTTGAAACACAAATGATGCTGATTTTATTCTACAGTGAATTTTGTTGAATTATTAAAAGTGAACCAGAATTTTTGTGTATGATTAAATCAAGAAAAAAGTTGATTTTGCAGTTCTCTGCTTTGTTTGTGATTTTTCGTAATATGGAAAAAAGTATATATTGCGTTATATTGAAAACTACAAAAACTTGCCAGCTTTATGGAATATAAATCTGGAAGCATCATACGACATGAACCTGGCCTACATCATTACATACAGTCTCTCAACAGCTATTGTTCTAATCAGTTGTGTATTAATAAATAAACGCAATAAGTGCAAATCGATACCGTTAATCCTGGTTTCTCTCTAAATATTTGTATTGTTTTTTTTTTCATTCATCCTTCTTCTCATAACAAAACCTTTATTAAAAAAAAAATGAATAAATTAAAGTTAGCTATGGACAAAGCTCCACCTTCGGGTGGAGGCACACAACTTGTTGCCTCACCACCAAGAAAAAAGTTAATACTGGCAGAACTACTTTGGAAACTGAGTTTCCAAAGTTAACTTTTTTACCAGTTAATAGTAAAGATAATCCGAAATTCGTAATAATTAAAACTTGCTTATTTTAACCACTACAAAAAGACAAGCGGAATTATTAATTAAAGCAAAAAAACTTTCCAACATATGTAATATTTCTTGTACCTATCATGATAAACTCAACACCACAAGAGGAGTAATATTTTGCCCAGAATTAAAGAACTTAACCGAAGAAGAAATAAAAGCTGTTCTCTCCGAACAATATGTCATAGAAGTACAAAAAATTAAAAAAGTCGTGAATGGCAAGGTAGAAAATAGCTCACTCCATATATAATCTTTTGATCTATACAGCGTGTAGCCAAGTGAAATTAAAATAGGATTTCAAAACGTCAAAGTCGATTATTACATCCCCAAGCCAATGCAATGTAAGACTTGTCACCGTGTTGGACACACAAAAAATAGATGCAAAGGAATTCCCTTGTGTAGCACATGTTCTATGCCTCTTCACACAGACGAAACACCATGCGAAATAGTAAAATGTATAAACTGTAACTACCAACATAAGTCAACAAACAAAAATTGCCCAACGTATGTTAAAAAACAAGAAATTATAAAGCACTCAACAATAAATAGAACACCGATCGCCGACTCTACTAAATATGTAAATACAAATTACTCTCCCGATCACTTTAGAAAAAATATACCAAGAATTATCTACCACAAAATCCACAGCAACATCTGTAACAAAATTAAATAACTGTCCAATAACATCAGCTGAAACAATCAAAAAACACAAAACCTACAAGAACCACTAAAACAAAATAACGAGAGTCCAATGGACACATAAAAATATATAAAAATAATAACAACAAACAGAAAATTAGATAAATAATAAATATTCTGTGATACTAACATTATATACACTAATAAATTTGTATAAACTTTTTTTTCTTCTCTATGAAAATCCTCCAGTGGAATATAAACGGTTATAATCATAATTTTTCTAACTTACAATTAATTATTAAAAAATATAATTTTGACATTATATTATTACAGGAAACTCACGTATCCTCTAATAAAAAAGGAAATCTTTAAAACAATACAATTCATACTTCCACAACACTCAATTCTCAAATAAACAAGGAATTGCAATTTTGGTCAAAAATAACCTACCATATAAGTTCTCTCCCAGAAATGTTTCAGGTGACTACCAAATCGCAATACTCGAAATAAATTTACTCTAAATTTATTATACAGAATGTATATATACCACCTGAACAAAAGATAACAAAATCACTATTAGAAAACAATATTACCGTTAGCTCTTCCAATAACCTAGTACTTGGAGATTTCAATGGTTGGAGCACATTGTGGGGTTCATCCACCGGAAACGCAAGGGGAAAAATCATCGAAAATTTTATCAATAACAACAACTTTTTTATACTAAATACAGGGGAAAGCACTCACTTCTCAACTCACCACACATTTACAACCGTGGATATCTCCTTTTGTAGCCCGAATCTTTCAACCAAGCTTACCTGGAATATAGACGACGATTTACACTGTAGCGACCATAATCCAATAATAATAGAACTTCATAGTAACACTAATACGTCAAAATTTATTCCAAAATTTAAAACAAAAAATGCCATCTGGCCACAATATTTAAAAAAACTGGATGAAGAATAAAAGATTACCAACATCTAATATTAACAAAGAAGCTGCCTTAATAACTAAATCTATAGTGGCAGCTGCAAATGCAAGCATTCCAATCAGCCGTTCCCACAAAAAAACCCACAATATATTTTGGTGGAATAAGGAATTGAATGAACTACGCGAATAAAAAGCAAACACTATGGAAATCAATTAAATTGCAGCCTATTTTGGAAAATGTTTTCCAGTTCAAAAAACTAAATGCCTTCTTCAGGAAAAAGATAAAAGAAGCCAAGTCCCAGGCATACAAGGAATTTACCTCAAACATATGCCCTTCAACCACAGTTCAACAGATATGGCAAACTGTAAATGCATTTTCTGACAAACCATGTAACTCAAAATATATTCGAGCCTTGATAAAACCAGACGGATCAACAACAACAGATGGACAAAAAATAGTAAACATACTTGCAGATAAATTCGCCAGTGTATCCTCTAACTCTAAATATCAAGGAAAATTTTTACACTCAAAATCAATTTCAAATACCACTGCGTATACACCAAAAGCACTAAGCAAATCAGCTAGAGAGTTGGAAAAAAACTCACAAAATTTGAATTCGAACTTGCACTTCAAAGTACAAAAGATAACAGTCCAGGTGTAGACAAAATTACATACTCAATGCTAAAAAACTCATCTGACACATTTAAATCACGAATTCTTTTACATTTTAATCAAATACTTCCACATATTTGGAAAAGATCCGACGTTCTATGCATACCAAAACCTAACAAAAAGAAAGATGAACTAGATTCATATCGTCCTATATCTTTAATTTCATGTCTAAGCAAAACTCTGGAAAAAATCGTAGCAAAAAGAATTTCGTGGTATATTTTTGAAAATAAATTTATAGACATCAAAAAAACCGCTTTCAAACCCAACAGATGTACATTGGACGTCTTAATTCATCTTAAATATAATATAGCTAAACACGTATCTACTAGAAATCATTGCTCTATTCTGAGTATAGACTTCGAAAAAGCTTTCCATAAAATTGTATACACTCTATTTTAAATCAGCTTAAAGAGTGGAACATTGGCAACAACATGTATCGATACGTCAAGTCATTCCTCACAAATAGATAATTTTTAGTTAAAAACAGCACTTATAAATTCAAACTAACAAACCTTGAAAATGGCATACCATAGGGATCTCCACTGTCGGTGGTTTTGTTTCTTATCGCCTTTGAAAAATTAATGAGATTATGTCAAAACACGGACATTTCTCACATTGTCTCTATGCTGATGATTTTTATATTTTCACAAGAATTTCAGACCCAAACAAAATACAAACTGATCTCAATAAGTTAATAACTGATCTAAACAACTGGTGTTCCATCTCAGGTGCATCTATTTCTAGGACAAAATCTAAACACCTCAATTTGTGTAGTAAACACCATTGCACTCAATCAACATTCAAAATAAATAACTACAATTTTGAAAATGTTTCTGAATTAAAATTATTAGGCCTAACTTTTAACAAACAATTTACATGGACCGCTCATATTAAAACACTCAGCTCGGACTTGTCAAAACGTTTAAACATTTTAAGATGTATCAATGGTTCTTCTAGCGAAAGCCACCTGAGTACATTAAAGCATATTTTTAAATCTATTATTTTAAGCAAAATCGACTATGGTTTGATAATATACGGAAAAACAGAAAAGTCTAATCTATCTCCAATAAAGAAATATTACCATTCAGCACTAAGAACTATCTCACAAGCCTTTTATACAACTCCAATAAATAATACAATTCACGAGATCGATATACCCAAGATAGAAGACAGATACACTAAACTTATCTGCAACCAAATTATGAAAATATCGCAAAATAATTTTAACATTATCTTTGAAGATTCGAAGTCTTATACAAAACTCAAAAGAAAACCAAAAATTAAAACAACAATATCAACCATACATAACGCTGCGAAAGATGTTTCTATAGATTTAAACAAACCGACATCATTTCGAACATTTCACCCGCCGTGGACAAATATTTCAGAATATTTCATAGAACCTTACTCACCTTCAAAAACTAACAATAACTCGGATATTTTAAAACAACATCATCTACAAATTTATAATGAGTGGAAACGAAAAAAATGGACATTTTGGTATTGCGATGGTTCTAAATCAGAATCAGGAAACGCTTTTGCTATTGTAACCGACAATGGTCTTGTAATTAAAAAAGGGTTACTACCGTACTACACTTCAATCTTTACATCTGAAATCACTGCGATCTAAGAAACCATTAAATCAAAGCCTACCAGAACAAAACTTGTTATATGTTCGGATAGTCTATCGTCATTAAAAAAAATACCACTAATATGAGCCTTTAGTCACTGGAATCCGGGAACTCCTGTTAAGACAGAAGAACGTCAAATTACTTTACACGCCAGGCCACATAGGCATCCAAGGTAATGAGTCCGCCGATAAAAATGTCAAAGAGACCGCTCTATCCCCAATACTCTTCCACAATAATTACACAAAAAAATATATTATAAACAATCCAAGCTTTTATGGCCAAACAATCATTATAAAACAATTAACCCGACAAGTTTGAAAATCAAATATCCGCCAAAAATACTAAAATATCAACAGAAAATTTTAACGCGTTTAAGATTAGGGCACAGTAATTTTACACACCAACATCTACTAAAAAAGGAACAACAAAAACAATCCACCTGCTATAACAATGATGAATGCTCTATTAGTCTCCTGGAATCGATCAAAACTCTAGACTTCAAAAATATCAGAAATCATCTACCTCTAGAAATACTTAAAAATTTATAATTGTTAAATTTACTATTCATTAAATTCTGTATATTAATCTTCTCTTTTAATCTAGTATTACATTCATAAACCTTTTTCTTTTGATTATAAATTACTAAATTGCACATATGAAATTTTTCCAATGTAAACATAAAAGGACGAAGGCCTCTGCAGCCAGTTCCTGTCACTGTAATATTATTTGTAAATTAACTTTACTCTTAATAAATTAAAATAAATTAATAAATACATCCTTACAAGATTAAATTGACGCAAGAACTGAAGCCGCTTGACCACCAGAAGCGTCGTATGTTCGTGAATTGGGCTGAACAACAACTTGAAAATGATTCGGATTTTCATCGAAAATCATCTTCAGCAATGAGGCTCATTTCTGGCTCAATGCCTTCGTCAATAAACAAAATATGCGTTATTGGTCAGACAGCAATCCACACGAACTCCATGAGTCATCATTGCATCCCGAAAAAATTACGGTTTGGTGCGGTTTATGGGCCGGCGGCGTCATTGGGCCGTACTTCTTCCGTGATGATTAAGACCGGCACGTTACTGTGAATGGGAATCGCTACCGTTTAATGATAATGGATGATATGGACTTGGAGGACATGTGGTTCCAACAGGACGGCGCCACACAGCGAATGTCACAATCAATTTATTGGGAACAAGTTTGGAGAACGTGTTATCTCACGAAATGGTCCAGTCGATTGGCCGCCTCGGTCGTGTGATTTCACGCCGTTAGACTATTTCCTGTGGGGCTACCTCAAGTCTATGGTCTATGCCAACAAGCCAGCGACGATTGATGAATTTCGTACGAATATCGAACGTGAAATTGCAGCAGTATCGTCCGATTTATGCTTGAAAACTGTCGAAAATTGGGTTCAGCGTCTGGACTTCTGCAAGCGTGCCCGTGGTGGCCATGCAAAAGAAATCGAGTCCCATACATAACGGCATCGAACGTACTTTTACAGGAATAAAGAATTTCATTGATATCCAAAACCGTTTTTGTTTTATTTAAAAAACTTTTGTAGCGCTCTTATTTCAAAACCCTTTATATAGAGACCTTTTCTCCCAACCTAATCATACTTTTTGTATTTTTACTTTCATACGAAACTGCTTTCAGACAAACTGTTAGGTCACCGTATAAATGTATTTGTTTGATTTATTTTGTATTTTAATATGGTTTTAAAATGGTATAATTGTTAAATTGTATTTTTTTGTAAATTAAGGGCCACCCTAATTTATTTCTATTAACTGTCCGTTAGTTTTTATTTTTTTTTGCTTATTGTTTGTCTCTAAGTTAATGCAGCAAGAGAATATTTTAATCGTTGTTGTTGTTAACAGTTAATATTTACTTGTTTAATAAAGTAGAGACAAACAAGCAACAACAATTGTATTGGCTCATGACTGCAATGTACATATGAATATACATTGTAGACTTTTTCTTTTGTTTTGTAGCCCTTAAACCTTTAAATTATTAATAAAGAGAATTATTGTATTTTTGGCATTTGAAGCGATCGGCCTTCTTCTTTACACGGTTTCACGGGCGTAATTTTTCAAAATTCAAATTTTACACTGTCCATAAGAATCTTCCAGCAGCTTTGTGGATAACACTTACAAAATAATAATTGCTCCACATTGCTGCCGGTAAGGAAAAATCTCCTTATCGAACATTTTGGCGACCGTGACAGGACAGTGTAAATAAAAATAAATTGTCGTTTTCGGTACGTCCCGTGAAAATTTCTTTGGTTTTTAACATTGTGCGTGTAAAACACCGTTTGTTAAATAAAAAAAAAAAAATATAAAAATTGTGGTTCGCGATACATATGTCGTGAAAAATTCTATCGTCTTGGTTTTCGTGCGTGTTTAATACACCATTTTGTACAAATAAAAAAAAAAACATTGGATTTGGAAAAATATAATAAAAAATTTGTGACTTTTGTAAAAATTTATTATTCAATCTTTAGACAATTTTTAATATCGAACATTTTTGAAAAAAGTGTTGACTTTTTGAACGAAAAAATATTTTCGAAGTTTTGGAAAAATTTATTGTGCCTTTGGAAAATTTTGTGGCTCATCTATAAAAAAAAAGATGACATTGGAGGAAGCAAAACAACAACGCGCTAATACAAAAAAAAGTATTACGCGCATCAAAAATCAAATCGAAGCCAATGCAAGGGGTGAAGGTAGGACACTTACAACAGCTGAATTGAAATGCCGCTTGGGAATTTTGGAGTCATATTTTAAGCAAATGTTAACATTTCAAACTCAAATTGAAAAATATGACCCAGACGACAACGGAAGGCCCGAAGTTGAGGATTTATATGTTGCAACAAAATTATGCATCCAGTCTCAGCTTGGTGAGGATGTACATAATGCTACTGCTACTGAGTCTTCACTTTGTTTCCCTGTCCACAACCATAAGTTGCCCCAGCTCAAATTGCCGACGTTTAGTGGTAAGTACAGTGAGTACAAAAATTTTATAACCACTTTTAATCAAATAATTGATCGTGAATATGGCCTTTCAAATATCGAAAAATTTAACCATTTGCTCAATTGTTTGAAGGGTCAAGCATTAGAAACAGTGAAAGCTTTTCAAGTTACCAATGAAAATTATCCTAAGGCTCTTGGAAGGTTAAAAAATCGATACGATAATAATTCTTTGATTTTTATGGAAAATATAACCTCACTTTTTGAACTTCCCTCCATGGCCCAAAATAATTCTGACCAATTAAGAAGTCTTGTCGACAATGTTTCAGCGATTTTTAGTTCACTTTTGTCCCTTGGATCTGCCAACGATATAGTCCATTCTATGTTAATCTATATAGTTATGGAAAAGGTTGATAGTGAAACGAAAAGAAAATGGAAAGACTCTTTGGATTTTACTAAACTGCCATTATGGGATGATTGCTCTAGAATTTTGGATAGGCATTGCCAGTTTTTAGAATCTGTAGACTCAAATCATAGTCATACTGTTTCACATAAAACAGATTTTCACCCAAGTAAATCCAAATCCAAAAATTCAAAATATGGTTCAACATTTTCAATTTCCAACATTTCCAAACCAACTTGTTCTATTTGCTCGAAGTCAGACCATACTATTAGTCGTTGTTCTCGCTTTAAAGATATGGATGTGGCCCAACGTTTTGAAAATGTCAAACGATTAGGTCTTTGCCTCAATTGTTTATCAAAAGGACATCAAGTCAACAACTGTTCCTCAACATTTAAGTGCAGATTTTGTTCTCGCTCTCATCATAGTTTGCTCCATAGACCTCAGTCAGCTGTCGGACCCTCGCTCCCTGCTACTGAAGATAATCATACAACTTCTCGTACTGCCTTAAATGAATCTATAGCTTCGGTCCACACTCATGTGGAAAAGACATCGTCAGAACAGGTGCTACTTGCTACTGCTATGGTTTTGGTTCGTGATGCCGCTGGCTCCTATCATTTGGGACGCGCTTTATTGGACTCGTGCTCTCAAATCAACTTTATAACTAATGAATTTGCCCATCGATTGCAACTTCCTCGTTTAGAAGATCATGCTCAAGCTGGTGGTGTTGGATATTCTTGCACTAAAACTAAACAAAGAACTTATAGTAACATCAAATCTAATTTAACAAATTTTGAAGTCGACCTCTCTTTTCGCATTACCCCACATATTTCGTACCAACCTGGATCTGATCTAGATATATCAACCTGGAATATCCCTGAAAATATTAAACTTGCTGATGAAAACTTTTTCAAGCCAAATGAAGTCGATTTACTCATTGCTGCTGATACTTTTTATGATAGTTTGTCAGTTGGACGAATAATACTTGGTCCCAACTTGCCTAAATTACACAAAACACTTTTTGGATGGATTGTTGCTGGAAGATATGGTTCAAAGCAATCTGATGCCGGAGGTTCTTCTTATTTGATGTCCCTTGATTCAGAAATAGATATGAAATTACAACGTTTGTGGGAAATAGAAGAAATCGATTTGGCTCAAAATAGGATGACTCAGGAACAAACGGATTGTGAACAATTTTTTGATGATACTGTTTATCGTGAATCTTCTGGTAGAATTGTTGTAAAACTTCCATTTAAAGAAATTCCTGATGCTCTAGGACAATCGCGAAATATGGCACTGAAAAGATTCGTATCTCAAGAACGACGTTTTGCCCATGATAATGATTTAAAATCACAATACGTCGCGTTTATGAAGGAATATGAAGATTGTGGACATATGAGCCTTATTCGAAACCCTCGCTTAAATGAGCCTCATTATTTTATCCCACACCATTGCGTGTTTAAACTCAACAGTACTTCAACTAAATTGAGAGTCGTTTTCGACGCCTCTTGCCCCACAACAACGCAGAAATCTCTCAACGATATTTTAATGGTCGGCCCTACAATTCAAGAGGAACTTTATATTATTTTGCTTCGTTTTCGCCTTCATCGTTTTGCAATTACTGCTGACATCGTAAAAATGTATAGGCAGTTACTCATTGATTCTTGCGATCGAAAGTTCCAATATATTTTGTGGAGAAATTCTGAACAAGAAGAAATTAAAACTTACCAGCTTAATACTGTCACATATGGAATATCTTCTGCCCCATATCTTGCAATCAAAGGCCTTCATTACCTTGCAGACCAATATATGGAGCAATTTGAACTTGGCGCAAAAACTATCAAATCATCATTTTATGTTGATGATTTTCTGGGTGGAGCAGAAACTTTGGAGGAATTGGCCCAAATCAAAAAAGAGGTAAATGAAATTTTAATAAAGGGTTGTTTCCAGTTAGACAAATGGCATTCAAATCATAAGGATTTTCAAGATGATAAAACCACAAAAGATTTGAACATAGATGAATCTGCCATAACTAATGCTCTTGGAATAACGTGGGATCAACAAATGGATGCTTTTCTCTTCTCGTTTTCACCGAAAACTAAGACAGATGAAAAGATAACAAAAAGAACAATTTTGTCGCTCTCATCATCGCTTTTTGATCCCCTTGGACTTGTGTCACCTCTTATTATAAAGGCCAAAATTCTAATGCAAGAACTATGGATTCTTAAATTAGGCTGGGACGAATCTATTCCTCAAGAACTACATACTGCTTGGGAAAAATTAGTCTCAGATCTCAAAACTTTACCGCTTTTAAAAATTCCTCGTTATTGCCTCGCTTCTGCTTCAAATTCTGTTCAACTGCATGGTTTTTGCGATTCATCAATTCGTGCCTATGGCTGTTGTTTGTATCTTCGAGTAAAAACGGCCTCAGGTAATATTTCTGTTAAGCTTTTTACCGCTAAATCAAGAGTTGCTCCTACAAAACGTAAATCATTGCCACAATTGGAACTATGCGGTGCTCAACTTTTGGCAAAATTGTATTCTAAAACCAAAAATCTTTTGCAAATACCAAATCTGGAAATCGTTCTTTGGACAGATTCTCAATTGGTTCTTCACTGGCTTAAACAACATTCTGCAACATTATCAGTTTTCGTTGGCAACAGGGTATCAGAAATTCAGGAACTTACAAATGGTTGTACTTGGAGACATGTTCCAACTAATAACAATCCTGCTGATATCGTTTCTCGTGGCTCTACTGTGCAGGAACTCGCATCATCAATCTGGTTCAATGGACCTGCCTTTCTCGCTCTCGATCCTGCCCAGTGGCCTTCTACCAAATTGGACTCTCTCGACTTAGATGTCATAAATAAAGAAAAACGCAAAACTGTATTTCACATTGAAACAAAATCAAATTACATATTGGAATCTATTAAAAAATATAGCTCGTATTTGAAAATAATTCGTATTGTTGCCTGGTTGCTACGATTTTATCAAAAAACTTTAAATCCAAAAACTAAATTATTTGACTCTGAATCTTTACAGCCCCAAGAATTAGAGAATGCATTGGTTCGTATAGTTTTGAATATCCAGCAGCAATACTTCCAGGAGGATATATCTCGAGTTTTGAAGAAAAAGGATCCACAAGGTGCCTTAAGGTGTCTCAACCCCTTTCTTGAAACAACAAATGGCTTCAATTTGCTCAAAGTTGGTGGTCGATTAGAATTAGCTGAAATCCCAGAACGTCAAAAGCACCCGATGATTTTGCCAAGTAAATGCCACTTTGTTGAATGCTATGTACGACATCTACATCTCAAAAACTACCACGCTGGTCCAAAGGCTCTAATGTCATTAATTCGTCAACGATTTTGGATCATAAACTCAAGAAATCTATGCCGTCGCATTGTCAATTCCTGTCCTCAATGTATTCGATACCGACCTAAACTGCTACAACAAATGATGGGAAATCTCCCGGTGGAACGCCTCAACCCCTCAAGGCCGTTTGCAAGATGTGCTGTCGATTTTTGTGGTCCTGTCAACACCTATATACGAGTTAGAGGAAAAGTACCCTACAAAACTTACATTGCCATTTTTGTTTGCCTTGCCACGAAAGCAGTCCATATTGAAGTTGTCTCGGACTTATCAACAGATGCATTTATTGCCGCCCTAAAAAGGCTAATTGGAAGGCGAGGTTTGCCCACCGATATTTTCTGTGATAATGCTACAAATTTTGTTGGTGCAAATTCTAAGTTGAAAGAATTAAAATCGTTCCTTTTTCATTCAAAGAATTCTAATATTATCGCTAATTATTGTTCAAATCAATTTATTAATTTTCGCTTTATACCCCCCAGGTCACCTCATTTTGGAGGCTTGTGGGAAGCTGCTGTCAAATCAGCAAAGGGTCATTTAATTCGCAGTTTGGTCAACACTAGGCTCACTTATGAGGAGCTTGCAACAGCAATGATCGAGATAGAGGCTATACTAAATTCTAGACCAATTTCGCCCCTGTCTTCCGATCCCAGCGATATCGAAGCGCTCACACCAGGTCACCTTTTGATTGGTTCATCCCTATGTTCGTTACCTGAACGTGATGTCTCAACAAAACAAATTGATAATTTACAATATTGGGCTCGTATCAGTGCTATTAAACAACATTTTTGGAAAAAGTGGTCTCATGATTACATCAATGAACTTCAGACCCGAAATAAGTGGACTAGTGCGAATACAAACATTGTTCCTGGTGCGCTAGTAATTATACAAGAAGACAATGTTCCCCCTCAAAAATGGCTCATGGGAAAAATCATAAATATAGTTCGTGGTCGAGACGAGTAGACGAGTAGTTGACATCAGAACAACAAAAGGAGTTATACGTCGCCTTATCCACAGATTAGCATTGCTGCCTTCATAATTGAAATGGTCCTTTCAATGGGGCCGGTATGTTAGGTCACCGTATAAATGTATTTGTTTGATTTATTTTGTATTTTAATATGGTTTTAAAATGGTATAATTGTTAAATTGTATTTTTTTGTAAATTAAGGGCCACCCTAATTTATTTCTATTAACTGTCCGTTAGTTTTTATTTTTTTTTTGCTTATTGTTTGTCTCTAAGTTAATGCAGCAAGAGAATATTTTAATCGTTGTTGTTGTTAACAGTTAATATTTACTTGTTTAATAAAGTAGAGACAAACAAGCAACAACAATTGTATTGGCTCATGACTGCAATGTACATATGAATATACATTGTAGACTTTTTCTTTTGTTTTGTAGCCCTTAAACCTTTAAATTATTAATAAAGAGAATTATTGTATTTTTGGCATTTGAAGCGATCGGCCTTCTTCTTTACACGGTTTCACGGGCGTAATTTTTCAAAATTCAAATTTTACACTGTCCATAAGAATCTTCCAGCAGCTTTGTGGATAACACTTACAAAATAATAATTGCTCCACATTGCTGCCGGTAAGGAAAAAGCTCCTTATCGAACACAAACATTTGGTCAAATCGAATAGACTATAAAGTGTTTAAAATTATATAAAAGAAAAATTGAGAAAATAAATTAGTAATTAAAATTTATTTTATTAATTTTTGTTAAATAAAATAAATAAATAAAAAGTTTAAACTGTTAATACAATACTATTTTGTACTCCCTTGTATTGTAATTTGATCGTTTTGCAACCATTAGCAAGTTGTAATATATGACAATTCATTAGTTTTGATTACTTTTTTTCTTTCGTGTTTGTTTACATGGACAGACATACTTAAATTATTGTAAATTTATTAATTTTCCTTCTATAGCTTGTTTATTAATTTAATATAGCGAAAAGGAAAACGTTTCTTACATTTAATGCATTTATAAAATCTTTCGGGTTTATTAAAGCGATCATTTAATATTTTAATATTTGTGAAATTATATTTATTATACAATTAACAATAATAACATTAAAAACAAACAAAGTATCTTTTGTTTTGTGTTTTTCTTCGTTTAGCACAAGAATCTTGTCTTGTTATTACCAACATACACAAATTACATTAGCTATCACATATACCGTATAGTTGTTTATTTGTTCAAAATAAATTGGTACCCTACAGTACGTTATAGCCGCGACATATTACGTTAGCGATTTATATTAAAATTATTTTTACAAATTTTAATTTCTTTTTTATTTTAATTTTAATCGCGATTTTTCGTAGATTTTAATAATTATTTAGAAAAATTTAGAAATTAATTGATTTTATAATGCAAATCACCGCGTTTCACACTTTTTTAAGAGAATCCGATGCTCTTACAAAATACGTCTCAAAATTCATGAAGATTCGCAAAGATTTCTATTTCGCGTATACACTCGAATTCGCAGAAAGGTATTAAAGTCATTATGGGACGACGTTAAGTCAATTTATCGATCTTATCAGATTATTTTGAAATTTCAAATTCGGTTAAACCCGGTGATATTGACGCGGCTGCTCGGAAATATGACTGCATTTTACGCATATGTTAATTGTTGGTCGGCCATTAACGAAAAGTTGCGTATGGTCACCGATCTAGTATCAGCGGCAACACTAACAACAACAATAACCACTACTACAGCAACAACATCAACAATAACTACAATGACAACAACAACAAAAACAATAATTACAATGACAACAACAATAATCACATCAACAACTACAGTCATCGACCTGCTTAAATTAGTTTACCTACAGTCATCAAATACGTACATAAATTGGGGCAGACATGAATAAGCATTTAATTATTTTATTTCTATTTAATTTCATTTTATTTTATTTCCATTTAATTTCATTTTATTTTATTTCCTGAGTTATTCTTAAAATAAGTAGAATCTATTAATATGCATCGTAAACAATTATATAGTATAAATAGTCGTAAACAATAAAACATTCTTTGTCATTAATCAATCAAGAAGTTACTTGTAGTTTTATTTATAACTGGCGCAGTCGAAAAGGGACGGTATTCGTAGTAAATATTATTGAATATAAATTTATAAAGTAAAAAAACTTTCGAACAAAAATAATTTGGAGATACAGGATAAAGTGGAATAAAGGAAGTTGAATATAAAATTTTTGTATCGTACAAAAATACAAATGTAATTTAAAGAAAATACAAAACAAATTTAAAAAAAGCAAATTGAATATAAAATTTAGTGCAAAATTTTTGTATCGTACAAAAATACAAATATAATAAAAAAAAATACAAAATGAAGTTGAATATAAAATCTAGTGTAAATTTTTGTATCGCACAAAAATACACATATAATTTGAAAATACAAGGGAATATCGTATGGTTCAAATAAAAAAAAAGAAAGGAAACTGAATTTCAGACCTAGTAAATTTTTTTTTGTATCGAATAGATTTTTTTAGTCAGTGAGACTAGAATATAATTAATGCCTGGAAAGAGGGTTTCGCCTTATAGCTTGCCAAAATTATTTAAAAGTAGAAGTTTAACAAATTTAACACCCATTCCTGAAATCAAAAACTCATCTATAATGATTAATGAATTACGTGAACAATCTTCTTCCGGCAGTACCCCTCCTGTTCCATCAGGGTCAGCGGTTAGTCAAATGGACATATTCCAGTCATTAAGAATACCAGATGCCATCAAACAGTTGCCTACATACGATGGTAGCCCTAGGTTACTATATGAGTTTCTTAACAATGTTGAAGAAATTCTATTGTTCATAAGAGGAACAGATAAGACCCCATATGGACAAATTATATTAGGGGCCATTCGCAACAAAATAGAGGGACAAGCAAACGAAGTGCTTAACATGTACGGTACCCCACTAAATTGGGACAATATAAAGGAATACTTAGTAACTCACTACTCTGATAAACGATCAGAAACTTCCTTGATAAGGGACCTTCATAATTTGAAACAGTACAACAAGCAAAATTCTACAGTGAGGTGGTAGAACTTCAATCGGCTCTATGTAACAACATATTGTTACACGAATCAGACCAAAATGCTAAAAAGGCACTTTATTGGGAAATGTGCCTTAACTCTTTTGTCACGGGACTAAGAGATCCATTAGGGGCGACAATTAGAGCTATGAGACCAAACTCATTAGCCGAAGCCTTGAGTTTCTGCATCAAGGAAAAGAATATATATTATCAACAATCTAGTGGGTATACTGGTAAACACAATCAAAATAGACAAAATAATCATCCGTATCAAAAAAATCAGCCTTATAAACCAAACTATAACGGTCAACAGTATGGGAACACCAACGGTAATACACCTGCAGTTCCACAAAATATGACTTATAACGGTGGCGGTCGCCATCCCAACCCAAATAACAATTCGCATAATCAGCAGCGAAGACAAACGTCTTCTAATTTCGGTCAATCTAATCATCAAAAACAAATGCCGTTCAATGATAATAATAATATACCCAAGCTTCCACAACCAGAGCCCATGGATACGTCAAGTAGGTTTTCTTACTTAAGGAACAATAGTTTTTTCCCGAGTATTAAACAAAGCCCTAGCTCACAGAAGGTACTCAAATATAAAAATGACCCGCCTTACGAAGCCCAAGGGATACTTAGACATGCATAGGCATGGATAAGAGTTGGTTTACATTAAGAACAGGGTTCCTAGCAGCAAACTTCTCAAGTTTCTAGTAGGCTTCGGCCTCGTTTATTAATCCGGAACATGTAAACCAACACATCAACTGCAAACCGACTACCATAAAAACCGTTTTGGCGAAATATATAATAGACAAATTGGCGATACTACCAATATTCGACGAACTTTAACATTATTATTATTTAAAATTTCACAACTATTTCGATGGTCTTTTGGGAATTTATCCAAAATCGGAGCTAAGATTGACTTACAGTCTAATATGGTGGAAACGAGATCTACTTCAATCCCATTACACCACAAACCAAACGTATGTTCTGGAAAAATCCCGATTGAACCAAATACAAAGACAATAGTTAAGTTACCCGTTGATGTGAAGGAAGGAGATATTTTTATTGCCGAAACTCTTATAAACAAAAACCTTGTAATTTCAGCTGGAATTTATAAAGCACAAGACTGGTATAGTTTGATAGAAGTAACAAACTTGGGTGACTCTTCGGAGATAACATATTTTGATCAACCACTTAAAACACAGGAATATCATTCCCAAGAATATTTCGAAGTTAATACTACAGAATTTGGTACATCTGAAGATATGTATATAAAGGACTTATTGCGTATCGAGCACCTCAACCAGGAAGAAAGGCGACTCATTCTTAAAACATGTAGAAAATATTCTGATGTTTTCTACAGGGAAGGCCAGGAGTTGACATTTTCGAACAAAATCAGGCACAGTGTACCAACAGCCAATGATATACCGGTGTATACTAAGTCCTACAGATACCCTTACGTTCACAAGGGGGAGGTACAAGAACAAATTTCGAAACTATTGAATCAACGCATAATCCGTCTAAGCTACTCACCTTGGAGTGCTCCCGTCTGGATAGTGCCAAAAAAGAAGGATGCCAGTGGTAAACAAAAATGGAGATTAGTGATCGATTATAGAAAAGTAAATGAAAAGACTATTAGTGATAAATACCCGATACCAGATTGAAATGGAATCAAAGGACATCCCGAAAACTGCGTTTTCAGTGAAAGGAGGACATTACGAATTTATTAGAATGCCGTTCGGGCTGAAAAACGCACCTTCAACATTCCAAAGGGTCGTGGATAATGTCCTTGGGGAATTAGTAGGCAAAATTTGTCTGGTTTACCTCGATGACATTATTATTTTCGCAACTTCGTTACAGGAACACATCAATAATCTGGAATTAGTATTTGATAGATTGAGAAACTCGAACTTTAAAATTCAGTTGGATAAATCGGAATTTTTACGAAAGGAAATAGAATTTTCACATAGTGTCTACCGAAGGTATTAAGCCAAACCCTGGGAAAATAATTTCCCTACTCCAAAGACTCCGAACTTAAATCCTTTTTGAGATTACTGGGCTACTACAGGAAATTTATCCCTAATTTTGCGAAGTTAACGAAACCACTTACAGCTTGCTTGAAAAAGGGTGTGGAGATAAAGGTGGCCGAAGACTATGTGAGAACTATTGAAATGTGTAAAGATCTGCTTTGTAATGATCCAATATTACAATACCCGGATTTTTCTAAAAGTTTAATTTTAACCACGGATGCTAGTAACTATGCACTAGGGGCTGTATTGTCTCAGGGACAAATAGGAAGCTATAAACATATTTGTTATGCTATCAGAACGCTGAATACCTCAGAAACTAATTACTCTACAATAGAAAAAGAGCTTTTGACAATAGTATGGGCCACAAAATACTTCATTCGGTCTTAAATTTAAGATAGTCACGGACCATAGACCATTAACTTGGATAATGGACTTAAAAGAACCCAATTCAAAACTAATGCGTTGGCGTTTGAAATTAGAAGAATTCGATTATAAGATAGTATACAAAAAGGGTGTATTAAATTCTAACGCTGATGCACTAAGTAGAATCAGACCGGATATAAACAATCACGAGAATTTTTCTACTCTCGGCACTAGTGGAAGTACGGTTCACTCTGCAGAAGAAAATGCAGACGACGGTATTCCAATTTCGGTGAAACCAGAATCGAATGTTACCATGGAGGTACCTTTCAAAAATAAATTGAAACGAATAATAAAGTCACCAGTATATGACGAAGACTCTATGATAAAGATTTTTACTAAGTTCATTAAGCCAAATAGACTTGTTGCAATTTATACGGATGACGATGATGTTTTTCGTACTGTACAAAAAGTATTTTCCGCATATTTCACTAATAATAAGGCTTACCGTTTAAGACGTTGTACACTCAGGGCGAAAGACATTAATAACGATGAGCAAGATGAAATTATAAGGAAGTATCATCAAAATAGCAATCATCGGGGTATTGAAGAAACATATTTACACCTTAAGAGAGAATATTTCTCTTTTCTCTGATTGCGAAACATGTCAGACGCTAAAATGTGATAGGCACCCACAGAAATTAATTTTCCAAACCCCTGAAACTCAGGAAAAACCATTGGACATTTTACACATAGATATTTATCATATCAACCATAAGCAGATCCTAACTATTATAGACAAATTTTCAAAATTTGCAACGGGATACACGATAGCTTCTAGAACTAGTTTGAATATAATTAAATCTCTGAAAAACTTCATTGGTGCATATGGAATTCCAAGGAAATCGTATGTGATCAAGGAAAAGAATTTTCAAAGATTTTTGTAAGCAATTTAATATCAACTTACACATTACTTCATTCCAACAATCCTCAACGGAAATATATCGAATAATAATGACTGAGAGAAAGGAGAAAAAACTTTGCACCGATCACGAGGAAATTTCCTCGGAGATTCTTATCACCTATAATAATTCTGTACACTCAGCGACGAGGCTGACGCCTTATGAATTATTCTTTGGTAGACCACATATACTGAACGAAACAGTAAGATTTAATGGGGAACGTGAATACCTACGAAAACTGAATGAATACCAACAAATAATTTACCCGAAAATTGGGGAGAAATTACAAGCTGCTGTCAAGAACAGAGTAGATAGGTTGAATAGGAATAAGGTACAACCTAAATCCTTACAAGCTGATGACATTATATATCGAAAGGAAAATAGGAGGAACAAGATAACACCTCGATTTTCCAAACATAAAGTCCAACATGATGAGGGAATTACATTTATTTCAGGGAAGAACCAAATATACATAAATCGAAAATTAAGAGTAGAATAAGAGAGAAAAAATTATCTAACATAAAAGAAAAATAAAAAACTAATTCATCTATTTTGCTCCCTAGGTTATCTGTGGTTCACTCCCAAAGGTTAAATACAAAACAATTAGACAATGAATTGGCTATTATAGAATTAAAATTGGGTAATTCAAAGGTAATAAATCACTATTAGAACCTAATCCATGTAATAGATCTCAAAGATTATGTCGATAATTCAGAAAAAATTAAAGGGACGTTGAATATACTAGAACAAGATTCTTCAATTGAAGATTCCTTAAAGATAACAAAATTAAAATTAGATCAACTAATGAACAAAATTGATAACTTATTACCTTTCAAAAGGCAGAAGAGAGCTTTATTTAATGGATTGGGTTCGGCAATTAAATATATAACCGGTAATATGATGATAGTGATGCGAAAAATATAAATTCTCAACTTAAAGAATTAATAGAAAATGAACACATTTTTAATGAAGCATTACATACACAAAGTATATTTAATACAGAAATGATACAAAGATTTAACAACATTACAACACACATAAACACTGAACAAGCAACAATTACAAGAATTTTAAAACATACACAGGAAACTTTTTCTAACAAAATAAATACAGAAAACCTTATAACTTCAAAAATCCAATATTCAAATAGAATAAATTATAATATCAAATTACTAACGGATTAGATTAATTATAAAGCGGAAAGTATCATATTGGCAAAATTAAATACTATTTCCAAATTCATACTGAATCACAAAGAAATAGAAAATGTTTATAAATTACTAAATGATCAAGTACATGAAATAAAATCTGTTGAACAATTGTATAAAATTCTTGAGTTACAGGCATATTATAATAATTCGAATATAATATTTAACGTAAAGATTCCAAAATTTCAAAAAGAAACTTTTACCAATAAATATAACAAGACAAATATTGTCATCTAAATATATAGCTTATAACAATATTTCAATAAATTATTATCAAGAAAAAATTTTAAAATTAGTAAATATTTATGTCTGCCACAATTTAACAAGAAGTGAATAGATTCACTTCATGTGTGGGTAAACTAATAAAGAAACTACAACCAAAATGCAACTTAAAAGATGTAGGACGATTGGAGACCATCTACCAACCGGAAGATGATTTTATATTATTTATCAACATACCAACAACACTGGTTGAGTCGGACTGCAGTAAACCATTTAACGTAACCAACACAACGTTCGTTATATTATGAGAAATGCACAGTTACAATTAATGGGTTGACATACGAAGATAAACCACAAACATATAGTGAACATATCAACATAACGCTACCCAAGCTTATACAAGTGATTCCTGAAACAATTATAGAGGAACTTAACATACAGAAATTAAAGTCATATCAATTCAGTGACCATGACATGATGTCTTCCCTAAAAGTAACAACAATAACTCATCAATATATCACATATGCATCCATTACTATTATCATTCTAATAATCATTACAACATCAACTTGCCTAGCAAAGAAAATAAACATCACCTACACACCAAACCCGTGTATGATTGAAAGTATCGTTCGGCCTCCTACAAATTCTTTGTGGCCCTCACTCTACTCTAAGGGGGGAGGAGTTACCTATGGTCACCGATCTAGTATCAGCGGCAACAATAACAACAACAATAGCCACTACTACAGCAACAACAATAACTACAATGACAACAACAATATCCACATCAACAACTACAGTCATCGACCTGCTTAAATTAGTTTACCTACAGTCATCAAATACTTTCTTAAATTAGTTTACCTACAGTCATCAAATACTTACATAAATTGGGGCAGACATGAATAAGCATTTAATTATTTAATTTCTATTTAATTTCATTTTATATTATTTCCATTTAATTTCATTTTATTTTATTTCCTGAGTTATTCTTAGAATAAGTAGAATTTATTAATATGCATCGTAAACAATTATATAGTATAAATAGTCGTAAACAATAAAACATTCTTTGTCATTAATCAATCAAGAAGTTACTTGTAGTTTTATTGATAACTGGCACTTTAATTTCTTACGCGATTTCAAAGAAGCAAAATCCGATTGTTGTCGATAAATCAACTAATAATGTCGATCCATATTTGGCTTGCTTGCTGGCAAATTTCACGGTTTTCCGCTACACACAACATTTATTTTGACACTACATTTATTTTGTATTGGATTTATATTGACAGGAATGTAAATATCTGCGTTACCGACATACATTTGACAGATACTCATGTATCCTCTATAGTTGAACTCTCCACACTCGTTATTTTACCATAAGAAAATTCATCAATTTTTCGTCAATACAAAATCAAATCTAGCAAGTGTCCTACAGGCTTAACCAAAAACCTACTCAAAAACCTCTACCGAATCTTATAGCGTATTTTATAATGTTATTTTTGTGAATACTTGCGTTCATGACAAAGTTTACTTTTCTGAGAGTTCGACTAAACTAAATCTACGACTTTGGATTTTAATAAGGATTTGGCTCAATTTGCTAGAGTCGAACCGCAGGTATTTGGTATCTCGCGGAATTCATGTGTGAATTTAGAGATATGCACAGAAAAAATTTGTCAACAGGGTACTACGTACCAAGCTCGGGCTCTACGTGACACGACTTCATTCTGCCAAGTAGTCTCTGCTGCTTCGGAGAAAGTATGTTCTGCTAAGATTGAATCTTCACCACTTCGTTGCTTCGCCAAACAATTGTAATATTTTGCCTTAGGTTCGCGTCAAATTTAAAGCAAATTCGTATCCTTCCGTCAGAAGACCTAAGAGCATCTTAATTGGCTCTGATTTGTGCCCTAAAGTGCTTTCAGGCCGAACTCAGACAAATGTTTAGAGATATTTAAAAAATCAGTTCACGGAGGAAGTTCGGACTCAGTTTTGTTATTATCGAAAGTTGATGTTCGCTTTTCGGTGAACAAAACTCGTTTCCTAAAGGCTTTGCAATTTGTTTTAAGCTGAACGCAGACTTCTTGGTTGCTGTATTTGTTTGCGACACTAATCTCAAAAATAGAGAGAGGGCTCTGAAATTTGTTTTTTGCTTTTTGAACTTAAGAATGTTAAGAAGAAATACAGGAAACAAAATTGATTATAATTATTTATATATTTCGTGTTTTTGTGCGAAGATGAATTAAAAGACAAAAGAAAATCAAATTTTAGAGTACAGAAATCTCTATTTATTTATACAATTTTTATTACCTTCGTAGATAGTTAAAATAAGGAATCGTCCTTCTTCAAGTCGTAAGACGAACGTAACCCACTTAGCGCAACCGTCCTTTTAAATGAGAGAAGAGCGCAGTTATGTACGTGCATTTTTTTTTTTTTGTTAATTATTTTTAGTATGCTTTGTTAACCTTCTGTCAGTGCATAGTAAATTTTACATAGTCTGTGCATGGGGTCAACCTGACCCCACATATATTTAAATGCATTTTCTAAGCTTTTTGTTAAAAAATAGTCGTTTCTATTGTTATTTATTAATGAAAAAAAAACTTATTTTATTCAGAATATATAAGATTGACATTAAGATAATTTAAATTATATTATATTACATAAAAAATTAGCCAGATGCATCGTCTGACATGATTTCGTTGTTTTCTTCTTCAAGGGAATCCATTACTTCTTCGTTGACACAGTTTATGCAAACGGTTTTTATATGTGTTGTGCAAGAAGGCTGATTGCAGACATAACATCTTGTTCCTGTTTTTTTATCAGCGGATCGAGGGCAAATGTAACATCTTGGTCGCTTACTGACAGATCTATTCGCCGCTGTTCCTTCAGTTGTTGTGCTCTGTCTTATGTTTATTATATCATATCCAATTTGATGAATAGCAATTTTAACATTTTTTTTCATTGCCCGTGGGTTTGATAATCGGTGCAATATATGATCATTTACCAATTGCATAGCCAGCTCCTTCAAAAAGATTTTACGTTCATTGTTTTTCCGCTGAATATATAGTTGTGGATTAGCACATTTGTACAGATTATAAGCGGCTATACCTGCGATATCAATCATATTAAAAAATAGAACCATTGGCCATCGTTTGGTCTTTCTCTTGCAGGTATAGGTACGAACTAATTTGTCGAGTGTGTCAACACCTCCCTTTGTTTTATTATAGTCCAATATTATGTTGGGTTTATTCGTATCGAGGTCAACAATATCATCATTGTGTAGAGTGGATAGTAACAATACATTCTTGTTTGGCTTCGGAACATAACTTACCAAAGTCAGATGGTTGTCGAAGCAAAATTTAGAAGAATTCAGGTCTCGCTTCTTAATTTCGGCCTTGTTCGTAAATTCTTTAGGTAGATCTGGTTTATTTGAGCGAATTGTTCCAATTATTGTTGTTTTTTTCTGCAACATTTGTTCTGCTAATGGACAGCTTGTAAAAAAGTTATCCATCGTAATAGTTCGTCCTTTATTGATATATGGTGTAGATAATCGATGAACTAAATTTAATGCGTAATCAACCGAACGTATCTCATTCGGTTGTTTGCCTACATAAACTTCTGCTTTCAATGGGTACGAATTCAACGCATCGCAAATCCAAAAAATCTTAATCCCGTACTTGCCTGGCTTTGATGGTATATACTGTCTGAATGAACATCGGCCACGAGTTAATACCAATTGTTCATCTATAGTTAAGAATGATGATGGTTTATAAGGTCCTTTGATATTTGCCAAAAACATATTCCAAACATCACGGAAAGCTGCTAGCTTATCTTCCTTCAAACGTTCTGCTCTAGTCTGATAATTGTCGAAGCGCAGGAATCGTAAAAGCTGCTGCACTCTTTGTAATGACATTGCAGCCCGATAAAAAGGACGATTGTCTAGGCGGTACAATTCATCAAATCTTTCGTCCCAGTTTTTATGAACACCAGCGTATATAAGTATACCAATCAGGGCATAAATTTCATTTGAATTTGTATCATACCAAATACGTGCAGGGTTACTATTTATAGTGTAGAAATGGCGAGCTTTTCTATTTGTTTCGGCCACTATTACATTTATTAATGTCTCTGGAACTAATTTTTTGAATGCGGACAGATGAGTATTTATATTTACAGCTGTTTCTGCAGAAATTCCTTGTCGTTCTCTCAAGATCTGAAAGTCGCGAACTCTGGTTACATTTGGTGGACTTGCTCTCCATTTTCTTTTGTACTTTTTATTTTGCGCGTAATACCAAATTCCTTCTTCTTCCACTTCAGGTTCCTCATCAGTTTCAATATTTTGTACTTCTTCTTCTTCACCAGTTTCTATATTTTCTTCTTCGTTTTCTATATTTTGCAATTCAACAGCAGCTTCATCTGCTGCTAAATCACAATCAGAAAAGTCACTATCAATGTTATCATCTGCTACCTCTTCCTCATCAGATTCGGTAATGCTATCGAAAAGATTTCGAATATCCTGGCTATTTTGTCTTTTTAGGGCCATCTAAATAACAAAACAAATTATTATATGCATAGAAAATTACACTACATAAAGTAACCAAAAAAATATATATACTCACCTTATAATAATAGTTATTTATGTGAATATATTTATAATTATTACAGACAAATAAATTTATAATAAAAACACCTCTATTCATATGTGTTGAATAGAAAACACTGAATGTTTTCTATTTTCAATTTTTGCATTTGAAAAAGAAAGAACTTCAATATATTGTTACACGGGAAATCCCCTAAAACACAAAGAAATTTAAAACTAAATACAAAATGCATAACAAAATAATTGTTACACGGGAAATCACCTAAAACACAAATAAATTGCTAAACGGGAAATCACCTAAAACACAAAGAAATTTAAAACTAAATACAAAATGCATAGCAAAATAATTGGGGTCAGATTAACCCCAATGCACCAAAATATGCTTGACTTGCTAAAACTGTCGTAGCTTAGTCATTTATAATGTTTTTTCGATTATTTTTTTTGCAATGTGTGAGTTAAACATTAGTTGAGGCTTATCTAGTTGCTTGGTATAGTAAGTTGGTGTAAAACCTTATTAAATCACTTTTACAAAGACTGGGGTCAATTTGACCCCTATGCACTGACAGAAGGTTAATTAGCTTCGCATCTTGAAATCGTCAGTTGATGAAAGCAATTTCGTGTGTTTTAATTAATTAATGAGTGCCTTGCGAAAAGTGTTTTTTAAAGTGCGCAATGGAAAAAAATGTAAGTAAATCATTTACATCCAGTTAATTGTAATTTTTTGTTTAAATATTAATAGGAGTAAAATCTTAGTTAAACAACAAATAAATGGAAATCGTGCGTAATCCTATATTGCAGCGCAAAGTGCAATATCCTTTCAAAAGGACACCGGATTCCGTGAAAATTGTAGGTTTTAAGAAAAAAAGTTACATATTAAAAAATGTTTAGAAATCCATAAACAATTAAGTTGCCTAATAGTTATAATCTATATAAATACTCCCTTTAAATAAGTATAAAAAATTAGTAAAATAGATTCTAACATAGTATTAACCCATATGGGGTTGAAAGGCACCAAAGGGGCACCATTAATTAGATTTACCAACTAAAAGGAGTTTGAATTAAACAATTTTACTTATAAAAATTTGTAAGGTGAACGCAGACTTTATAAGGTTTGTGTATGTAAATAATCCCTTCAAAGAAGTACAAAAAGGGAGTAAGCAGTATTAATCCAAAAAGGGTTCAGAGTTTGAACTTCTCACTTCTCATTCACTTACAGTGAAAAGTAATTTCGCACAGTAATTTTCCTAAGAGTGTTTGATATATAGGGTCGCCATCTAACGTTTTTTTTTTTCAACTAGTGCTTATTTCGTGAATGGTAACACTTAGCTCATGTCTGATTTGACAGATAATTAGTTTTATTCTTCCGCTGAACGAATATGGTTGTGTATACGCTTGAACAACGCTGGGAAATATTGCTACATTATTTTGAAAATCATGGTAATGTTGCAGAATGTCATCTTTTCAATGTCATCTTTTCAGATGAAGCTCATTTTGATCTTGGCGGGTATGTAAACAAGCAAAATTGTCGCATTTGGGGCACAGAAAACCCGCACGCATACATTGAAAAGCCGATGCACCCAAAACGAGTCACTGTTTGGTGCAGATTTTGGTCCAGAGGCATAATTGGGCCATTTTTCTTCGAAAATGAGCAAGGAGTGGCCGTTAGTCAATGGCGATCGTTATCGGGCCATGTTGAACGAATTTTTGTTCACAAAAATTGAAGAGGAGGATATTGGCAACATTTGGTTTCAACAGGACGGCGCTACGTGCCACACAGCCGAAGATACACTCGATGTTTTGCGTCCTGTTTTTGAAGATCGCATTATCAGCCGCAGTGCTGATGTCGTTTGGCCACCTCGGAGGTGCGATTTGGCACCGTTGGACTATTATTTGTGGGGTGCCGTCAAAGATAAGTGTTACGCCGACAAGCCAGAGACAATTGACGCTTTAAAGGACAATATTCGTGAAGCCATTGGTGAAATACAGCTGCACACAATCGATAATGTGCTTAAAAATTGGACCGATCGTGTAGGCTACTGCATGGCCAGCCGAGGCAGCCATTTGAATGAAAATATTTTCCATTATTAACCGGAAGGATTGTACTTTCAAATAAAAAAAGAAATTTGAGAAAATATTCAGTAGTTTTTTTTATAGCATTTTCAAAAAAAAAATGTTATTTGGAGGACCCTATATAAGACTGTTCAAACCCATGAGTTGTTGTGGGTGGATGGTTCATGACCTGGTCGCTCAGGCCGAAAGTGTGCACCCCCTTTAGCGCTGATCCTCACAATTTTTTTCCATGTTCTCTTACATTTATAAATTAGTGTTTACTACTCCTTAATAACATTTATCTCAAACGTCATAAATTCTAAAATATATAATTAAAACATGGAGATCGAAATAATATATACAAAGTTTTTAACATTATTTAATAATTTTTTTATTAAAAAAATAACTAAAAATTTCTTTGGTATTAATAGATAAAATAAAAAACTTAAATTATAGAGGTATTCAGCCCAGAAATTTTATCTTGCAAAAATGTCAAAGTAAAATATTTCACACTTATTGACGTGATCACCCTTTCTAAAAATTGTATACGGCAACATTATTAAAAATGTATTCCCTAGTTAAAATTATTTGTATATAAATTAACAAAAGAAAAATTCTATTTGACTAAGCAATAATATTAAGATACTTGACACCATGCAGATGTCCAGACTTTTCTAATATTCTGTTGTGAAACTGGTACCAAGACTTTTGCAAGTTTGCTTTATCGTGGGAAGATTAGAATAAACAAATATTTGAATACTAGGTATTGTCAAATATAAAATTCAGTTGTAGTCAAATACTCAAAAGCTAAACATAAACATAACATAAGTAAAGAATAATTATTGTCTTAATAAAGTTATTGATAATAAAAAACAAATGTGTTAATAAATTTTTTTTAACTTATACAACTGACTAAAATGGTGTCGTGACATAACGCCCACGGACAAAATGTAAACGTAAAAAATTGCATAAATAATCATACATCTCGATTCGCTGTATAAAGCTTTTCTGTTTGGCCATTTTGCGGCCGGGATTAGGTTGTTTTTCTCTGTATGTACAAAACTAGCTTATTAAGTAAAGTGATATTGATTTTCGGCTGGGCTTGTGCGGTTTCTCAAAAGCCGGCTTTGCTGAGAAAAAAATTTCTGTGCAGCGCTCTACAGCTGCTAAAAAGTTATAAAATGTATATTTGTAATCATTTAGAAAACTTAAAATTTTAAGCCGAATCTCCATTTTAAATTATAATTGATAAAATAGTAACCATTGCTTTTTATAACCGGATAACCTTGGGTTATAAAAATTATTATATTTATATTTTTTTAGTTTTATAATAACGTTTACATTTTAAAAATTCTGTCCTAGTATTGAAATGCAAATTTATGTTACGTACAAGAATCATTCGTAACATATTACGAGTTATTACGGCTAAGAAGTTGGAAACCAACGTCAAGAAAATATCTTTGCGAATCAACAAATTTGCAAAACAATGGCATCGATTTTCAATGTTTAAACCACTTTTAAAGACAACAAATACTAAAATTAACTGACAATATTGAAAACGTTAAAACAAATCAATAAAAAATGCATATTTTTAAATTTGAAAGCGCATATTTTTTAATTTTCGATACAAAAGCGCAATTATAAATGCATGAACTTCCGAGTCCTACCAATTATTTATTTTAGATTATTTTTAAAAAAACTTTAAATATAAATGGAAATAATGGTGAAAGTTGCAATGAATTGCATCGGTTGCATAAAAACCAAAAAAAAAAAATAACAAAAAATAAAAACTAGAATAAAATTTCTAATATGAATACCTTTTTATATTTCATTTACATGTAAGAACTTCATTATTTACTGTGTTTATGCGGCAGGGTGTTATAAGGAACATTCACTACAAACTGGCAGCACCCATATTAAGAGGGGTTTACATTATACCACAAGTCATAGCATCTGTGAAAAAACGAGTTAGATAGCAAAAATCCTATGATGCAAACTCATTTCTTCTGATACGTACAGAAAATCCGATTACAAATTTTGACAGTCAGATAGATTTCTTCGTTTTTTAAATTATTTTATAAAACTATCAGAATCGAATGGCATTTTCTTACACAACAAAGAAAAACAAAAACAAAACAGTTGTCAAGTAAATTGGCGGTAAAACAATCAATTGAGCAACAAACAAGAAAGCTGTTTTCATCTGATTGCAAAAGATTTGCATCTGAAGGTTTAAACGCACAGCGGTTTACCAAAAAATTTTTTCGACAAGCGCATCATTTCAGAGGATTTTTAATTTGATTTCCTTTAGGTAAAATTAGATAATTTAAACTCTGCTTTAAAGATATTGAGAATAACGTCAGTTAACAAATGTAAATTTTATATGGGATTTCCGAACATACGAGGGCCGTTCGAAATGTTTTAGTCTGACGCAGAGATGGCGGTATAAACAGCAAAAACTTAAGTGTATTGGAATCTTCCATCTGTCATATAAACACGTTTTCAAAAAAGAAGCTTCGTGGTGTCATTAAATATTTACACAAGAAAGGTTTATCAGGACAAAAAATTCATTATATCTTGAATGTGTTAAGTTAAAGTGCTCCTTCAAATGCGTATAAGTATTGAAAATGAACCACGAAGTGGACGTCCAAAGACTGCAACAGCAGAAAGTACATTATATGGTATTAAACGAGCGACTAGTGAAATAGCGTGAAATAGGTAATGCCATAATCATCTCAAATGATCGAGTACATTTTATTTTGCATCAAGAATTAATAATTTGTTGACCAAAACCGCATTCGAATCAAAACTTTTCAAGCTTGTTTGGATAGATATAAGCGCAATAAAATTAATTTCAAGCGTCGCTTCATAACTGTTGATGAAACATGGATCTACACACCAGATATAATCAAAATACACTGAAGCGGGTGGAAGTGCACCAAAGGAGGCAAAAACAATTAAAACGGCTGGTAAGGTTATGGAAACGATTATTTGGGATTACAAAGGTATTTTATTGTTCGACTATTTAAGAAAAATCCTTGCTGTCAAGAGTTTTACCTTGAATGAAGATTCAATTGCAGCTTTAAACGATTATTTTTCAGAGCTTCAGGAAAATTATTCTAATCAGGGGATATAAGAAAATCATTGGAATAAGTGTATTGAAGTTCCAGGATATTATATTTAAAAAGAAACATAATTTTAAAAACCTAACTCTCGTTTTTTTTTCATTGTTAGGCTAAGAATATTTCGAACTGCCCTCCTAATTTATTGCATAACAGCTTTTATTTGTCTTGTTTTTCATTCCTAGGAAAATGAGATGGTTGTTTAAATTGCTTATTGATGAATTTAGCATTAGAAAGTAGAAAGAATTATATAATCAACTTTCTTCCTAAGGCAAGCTTATGCCAAATTCATCAATACTTTTACCAAATTTGAACACTCTTCAACTGTTTTTACAATTACCTCTCAGTATATTTTTTACTATGCTTCATATATAAATTGTTTTTAGCTTTTAAGGTATTCTGTCTCTGAGATTTAACTTTATAATTGTTATAAAATTGTTGAAAATTTGTATTTAGTAATGATCACTTTGTAAAGAAAATCTAATTTTTTGTATAGGTAAAATATCCGAGAAATTTAAACATATTTTAATGAAAAAAAAATCACCAGAATCTAAACAAATTTTTTATCAATAAAAAATTTCACATCTAAAAATATTTTTCAAAAACCAGAAAAACTAATTATATATTTTTAAGATTATTTAATTTATTTACATGACAACCGAATTTCTTACTGATCGAATAATTTACTTATAAAGGAAAAAGTATTTTGATCTGAAAATATCCAACTGCAGCTCGTAATCAACATAAAAGTAGATTTCGACGGAAATCCAATAAAAATTAAGGATTTCAAACATATTTCCCATACAAGTTAGATTTCGCTGAAATCAAAACAGTCTAATAAATTATGGCGACTTTATATCGACTTCGTCGAATACAACTTTGAATTTATCGATGAATCGAAATTGTGGTTGGCAGCGCTAGTATTGCTGCAATAGTTTGACATTTACCCCCCGTTGCCACATGCAAGTGCCAAAAACTCAATACACTCATACTTTTTTACTACCACACTTACACTTATGCTACTTGCGACTCAGCTTGCAATGAAATATTGATGCAAGCGAATTTTTGACAGTTGATGCAAGTAGAATTACAAAACGAAAAACAGAGTTGCCGAGTACTGAGTTTTATATTCATATATTTATTTGTTGCAATAGGAGTTAATATTATAGTTGATTTTGTGCATATAAATAAGAAGCATAATGAGAAAGGATATAAAGTCGCCTTCTAAAGGTATGATTAAATACTTATTTTACGTTTTTATAAAAGAAAAATATAATAACATGATATATATCCCTAGGTACCGCAGAGTATTAAGTATTTGGCAATACTGTAATTCATACTGCCATTTTGGATAGAACTTCTCCTGTTGACGGCATTTTAAAAATGAACTTGCACTGTATAGTGTAGCCACTCAAAAAATGTTATTGTTTTTCGTTGATAACACGTATACACTACTTGCAAGTAATTACTTGCATGTGACAACGGGGGTTAATAAAAGCGCAAAAACATGTTCCCATGTATATAATACATTTGTATGTGTGAACAAAACATTTGTACGTGTATAACATAATTAAATACATTTTTTCGATGTTAAATCGATGTTAGAGCCTTTTTCTTTGTTACAAAATTTATTTTTTAATACCGGATGCATAATAGGCTAATAAAATCCTTTTTTATTTAAAGTTTTCGTAATATTATTTTGTATATTCATATTTTTTTGCAGACTTAATCAGCTGTTTTTTTGTATTGGCAAATCGAAATCCCGAATAATATCATGTAAACGATGTTGATTTTGAAATAGACTTCAAATTGAAATCCACTCAAAAAAGTTCTAATGTCAATTCGCTATAAGACAAAATCTCTAGACTGGAATACCATATTAAAGATTTATGTATACATTATTTACGACATACAATAATGTAGCGTATTTCTCATTGGAGAGATGGTGAGAAGAAAAATATATTACAATACACCAAAATTATGATGACAATTCTCACGGAGTTTGTTGCTATATATATATATACATTACCGTTACTATTACCGTTTCTTTTTACAGATTTTTTGAAATTTACGTCTTTTTAATATCATATCATATAAAGCTTCAAGTCCTTCTTGTAGGCCCTCGCCTGTAATAGCACATGCGGGTTGTATAAACCAACCTTTGTATTGCACAGAGGTGATACCGAGGGCATTGCTGCTAGTTTTTATGCTGCTTGACGTATGTAATATTGATGAATTTTTAATATTTGATGTTGTTGCTGATGTTGTTAATTTAGCAATATTGTCACTATGACTGGTATAATTGGACATAGAACAGCTGCTAATTGGTATAGTTGTGGATGTAGGTGTGCAAACTACTGACGAGGGAGATGATTGATGTGTTAACAGAGTAGATTGAAACTCATGGGTAAGCAGTGACTTCTGTGAAATATGCTGTTGTTTGTAATGATTTGGGTCCAGCAATGATGATGGGGAATAATTTTTTAAAGAAGGAGCATGATCACTCAGGTCATTAGCTACGTAGGTATTTTGTTGGAGGGTTGGAGAAGGTGAACAGTGCTTAGACATGATTGAATTCGAAGTATTTGTAACACCTACACCTCCTCCACCTTCTATAACTTTTGCACATGCTACAAAGTTTCCAGTTGAAGAAGAAGAAGACTTTAACGCCGAGCTTATATTAAAAGACGAAGGAGTAAGAAGTTCATGTAATCCTAAAAGCTTTTCCAATTCTTTGGGTTCGCGAGCACCAGGTAAGTCCTGTTTATTAGCTAGTATTAAAACTGGGACTCCCTAAAAATAAATAAATAAGAAAATAATGGTGATATGTAACAATAATATAGTGTAATCAAAACTATTTTCCTAGCGTGTAGTCTTTTCTTCCAAGTTCAAAATGTCCAAAAGAAAAAATACTACGCCTAAAAAATGGAGTATTGCTCAAAAGCTATGGCCCAAAAATGTTATAAAGTTTCAAAATATCTAACGTCTATCAATTTTTTAAAACTTAAAGAAGTTATATTTTGTGTAACGCTTATGTTTGGCCTGTTTGGAATTTACTCTTCATCTTTTTTATTTGATTTTTCGTTTGTATAAAATTAAGCCAGCAAAAAAAGACTTTATGTAAAATTTAATAGCTTTAAATAAAATACAATTTCACAGCTTATAAAAAAACACAAGGTAAAAAGTTAAAGTCGGACATGCCGACTATACAATATCCTATAATATAGTACGGTTTTGGTAATTCGCCGAAGTAAAAGAACGTGTTTCTTGAACATATGCTACAAAGTTGAGAACAATCTATTTGGAGTGTCGTACAAGCTCGTAACGAAAAGTTAGGTGTCTGAACGCAACAACACCAAAGTAATCTATAATTCTCGATAGGATAGTGAAGCACCTCATCCCCCAACAGGATGCGACACCTTGGGAAAGTTACATTTCTGAAGAAAAATTTTCTTTTTCAGCAGTTGGTAACCATGAAATACTACGGGCTGTATCCAGATTCCAGGACGGTAAAGCTCCAGGACTTGATGGTATTTCGAATGCCGTGCTAAGGGAGGTTGTCAAATGATGTCCAGACCAACTACTACGTCTGATCAGCGCCTGTCTACGATGCGGATTTTTTCCAACAATATGGAAAAGACAAAAACTTGTATTACTACCAAAGGATAAGAAACCACTTGGAGATTGTTGTCTGCAGAAGATTAGAGGAAAGAATAGAAGCAGCAGGAGGCTAGTGTGAAACGCAATACGGATTCAGAAAATATAGATAAACATTAGAGTATTAGATGACACGCCAAAAGTGCAATCGAGGGCAAGCGATGGAGAAATGGTTCAAAGGAATATTGCGTGGTCGTAGCATTATATGTTAGGAATGCTTTTAATTCAGCTAATTGGGATAATATTGTAAATGATTTAAACCGCATGAATATACCGCGGTATGAAGTGGCTATAATGGAGGATTACATCCGGAATAGTCCTAATGTATGATACGAATAGAGTCCCAATGTATGATGAGGGAATGAAGAAATCCAGATTAACAGGAGGAGTGGAACGTTATGTATGATGGAGTATTAAGACTAAATCTTCTAGAGAAGGTGAACATTTTTGGTTTCGCGGACGATATAGCATTTGTAGTTGCGGCTAAGCAGATAAATGAGGGGATAACTGTATGTAATAGTAGCTTTCTCGTGGTTAGATCATGGTTGAACTCAATGGGGCTTGCTCTTGCTGAGCATAAGACGGAGGCTATATTGATCAGTATCCGCAAGGACAAGGAGTATATAACGCTCCACATTGGTGACTTTAAAATTAGGACATAGGATTGTCTAAAATACTTGGGTGTGATGATAGATAACCGATTATCGTTCAAGAACTATCTTGAGTACGTGGCAGAGAAGGCGGGAGTGACATGTGCCGCACTGTCGTATTATGCCCAATACTAAAGGTCCTAAATATCTAAGGAGAAATATTTTAGCAGGTGATTTCTTCCGTCTACAGACTGGCAGCACTTCCAGTATGTTGTGCATATACAACCGTGTCGGATGAGGCGGTGTTTGTCATTACCGGTATGATACCCATTGACCTGCTGGCTATGGAATCGGGGTTAATATGGGCGTCAGCGGGTGCGTTTTTATGATGCAGATACCCGTGGTACGTGGGCACTAACTATTGACAAATGACATTTACGAAGGGTAGGTGCACACACTCATTGATACCTGATGTCAACCCAATTTTTCTAGGGAGTAGTTTCTGTCCCGGAAATGTAGTCCACATTATGCTATCCCCGCTGGATAACTGGAAGTATGTGTGTAATTTTGTGAAGTTGGTTCTTGTGGACCTTCGTAGGCAAGAGGAGATCCGAAGGGTGATCTAGTTGATATAGTGCAGGTTTCGTACCTTTCCCGCCCTGTGAGGAAATACTTTTACGGTGGTTCCGCAGGGGCTGTTGGGCATGTGTTTCGAGGTTGTTTTTAGCGTGTTAAAGTCTCGCACGTAGTCTTTCGATGAGATTTTACCTCATACAAAAAAACACATACATACATACATACATACATACATACATACATACATACATACATACATACATACATACATACATACATACATACATACATACATACATACATACATACATACATACATACATACATACATACATACATACATACAAGTTAACACATCCAGCAAATACCACTAACAACATAAGAACTTTATACCTTCACAACAACAATAACACACCAGAGTAAATTATAATGCAACAAACCACACGTACTTAAAAAACTGCTAACACAAGAACCTTATTCTTTCACAACAACAATAACACACTAGAGTTCAACCAACTATTATATTCAATTAAATTTATATTATTAAAATAAATTGTACAATAAGCAAATACTAAATTAGGTTACCAACTACAACATTCGATTACCAAACAAATAATTAAAATTATATTAAAACAAATATTATTGTAAACTAAGCTTTTATTGAAATAAATTGTGCAATAGACAAATACTAAATTAGGTTAAAATAAGTTGTCAATTATAACGTAAGCAAATTGAGCTTATAAAAAGGAAAAGAATTAAATAAAGAATCAGTTGTTACTACATTCACCACAGCACCACGTCTTTTATTATAAACTTCGTAACTGGCGCCCGAGCGAATGCTAAAAGTCCTATAAAAAAAAGGAAACCCAAACGGCATAATGGTTAACAAATAGAAAAAGATTCGAAAAATAAAAAAAAGAGTCCAAAACTGACAATTAAAAAAAAAAAAGGGTTCAAAAATAAAATAAAAAGAGCCCAAAGATTAACGGTTAACAGAAAATAAAGAACTCTCTAAAAACGAAGAATTGAATCGAACTAAACGATTTGAAAGAATAAAAGAACAATTGTGGAAATAAAAAAGGGTGGAAACCAAGTCAAACCTTTACAATACATCGAAAAAAGACCGATTGAGGAAAGGAAAATTCCAGAAGCCCTTCAGTAACTGTGGAACACTCTACAACTCACCCTAAGAACGTGGAAGTAAGCTCAACAAGAAGAGACACACCACCGATACCAAAGGGAAACAACAAGAGGAAACACATCAGTGACGAACTACCGTACCCTAGTAGACGGTTGAAACCTTCAAAAAGGACGCCGCGGACTCTCCAATGTGGATCTTCATTCAAACTTTATTGTAAGTCATAAAAATTTTAATTAAGAAGTGAACATTATTTTTTTAACGAACAAAAAACGAAATAAATTTTAAGGTAAAAATTACAAATTTTTTAAAATATTTTAAACTATTCTTACCGTTTGAATTAAAACAAATTTAAAATTTTTTTTTTTTTTTTTTTAACCAACAAACAAATTTTTGTATAAATATTAAAATAAATTTGGAAAATTTTTTTAAATTAAATCAAACATTTTATAAAAATTAAGGAAGTGAATATTAAAATTTTTTTTTTTAGCGAAATTTTTTTAAATAAGTTGTAAATTTAATTTTTTTCTCTGCTTAAAAAACAAAAATACACAAACACCTTTCTACACAAAGTGAAAGTAATATTTCTTAAAAACCATTTCTGAAATAAGTTCTTAGTGGAAACACATCGTTGGTTCAACGAATCAACACCCTTTTGGCTTTAGAGATAAATTATTCGAACAAAACAAACTTTTTTATTATTTGAAATGGACCGGGTTCAGGATGCTATAACACAGCTTACCGGTGCCCTTAATGCACAAATAGAGCAAATGAGACTCCTCACCGGTAGAATAGCTGCCTTGGAGGAAAGACCTAATCCTTCTCCTGTGGAAGATACAACACTCCCCGTCCCAAAGACCGAAGCTGATTTGGTTGAAATACGGAAACTTCCCGATTGCGTAAGGGATTTACAAGTCTTTGACGGTAACCCCGTCCAGTATATTTCTTGGATCCACAGCGTGGAATCCATATTAAGAGATTATGCAATAGTAAGGAATAAACCGATATATAGGGCAATCCTACAACATATAAGATACAAAGTGAGAGGTCCTGCCGATGCGGCCCTAATATCTTATAACATATTCGACGAGAGTTGGGAGAGGATAAAAAATTGTTTGTCCTTGCATTATGCAGATAAACGGGATGTGAGAACTTTGGAATACGAACTAAGCGTTATGTCACAGCGTAATAATACGGTTGATGAATTTTATGCGAAAATTAATCACCAATTATCGCTGATTATAAACAAAATTAAGTCGGATAATTATTCGGCCGAGACAGTCGAAGCTTTAATCTCAAGTCACAGAAATAGAGCTTTGGATGTATTTGTCAGGGGGATAAATGGTGACATATCGAGGATGTTGGCTATTCAAAAACCAACAACGCTTCCAGAGGCATATACTTCTTGTCTCGAGTTCCAAAATATGAACTATAGGAACACCTCCATTCACCCACGCAATAATGGGCATAATGTCGTTATCTCACCTAATAATCGAGTACATGGTCAGATGAATAGGAGTAAACCTGTAACTCCTTACAGGAATCTGAATACGGCTGAACAAGTTCGCATTTATGATGCGCCGATCCCAATAAGACGGGACCAACGATACGTACAAAATAATCCACCTCCAAGGCCCACTCAACCAAAGCCACCCATACCAATGGAAATCGATCCTTCCATAAGAACACGGCAGATAAATTACATGAATAGACCTGAAGAGTCTCCTCTTCCAAATTCTGGAACTTACTCTTCCAACATTCCGCGAAAGCAGCAACGCCTCTTCAATACTGAGACTATGGAAGCCTATGAACAGTCTCCTGGCCAGGAATATGAAACGCAGAACGAAGATCATGAGGGCGAGGAAGACTTTTACGATGAACCAACTCCTGAGAATGAACAAGACGAATTAAATTTTATGATAGGAGCCTCTCTAGTGTACCATACCTAGAGCTACGCCTGGGAAACGGCGGAATCCTAAAATTCTTGGTGGATACGGGGGCAAACAAGAATTTTATTTCCAAATCTATGTCATTCAACTCCAAACCCGTAAACTCACCTTTTGAAATTCAATCAGCTGGTGGCAAAATTCTTATTACACATAAAGTTCGTGGGAAATTCTTTAAAAGTCTAAATATAGACAATTGTTTTGATTTTTTTGTCCTTCCTGGACTTCGTTCATTTGATGGCATTATAGGCGATGACACGCTCAGGGAGCTTGAGGCTATAATTGACCGTAAGAATAATACTTTACAGCTACGTAACGGCATCAAAATTCATCTTAAGGCCAGAAGGTCTAAACAGGTAAATAATATTGGTACAATTCTAAAATTGGAAAAGGATATACAGGATCTGATAAAAGAATTCGATATACTTTTCGGCCCAGTTTCCGACAGCGGATTAATCGAAACAAGCGTTCGCGCGGAAATAAGAACATCGACAGATGAACCAATTTACGCCAAACCATACCCTTATCCTGGCCACCTTAGAGCTGAGATAGATAAACAGGTGACCCAAATGCTTGAGGATGGTATCATAAGACCATCAAAAAGTCCATATAACGCACCCTTATGGATAGTCGAGAAGAAACCTAAACCGAATGGCGAACGACAATACAGAGTAGTGGTAGACTTTAAACGGTTAAATGCGGTAACTATTTCAGATGCTTATCCGATTCCAGACATCAACAACACCCTTTCTAGCCTGGGGGATAGTAAATATTTCACGACACTCGACTTAACCTCCGGATTTCATCAAATCCGAATGAGTAATAAGGATATAGAAAAAACAGCCTTTTCAACGAGCAATGATAAATTTGAATTCGTAAGGCTACCGTTTGGTCTGAAAAATGCACCTGCGATTTTTCAACGAATGATGAATGACGTATTACATCCATTACTGGGAAGAGCCTGCTATGTTTATATTGATGATATAATCATATTTGGCAAAGACAGAAATGAGCACAACAATAATTTGAGACAAGTATTCTCTTTATTAAGCGAAGCTAATTTAAAGGTAAATCTTGAAAAGTCTAAATTTTTGAAGGAAAGCGTAGAATTTCTTGGGCATATCGTATCACAAGGTGGTATACGACCAGACCCAGCAAAGATCGCGGCGATACAGCAAATTCCTCCCCCTAGGAACTTAAAAGATTTGAAAAGCTTCCTAGGATTGGCATCTTACTATAGAAGATTCATTAAGGATTTTGCAGCAATAGCAAAACCTTTGACGAACTTGACAAGAGGGGAAAACGCTCAAATTAAGGCTGGCCAGTCCAAGAAAATTCCAGTTAGCCTGGACGATAAATCCCTGAAATCTTTTTATGGCTTAAAGGAACTTCTTACATCATCCGAAATCTTAGCGTTTCCAAACTTTGAGAAACCATTCATTCTTACCACTGATGCTTCAAACTTTGCAATAGGAGCTGTTCTTTCCCAAGGTGAACTCGGTAAAGACCGCCCAATCATCTTTTTGTCTAGATCTCTTAACAAAACGGAGGAAATCTATTCCACTATAGAGAAGGAAATGTTGGCAATTATATGGTCTCTGGACAAGCTTCGTTCTTACCTCTATGGAGCCAAGGAAATAAAAATTCTAACAGATCATCAGCCATTAACATTCGCATTGAGTAACTCTAATAACAACGCGAAACTCAAGAGATGGAAGGCCAGAATAGAGGAGTACAATTATAAACTTATTTACAAACCAGGGAAGACAAATGTTGTCGCGGATGCACTTTCAAGATTACCTCCTGAAATTAATATATTGTCATCATCAGACGATAATTCCCAACATAGTGCCGAAGAAGACAGCACTCCTCTCATACCCCATTGTGAGGCCCCGGTGAATGTTTTTAGGAACCAAATAATATTTTCCAGAAAACTGGACTCCAATTACTATGAGAACCCTCATAAGAATTTTCATAGACACTATATTAAAATTAGGAACCTTAATGAAAAGAATTTGACCACAATACTAAAGGAAAAATTAAATCCTAATGTATTGAATGGAATTAAGATTCCGGAGGAAAATCTTGTCCTATTACAAGAGGTCTGTAAGGAACATTTTTCAAAATTTCGAATAAGAATAACGCAGAGATTAGTAGAGGACATTAGAGACGAGGAACAGCAATTCGTAATTATCCAAAATGAGCACAAAAGAGCCCACAGAGGTTCCGATGAGAACAAAAACCAAATTCTGGAAAAGTACTATTTCCCACAAATGTCGAAATTGATTAAAAACTACACGAAATCTTGCGAAATTTGTAGTAAGAATAAATACGATAGACATCCTCCAAATCCTGAATTACAACCAACACCGATTCCGTCATACCCTACTGAGATATTACACATTGACATAATGGAAATCCAGAAGGAAAAATTTATTACATGCGTAGATAAATTTTCCAAGTACGCAAAATTTTTTCACATAAAAAATAAATCAGTTTTGCATATTCGCGATAAAATGATAAAACTACTTCATTTTTTTTCCGCACCGAAGAAGCTTGTAATGGATAATGAAGGCAGTTTTATTAGCCCTATAGTACTTAATTTTATAGAAGGCCTGGGAATCGAAACATATTTCGCGCCACCACAAAAGAGTGAAGTAAATGGTACGATTGAAAGAGTCCATTCAACAATCATTGAAATGTTAAGATGCCTTCGCGAAGAGTATCCGGATTATTCTATTAAGGAACTTATTAATATTACAGTTGACAGATATAACAACTCAGTACACTCTGTTACAAAAAAGAAGCCTGTTGACATTTTTTTCAATCGAGCGGAAAGAATCAACTATCAAAATCTAGCGGATTTTAAAAAGATAGTAAATAATGATTTGAAAAATGAAATAGCTAGAAATCAGAAAATACAACTCTATAGACAAAACGCAAAAAAACAAAAACCTAAGAAGTATGATACTGGAACCACAGTTTTCAAGAGGAATAAACAGATTAAAGGAAAAGACAAACATTTATATGTGAAGCAAACGGTCGAGAAGGATAATAACGTTACAATTACTACTACCGACAACAGGAAAATTCACAAGTCCCATCTAAAAAATTGAAACCTTTTCCTTTTCAGACTAATAGTACCCTGGACGAGGGCAACTGTGGATATTTACGAATACAACAACCCACTAGTTGAAATAAAACAAGGCATCGGAAAAATCAGCAACGGGAATTACAAAATAATACACACAATCAACCTACAAGAATATGAAAGAATTTTTACGGAAATCAAATCAACACTTCATTACGAAATAAGGACCACGGGAACATTAGGATTACAGATTGAGCATCAACTCACTAAGATAGAAAATTTGCTAGATCAACTTCACATTAGAAATTCAACAAAAAATAGGAGATCTATTAATTGGATTGGATCCGCCTGGAAGTGGATAGCAGGTAATCCCGATGCTACGGATTGGGACAATATTCTCAGTCAAACGGATAAAGTCATAAATAACAACAATAAACAATACACCATCAACGAATACATCATAAAGACAACCAATAATTTATTGGACAACTACAATAGAATAATTGCTGAAGTGGATACAAATGACATCATCGGACATGCACAAACGCTCTTTAATAGACTTGGATTGATAAAAGATGAAATAGCCGAATTCGTAATGGCAAGTCAGCTTGCGAAGAAAGGTATAGTCCATTCCCAGATATTGAATAAAGGGGACATTGCGAACATATTATCCCAAACCGAAACACTTCCATACAAGAATGAATTGCAGGCCCTCCAATACGCGGAACCTTCCATGGTTATTAAAGACTCTCTTCTTCTATATATCATCTCATTACCTCAAACAAAGGACACTCTGTTCAATAATGTCGTTCTTCGTTCAACAGTTAGAAATAACAAGAGGGTATATCTTAGTTTCACCAACCTACTCGTATCCCAGACGGAGAAATATGGAATCAAAGGAAACTGCATGGTAATTGAGGAAGTAGTAATATGTAAAGAGGACCAAGTAGAAATGCTTGCTTCGAGTCATTGTATTGTTAACATACTTAATGGAGGAAATGCAACTTGCGAATACCAAATAGAGAAACGACCGATAATCGAACTTATATCAGAGGGTACACTATTTTTGACCAATTACATTGGGAACCTTACATACGGTAATAACTCCCAAATTCTAAATGGCACCTTTGTGATAAATTTTCTTAATGAAACAGTCACTCTTGATAATGCCAGGTATTCAAATTGGCAAACAACTTCATTTCAAATTCTTCCACCAGTATTACAGGGCAACCTGACGGAGAAGGAAATCAAATTGGATTTACAATACCTTCACCATCTTCATCTCAAGAACATTGAGCACTTAGACAGCCTTTCATATAAAGGACTAGTTTCCATAGGTTCCAATTACATTTTGCTTCTAATTGGTTTTTCAATAATCCTGACTATTCAAGTATATTCAAAATGTAAGAATCGCCAAAGATCGGTACAATTTCCACCTTCGGTAAATTTTCCTGAACTCAAAATAGATTACCCATGAAAATTTAGCTTTTACTTGATCAGTGGGTCACTGATACTTAAGAAGGGGGGAGTTAACACATCCAGCAAATACCACTAACAACATAAGAACTTTATACCTTCACAACAACAATAACACACCAGAGTAAATTATAATGCAACAAACCACACGTACTTAAAAAACTGCTAACACAAGAACCTTATTCTTTCACAACAACAATAACACACTAGAGTTCAACCAACTATTATATTCAATTAAATTTATATTATTAAAATAAATTGTACAATAAGCAAATACTAAATTAGGTTACCAACTACAACATTCGATTACCAAACAAATAATTAAAATTATATTAAAACAAATATTATTGTAAACTAAGCTTTTATTGAAATAAATTGTGCAATAGACAAATACTAAATTAGGTTAAAATAAGTTGTCAATTATAACGTAAGCAAATTGAGCTTATAAAAAGGAAAAGAATTAAATAAAGAATCAGTTGTTACTACATTCACCACAGCACCACGTCTTTTATTATAAACTTCGTAACTTACATACATACATACATACATACATACATACATACATACATACATACATACATACATACATACATACATACATACATACATACATACATACATACATACATACATACATACATACATACATACATACATACATACATACATACATACATACATACATACATACATACATACATACATACATACATACATACATACATACATACATACATACATACATACATACATACATACATACATACATACATACATACATACATACATACATACATACATACATACATACATACATACATACATACATACATACATACATACATACATACATACATACATACATACATACATACATACATACATACATACATACATACATACATACATACATACATACATACATACATACATACATACATACATACATACATACATACATACATACATACATACATACATACATACATACATACATACATACATACATACATACATACATACATACATACATACATACATACATACATACATACATACATACATACATACATACATACATACATACATACATACATACATACATACATACATACATACATACATACATACATACATACATACATACATACATACATACATACATACATACATACATACATACATACATACATACATACATACATACATACATACATACATACATACATACATACATACATACATACATACATACATACATACATACATACATACATACATACATACATACATACATACATACATACATACATACATACATACATACATACATACATACATACATACATACATACATACATACATACATACATACATACATACATACATACATACATACATACATACATACATACATACATACATACATACATACATACATACATACATACATACATACATACATACATACATACATACATACATACATACATACATACATACATACATACATACATACATACATACATACATACATACATACATACATACATACATACATACATACATACATACATACATACATACATACATACATACATACATACATACATACATACATACATACATACATACATACATACATACATACATACATACATACATACATACATACATACATACATACATACATACATACATACATACATACATACATACATACATACATACATACATACATACATACATACATACATACATACATACATACATACATACATACATACATACATACATACATACATACATACATACATACATACATACATACATACATACATACATACATACATACATACATACATACATACATACATACATACATACATACATACATACATACATACATACATACATACATACATACATACATACATACATACATACATACATACATACATACATACATACATACATACATACATACATACATACATACATACATACATACATACATACATACATACATACATACATACATACATACATACATACATACATACATACATACATACATACATACATACATACATACATACATACATACATACATACATACATACATACATACATACATACATACATACATACATACATACATACATACATACATACATACATACATACATACATACATACATACATACATACATACATACATACATACATACATACATACATACATACATACATACATACATACATACATACATACATACATACATACATACATACATACATACATACATACATACATACATACATACATACATACATACATACATACATACATACATACATACATACATACATACATACATACATACATACATACATACATACATACATACATACATACATACATACATACATACATACATACATACATACATACATACATACATACATACATACATACATACATACATACATACATACATACATACATACATACATACATACATACATACATACATACATACATACATACATACATACATACATACATACATACATACATACATACATACATACATACATACATACATACATACATACATACATACATACATACATACATACATACATACATACATACATACATACATACATACATACATACATACATACATACATACATACATACATACATACATACATACATACATACATACATACATACATACATACATACATACATACATACATACATACATACATACATACATACATACATACATACATACATACATACATACATACATACATACATACATACATACATACATACATACATACATACATACATACATACATACATACATACATACATACATACATACATACATACATACATACATACATACATACATACATACATACATACATACATACATACATACATACATACATACATACATACATACATACATACATACATACATACATACATACATACATACATACATACATACATACATACATACATACATACATACATACATACATACATACATACATACATACATACATACATACATACATACATACATACATACATACATACATACATACATACATACATACATACATACATACATACATACATACATACATACATACATACATACATACATACATACATACATACATACATACATACATACATACATACATACATACATACATACATACATACATACATACATACATACATACATACATACATACATACATACATACATACATACATACATACATACATACATACATACATACATACATACATACATACATACATACATACATACATACATACATACATACATACATACATACATACATACATACATACATACATACATACATACATACATACATACATACATACATACATACATACATACATACATACATACATACATACATACATACATACATACATACATACATACATACATACATACATACATACATACATACATACATACATACATACATACATACATACATACATACATACATACATACATACATACATACATACATACATACATACATACATACATACATACATACATACATACATACATACATACATACATACATACATACATACATACATACATACATACATACATACATACATACATACATACATACATACATACATACATACATACATACATACATACATACATACATACATACATACATACATACATACATACATACATACATACATACATACATACATACATACATACATACATACATACATACATACATACATACATACATACATACATACATACATACATACATACATACATACATACATACATACATACATACATACATACATACATACATACATACATACATACATACATACATACATACATACATACATACATACATACATACATACATACATACATACATACATACATACATACATACATACATACATACATACATACATACATACATACATACATACATACATACATACATACATACATACATACATACATACATACACATATTGTTTTATTAAATATTCAAAAGTTAATTTTTTTTTTCATTGTTTTTTCACAGTTTTGAATACCTTGAGATTTCGATACAGATGTAAACGCGACCTTAGTTTTCTAGCCGGGTCAGGTGGCAAAAAAGTAAGTCCATTGATTGATTTTTGTAAGTATTATAACTTTATATATTAGTGCATTATTGAAATGTTATGTTTGATCAAATTTGTGTTATGACTTTTTTAGATGACCTCGACAAAGCTTATTTTTTGGAATGGATACAAAAATTGGAGAAACGTTGGACAAAGTATATAGAACTCAAAGGAGACTAGCTGAAAAATAAAATGATTTTTTATCCAAAAACCTGTGTTTCATTCAAACAGTCACTAATGAAACCATAGTCTGTATCGTATTTAAGCAGTATATCATAATACACATTTGTATATCTGTAAAACGCCATAAATTTTTTTGTTAAATACTAGCTTTTAGCGACATCTATACCATGTTAGTTGAGCCACTATCTAATATCACTGCTATTACCTCAATTCAATTTGTTTTGTATCGTAGAAGTGTTCTGGTGCGCGTGAATATTTTTATTACAGTTATTAAATCTCTTTAAACATAATGAAAAAAATTATTTTATTTCTCAACAGTTTCCTTACTCTCAAACTTGTACACTCACTAACAGGTCTGCGGAATAATTAACTTTGGTTATAATTTGTTTTTAATCGTCCAAATGGAGAAGACACGGAGGTGTAAAAACATAAATACTTTTGTATAGGAGCATGTCTGAAAAAGCACTTCGGAAAAAGTCGCCTGTAGCCAGAAAAAAACTGGCTTTTTTTTCTTTCACTAGAATCGAATGAAGAATAAAATGTAATAATTTAAAACCGTAGAGATAGATCTTCCAAATGCCTTTCATTTGTTACACAATTCGCTACAGTTGCTTTGGAAGAACTTTTAGTTGATAACACTCCCTCCCCACTTTAGTGACTTTGGTTTCTTTTGTTGGTTTATTCTTATATTTTTATTTTTTTTTTGTCTTCTCTGATGATAATATTAAATTGTCTCAGTCGCTATACTATGTATATAAAAACATTTTTTATTAGGATTTTCTTTGTTTTATTGTCGTACTTTTAGTTTTTGTCCCATGACATTTTAGCATCCAAAACATTAAATTTTTGCGATTCATTAATTAAATACATAATATAAACGATTTTAATTCGCTTGAAACTAGCACTGCACAGTAGGTTGATACATTTGGAGGGTGGTTAACACAAAAAAAAAAAAAAATTTTTACAAATTTGCTTTCAGTTTTAGTGGAATTTTTAAGTTTTTTGAATTAAGCTCTTTATTAATCGCAATTGCTACATATTGCTAATAATGTAGGTTAAAAATTCCAGAAGACAATGGGCATAAATATTTATTAGTAAATGAGACATATAGCAATATTTGAGAAATTTTCTTCATATATACTATTGGAAAATTTGAAGTGTAAAAGAAATGTTTAAAAAAAATCTAAGAGAATTTCTTAAAAAACTTATACTATCCCGTTATTCTTATATCTTCTTTGTTTACTTTGTAATTAAAAAACATGTTTAGTCTTATCAAAACGAATATAATTTCTTATAGTGTCAGAAGTACTCTACAAGAAATTCAACATGCTTCAGAGTTCACCGTCAACATGTTTATATAAGTGGCAACATTTTCAAAGTTGCTAATGTGTTGAAAAACATTAAACTTGGTGTATGCAGTGTTGCCATACAAACAGATTATTTGTTAATCCCAGTTTTTGGGATTCTTAAATGTTTTCCAGTTTTTCATGAAAACAACTTTTTTTCAAATTCATGCATTTTTAATAGTTTTTTAATTATATGTTGCAACAATTAATAGCATATTTGTTCTCTTTATTATGTATTTTTACCATTGAAATGGAAAATAATGGATATGAATAGACAGAGTTGGTCAATTTGTGTATGCACTTTAATACTTTTTATGATACAATGTTATGTTTGAAATCGTAACTATTTTTTAACGCAATTGCAAAGTTTGGTTGTATTTTTTACTAATATTAAATATGTCCAATTAAAGTAAAAATAAATAGTATATGAACTAATACTATATTTTTATATAAAAAATCTGAAAAAATACATCAATAAAATAAAAAAAAATTTTGTTTATGAAAAAATTTAAAAAATCGTAAGCATTACAAAAATTGAAAAAAAAATAGTTAAAATTGGTTATATGGCAGCACCGCTGGCGTCAACTTTGTCAACTATGTTCGTCTACTAAGAGGGTACTAAAAAATTCGTTAGAGGGAACTCCTCTCTATCTTTTGTATACTTTTTTGTCTTATCCTGCTGCGCTGGAAATAAGATCAATTATTGTGGCTATTTTGCAGTTGGTCAAAATAAAGTGCAAATTTGTTTTGGTACATTTATCTTTTTTATTTTCCAAATATTTAATTAAAAATCGAAGGTATGTTCTTTTAAAGTGTAAATACGTTCCTTATATCTGAATACTGAAACTCTGTGACAGAAAACGCAAAACTTCGCAGCGTTTTGCAGTTTGGATTAAAAAAACCGTTTTCGTCATCTAGAGTAATAAAAGATGAATTGAAATTAAACGTGTCATGCCGAACCATACACAGAAGGCTGAATGAAGTCAGTTTAAAGAGCTTCTTTGCAAAGCAAAAACCACTGTTGTATCCTGGAAATATTAGAAGATGCCAAAAAAACATTTTGTCATACGAGCCAAAATTGTAATTGAAAAATTAAAAACTTCCAAAGCGTGTGCTGTATGAGCCTTCTCAAAGGCTAAAGTCTAAAAACATAACCCATACTGTTAAGCATGGTGTAGGAAGTCTATTGGTATAGGGGTGTTTTTCTTGAGCAGGTGTAGGTAGACTGCTCAAAGTCGACTAAAAAATTACTGGAGAGCATTACGTTAACATTTTGAAAGAACATTTTAACAGTAGTTTTCAGCAGGATAATGACCCCAAGCACACGAGTAAGTTGGCAAACAATTATTTCAGTAATAATAATAACATCGAAAAACTGGATTGGCCGCCACAGAAGCCATATTTGAACCCTATTGAGCACCTATGGACCATTCTCTATGATAAAATTCTAATGGAATCACGTACCAATATTCCAGCATTTAGGGAGAAAATGTTATCCGAATGGAGGGTGATTCCTGAAAATATTGTTAAAAATCTAACAGACAAATATGCCCAACAGACTTAGAGAGTTCATTATCTTATAAGGGAGAGAGGAGCAACAAAGTATTAATATTTTATTAATTTTATGTTTTTTTTAAATGTTTTGAATTTGCACTTTAATTTGTCCAAAAAAGTCCTTTACTTTTAGTTTTGTTGGATTTATGAAAAAATTTAAGTATAATATTTATGTTTTGATTTTTGTATCACATAGTAAATTAAATTAATTCAGTTAAGTTTTAAACACTAAAATTAAATTATTTTTTCTTCAACGAGTTGCACTTTATTTTGTCCAATAGTGTACATATCGAAAAATATGCAAACTTTTAGGTCTGGTACTATTTGTAATAAAATATTACCAATATTTTTTAAAGAAAAGCATCACTTAAGAAATTTTTCCTACTAATCAAAGGGCTTTAAATACGGCAAAACTAATTACGAGAGGTGATAAATCTTAGCAAAGTTGTTGAGCGCCATCTGATATAGTGTTGCCGAACTTGTTGACGCTTTTTGGTTCATAACCTTGTCATCTTATTTTACTTTGGTAGGGTTGCTAAATATGGAAAAAAAACACTTCAGGAAAAGTCGCTTAACTCGAAGTGGCTTCAAAAATCTAACTTATTTTAGTAACCACGTACGGTCAAGAGTCGTTTAATGGAAGGTAGTTTTTTTTAATTACAAGAATGTCTGTTAAAAAAGTGTTCACGGGGTGTTCGTTATTAGGAGAATTTAATATAAAAGTAATATTTTACTTGATTATCTGGACATTTGGCTGTACGCATAAGTTCCATCTTAGCTTCCTCCATACGTTCAACATCTACAGAATCTACTACAAACAAAATACCATCAGTACAACTGTGGAATAAAAAAATTATTGGAAAATGTTAAAATATTTTAATACATCATCTTACCGCGTATAGCTACGCCAAAGTGGTCGAAGCTTCTCTTGGCCTCCAACATCCCAAACGAGAAATTGTACACCTTTAGCTTTGCCTACGGTACCTTGGACTTTCTCACAATTAAATCCGATGGTGGGTACTGTGTTTAAATATTGATCAAATTTTAATCTATAAAGAGCAGTTGTTTTACCAGCAGAATCTAGTCCCAACATTACAACGTGTAATGTGCCCTGTAGCATCAAAATTATACTTGTTAATACACTATACATCATATATTAACCCTGGAAAATTAACCGGTACCCAATTTACCCTGAAATAAAATCCACTAGATTTAATTTTAAAATCACTTCGAAATTCAAAGCTCTTTGAAAATGCTCCTTAAATGCTATTCAAATATTATACACTTAAAAAAATTTGACAGTACTAAATGACAGTTATTTATATATTATTTAGTAGTTGTTGTTTTACCTTAATTATCAGTTATAATAAAATTACCAAGAAAGGTGACTTGAAAAACAGTTTTACGCTTCACTTGAAAATATTTTTCCAACTTATTCTCGGCATAATTGCCGAAAATCTTAATTCCCTAATCATCAATACAGGCGAAATTTTGGCCCAATAACCGTTGCCCTAATCACATTAATAAATAATCAAAATTAGAATTGAACATCGCAAACACAGAGAGATCACTTTTGCCAAAAGGCATACCTAATGAAATTGTAAATATTATTAAAAAAAAAAAAAAACTTATGAAGGGGGAGTACTAAGAGTGCTTCATTGGGGAGTTTAAACAAGGACCATCTTTTAGCACTGTATATTTCAGTTTTTATCACCGCATTAGATCTTCTTCGGAGATCGGTTATTGGAATTCAATGCCTCATGAATGAATCCAAGAAAAAAGGCTTGCACATAAATATAAATAAGGCTAAGGGTGGAATGCATACAAATTTCTTAATTTTATGATAAAGTATATACTTCTTAAAGTACACATTTTCTCTATTAAACATTTTCCCTAGAAATGGCATCCATAATCGTTTGTTAATTTTTCGTTTAATACTGGCAATACTCTTATTTAGTTTCTTTCCACTCTCAAATAAATGGTTTGTGATTAATAAACTTAGAAAACGATTGTCCCGTTAATCGTAGAAGAATAAGATTGTTTTGCAGATTTAATGAACAAAATAAGTTTTTGGTAAATCAAAACATGATAAAAAAAAAAAACAATTTTTAAACGTAACTTAGAAGTAGAGTTTTCATTTAATCCCAAATTTGCTTAACCGCGGTTACGGTTAAAATGGATGCTTTTAACTGTAACCTAATTGTTTTTCACTAAATTAATAAGAAATTTTCAATTTTAACGTTAAAAGGGGAAATTATATTTATATCAAAGTCCCCAGGTGAAATCGTTAGGAAATTTATTTTGTGAATTTGACCGAAATCGTAACATAAATAGGAAAAATTTAAATAACATTTATATATATATTAAGATAACAATAAAACATGTAGTGTTTCGTTAAAAAGATGTGGGTCCAAATTTTATCAGTTAACTTATATTTATTTTAGAAATTTATTTTTTGAATTCGAGCAAAATCGTATGGTACATACGAAATATTTTAATATCACAACTATAGCGCCACCTATCACGACTATAGCGCCACATAATCTAAATATAAACCTTCCTGCATATATTTTTACATATTAACAGCGGTATTCATAAAAAAATCTTAATTCAAGTTTCAAATGCATATTGGTAAAAAAAACATTTTAAGCCTAAAAAAGGTTTATTAAAAATTCGTATTCATTATCAGTATTTTAACTAATAAGTTTTTTAACTTGAGGATGGCAACACTGTAGGTTTAATGTAATGTAATGATGCAAATCAATGATAACTAAACCTTACGGTACTCGTTTCTATGTTTGTTTTTCAGAAAAATATTGGTTTTATAAAATAAAAAAATTATGAAAACTTGTTTATTAATTAAAATAAAAAAAGAAAGAGTCAAAACAAAATGTCCAAAAAAATGTGGGTACGTTCGTAAATGCAGAAAATTTGTGCATCACTGCGGCAGTTATGCCAATTTTTGTTGCTGATGCGTGATCATCTGTTGCAGATGCTTTGCTACTGCTCAACAACTGCACAGTTTGCTTTTTAGAACGTTTTGCAAAAGATATAATTATGTTCACCGCAATAACATTGACAACTTTTTGTTAACTTATAATCAAAATATAATTAATAGAAAGATGAAACGACTTTTGATTATTAAAAATCAATTAAAACGAAAAGGAAGACTAATTTTGTACTATTGCATCAGACACTTTAATGATGCCATAGTTGCAAAAATTTGCGCCAGCACTGTCAATTGTTTGCATAAAAGAACGTTTGACGTGAATCAGTGCTGCCAAGTGATGCTTTTTTGAACGTTTTACTTTTATTATGCTGCAGTGATGCGCAACTACTGCATTTACGAACGTACCCTGTGTTACATAGATAATGATTTTATTGTAGATAAAAAAGTATTCAAATAACTGGTTTTATTTTCTTTGTTTTGATTAAACAACACACCACTAGTTAACTTACAATAAATAATATCAACAAATTATTATTTCTACTTAAATTATTTATCCGTAATTGAAAACGGGTCGCACCTCTTTATGTAAATTTTCGTCTGACGAATTTTCTTCATTTGGGCAATAGTTTCCATTATAAACAAAATACAATTAAAAATATCAAAATTTTCCAATAAAAATGGTTCTTACAATTCTTTGATCAAATATAGAATGCTATTATTTATTAAACAAAAACAAATAGCTTCTTTTGATTAAATGACAATTTTTTGCAAAAATGTTTAACATGAAAATAAACACAAAGCAAAAATGTAATTTTAAAATAGGGTCGAACCAATTTTAAAATTCGTTTATTTTAAGCTAAAATTCGTTTATGAATACAATTTTAGCAAATTTTGCTTTAAATTGATTTGAAATGATGTTTAAAATCTTTATGAATACCGCTGTAGGAAGATAATAATAAATAATAATGCTTAAATTTAAGAGAAATACCAGTCTGATCGAATTAGAAAATTAGTGCACAGTGTCCTTTTAAACGGACGATAATTTGTTTGATCCTAATACCGCAATTTTCAGCTAAAATTCTATAGTAAAATTTATAAATTCTTTTTAGAACATCATAATTTTCAATTAAAACTATGTAAATGTTTGAAGACAACACATTTTATCATTTGAAAAAAATTAAAACATGACGATTTAAAATTAACAAAAATTTCAGAATTTATAACACAAGTTATGAAAATGCTAAAAAGTTGCATGCAAAACAATTTTTTTTTTTTGCTGAATAATAGTTTGGTAACTCAATGTGAAACTCAGCGTAAAAACTCATATTTTAAGTTTTCATAAAAGTTCGATTTAAGATATAATCATATTATTTTTAAATTGTTGAAATGTAATGAAGTATGAGAAATTTTATAAGTAAATTATAGAGAATAAATTTTAAAAAAATCTATTATAAACAGCAGACTCTATAATTCTCTGTAATTTGAATTTTGTACACCATTTTTATACAGAAGTCCTTACAAAGCCTGGACTTTAAAAACCGATTTTTTATGCGGCTACGGTTAAAACCGAAATGCAAACTCTACTAATAAGTTATAGTGGGAAAGTAATTTTTTAAAGACGTAGTAAGTATAGTGAAATTATTCGAATGACGAATATGTTTTGATTAAATCACTATTTTGTATTTTTTTTTTATTTGTGTAGCAATTTGAGAAATTTTATGAAAAAAGGCTTTAATAATACAATTGTTGCAGATTTTCTTAATTTGATGGATAGAAAATGTTCTCTTTTTTATTTATTTATGACAACTATTGTGATATAATTTCTTTCAAATGCTGTTTGGTAAAAAATATTTTTTTGGGAATAATGATTGATCCTATAGTAAATTTTTGCAAAAATTTAGAACTTCGAATGTACTTTTGTACCAAGCAGTGTTAAATACGAGTATATAATATACTCGTATGTCATTTCGAATACCATATTAAAGTTTTTAATTCCCATAACATGGTAGATATCGGAGATATTTAGGAATTTTAAAGTAGTTTTACACACAACAGGCAAAGCCTTGGGAATATGTGCCTTGTTTTTAATTTAAAATGGCACAAAGCCTAAAAGTTTGCATTTGTTTCGTATATGTCGAAAAAAATAGATTTTTATATTTTTAGTTTTTAGCAGACTTCTTTTGGATTAAATAATTCCCACACATACATATGCTTATGTTTGGTATTATTTTAGAAAAAATTTTATTCTTTTAAAATTGCTCTCCAAGTATGTAAGGAAAATATGTGTGGAGTTAACAAACATGTTCAACACCTTTTATTTTAAAACAATGTGTCTAAAAGTGCTCCCAAGATAAAATAAAATAGTTAAAAAAAACAAGTATGTTATAATATAAAATTTACTAAAAACCTTGATTAAATTTAAAAATATTTTGTTGACATGTGTTATGTATCATCTTTGATTTCGTAAATCATTGTTTTTTGAGGACATGGATGGAGGGTATTTAAAGGTTGGGCATAGCCGAATTTAGTATTTTTTTACCTGTTTTTTGTTCTGTTTATGCATAAGTAAAAGTTGTATAGAATAATACCGTTAATTTAAATAAATGCTGCCAAAATGTTATTCATAAATAACTAAATTGCTCTCATTTGTTTACAGTTAGTTATACTTATAAACCAAAATATCAATATTTGGAATGCTTCAAAATAATAAAGTCAGTGCTAATAAATCTGCAATCATTAACGCATTGTACTTCATATGAAATTTTTGGGAACAATATTCAATCTAAGAAGATGGGAAGAGGTAAAGTTTTATCTGAACTTGAAAAGAGTCAGATTGACGCGTTTTCGACCAAGAATTGTGAAGAATTGCGCAAAATTATTTAAAAGATCGCGATAATTATGGAAAAAATAAAAGCTATGATGGACCATAAGCCCTTTCGGTTCGTGAAATTGGCAAAGTTCCCAGAATTTCTTCAAATACAATACGGAGCGCTAATATGATTAAAATGGAATTGAGTTTGAATGGATCAAAAAGTACGGTGTTGAGAGCCATTAGGGCACAGCCCCAAATTGTCCGAGCTAAATGTTTAAATAGGACACATAAATTAAAACGCTTGGAATTTTCAAAAAATCACATGTCAACTAACTGACATCAGATACTATTTTCTTTAACTAACGTGCATCAGGTACCAATTTGACAAATTTTTTATTTTTTTATTTCACGATTATTTCTTCAAATACATGACAAACCTGGACCAATTTATTTTTATGATGCGTTTACTTATTGTTAAATCCAAAAAGTATACTGCACAATTTGTTTAGTTTTTACTAATATTATTATTTTAATTTTTTATTAAAGTGTTAATATTAAAAAATGAATGTATTTATTACAATAACTTTTGCAAATGGAAATTTTTTTGTTTGAATTTTTGCAAGAACAGTTTTTAGAGGTACCCGAATATTATACTACATGTTGGACTACGGGAACAACTCGGAAAACTATGCTGCCATATAAGAATTTAACGTATAAGGTGCTATATGCAATTACATTATTTTTATTGAAATATTTTCCTTCTAATTGCTTCTTTACTAAGGCATAAGCTTTATTATGCTCGATTGTAGTTTCAGCGATTGAAATCGTTAAAATCGTAAAAAACCTAATATCAGGTTTTGTTCAAAGAATTTGTATGTTAAAAACTAAAGGATATGTTAAAAACTAAAAAAAAACTGCCAAACTTTAAAAAATTTCACGCCAAATCTGTACGTTAGATCAAAAAATAAAGTACACCATTGTAATCAGCATTACCGAAATATATAGAATTGATGGTCAGAACTCTATTAATTTTTTCAGTGTCATGCCGTGTAATTTGTTTTATATTTTTCTTTCTATATTAATTTCTATGTTTTATATAAATATTTTGATTGTTCATCATAAAATATTCTATATTAAAAATAAGGGAATACTTTTCTAAAGAAATTATGGTAGTATTAAAGAAGAAACGGGCAAATAATAATGTTAGGAATAATCGTTGACTTATTTACCTTTTAAATAAATCGAGTTCTTTCTATATTGCAAATAATAAACAGTGTTTGAAATCATTTATAGCACTATTTATTTATAATAGGCACTAAAATTACAGAAAAACACTTTAATAGCACACTTTATTTACACGATGTAAATATACTAAACGTAAGCCACACTTTAGTTCTTAACACTTTAGCGTTTTATTTTAAAAACTGAACTACTGCATCACCAAGTACCCGTATTTATATGAGTAGTCAGGTATTCTAGTTATTTCCAGTTATTACTACACTAGATTTTTCCAGCTGTCAAAATTCGGGTGAAGAAATTTCTAGTTGCAGAAATTTCTTGTAACAATATAAAATATGCTACAACAATTAAAAACGCGTTATGTATTTGTACATCTTGTATTTTTGTATTTGCTCATCTTGTTTTAGTATACACTCAAAAAAGTTTAACAGTTACAAAATAAAAAGTTCATAATTCTTTTTAACAACATTTTTTTAAACAATTATTTAGAACTATATTTTATGTTTTTTTACAACTTTTTACAAATGGGTATGTATAAAGGAATACCGTTACTGACTGATCAATTAAAGATCGCCCAGCCAAAACCGCTGGAGCTAGGAAGCTGAAATTGGGTTTGTAGGTTTCCCTTCCAACTAGGGCGGGGTTTTTGGAAAGAAAAATCCCCCTTCAAGGACTGCCCCATCACCTTTAGCTAGAAACTTGAAATATGAAATATGCTTCCTTTGGAATATGTGCTAACACCTTGATAAAGTACATTTAAGAATTTTGGCCAGTGACCTGGTAAAAATGGAGGTTTAAAGGGCGAAAAGTCTCCTATTTAATAGCCTACCCAAACCTTTGGATCAGCAAGTTGAAATTTGGTATAACAGCTGAGATGTGTTCTTGAAAAATCATACGGGGAGGGGCAGAAAAGGTAAAATTCTCCTCACCGATTTGAAACCCACACCGTTTTAGCTAGAAACCTTAAAATTGAAATATGTGTTAACGGGACGTTAGCCCGGGCAATCCCGGGGTTTAGCCTGGGCAGCACCGAAACAATCCTAAATACTGATAAATTTACCGAAAAAAAAATTCGATACCATTACCGTTAATTTTGGTAACCAACCTAGGCCAAGAGGGGGTAAAAAGGACGGGGATGAAAATTAAAGGTATTACAAAAAGCAATCTCTTGGTATGATAGACATGCACCTACATGGTCAAATGTTTATGTTATTCTTCAATTCCTTAAGTTTTAGAGGTCTTTGTGATGGTTAAGGGGTGATTGGTTTTTTGATTAAAACTGACTTGCCGAAGCCCATATTTCTAATATTCCAAATGGGTGGCACCTCTGAAACTCAACCATAGGCAAGATGGATGCCACAATTTTTCTTTCCTGCCGTAATTTAATTCTATGTACAAATAAATTAAAAATTTGTATTTTTCAGAAAGGTTTTCATAAAAAAATCTGCGTTCTTATCATTACCTTTTTCCCTTAACAAGAGGTTGCGCTGGTAAAAAATATATGTCCGTTAATTTTTTCTTCTCTATTACATATCAAAATTTCATCAAAATTGGTGGGTAACACAGGAGAATTTCTCCTTGTAAAACAGCGTTCAAATTACCCATGAAATTTAATTAAAGTTGGATTTCAACCACATGGTACTAATACTATTATACACAAACTAGATTTCGAGCGTAACGTAAAGTAGAGTTGGACACGTGAGCATGAGCCAAAATTTAGATTACTCACGTGATCCTTGCGTGAGCGATAAAAAAAATTTTATGCATGAGTCGAATTTTTGTCGTGATTATTCCTCTTATTCGTTTTCTTATTTTTCGTTCTTTTATTTTTTTTCGTTTTTTTTAGATTGTTTTTCTTTAGAGTTTGCATTTCAGTTTTAACCGCAACCGCATAAAATTATCGTGCGGTTACGTTTAGAATTAAATTCTTTAAAACCCAGGTTTTGTAAAGAATTTAATATATAAATGGTGTAAAAAAATTAAAATATTTGCAGTTTTTATAATAAAGAAAATTTTTATGAGTTTCAGAGTGAGTTAACATTAGCCAACCCCAAGAAAACTCGAGTTTTTCAGTATAAAATTAGGCAATATTTGTGTCATAAATTTTAAAATCTGAAATCGTAATGTTTTAAATTTTCCAATGATAATAAGCGATGTATTCAAACATTTACATAGTTTTAATTGAAAATTAAAATTTGGGATATTAGGGGCAAGCAAATTACTGTCCGTTTAAAAGAACACTGTGCATTAACTGGCTAAAATTTACTAATTCGATCAGGCAGGTATTTGTTTTAAATGTAAGCAGTTATTATTTATAATTATATCATATAAGTACCCAGCAAAACTTGCATTAGCTCCACAACTAGATCTTTTGTGCCAACACTTGTTCTCATTTGGCGTTGTCACCCTCGGCACTAATCCTGTGAAATAGTTTGAGCAACAGGTACTAGTCAACGGAATGGTTTTAAAACCTATTCTTGTTTACGTGATTTTCGTATGAAATTTTCACACTCAGTTTCAAGAAGCCACTAACAAAATGTTAATATACAATTCCTCTCTTAAATCGATGCAGTGATCTCTTAAATTTTGCACAATAATAGATCAGTTATCACAAAAATTGTTAAAAGTTTAAAAAAAATTTTGTAATTAAAAAAGAGAGCAAAAATCACATGTAATTATAGTTATGCATCGCAGTGTAGTCGAAGCCTGAACGAAAATAGGAACGAAACAGATTTTGAGGAGATAGTTAATAGTTATTCAATTTATATTAAATATGTTATATACAGTGCCACCTAGCTTAACGCAACTCTCGATAAACGCAACTCATCGATTATTGCAACTCGTAAATTTTTGCATTGTTTACTCAGTTAACGCAACTTTTCCAAAAAACGTGAGTTATCGCAACTTTCCTCCCAAAAAATTAGTTTGTGTTTTTTATTTATATAAAACTCAAAATAAATGTCAGAATGCTATTGATTCTTTTAACATTTTTCTTGAATGGGCCGAGGAAAATAGAATAGACTTAAAAGACATTATGTTTCTCCAAAATCTTCGTGAAATTACAGTGCAGAAAAATATTTCATGCAATAAAACACAGTCAAAAATTTCTGAATTTTTTAATTAAAATTTTTACCATTAAGTTTAAAAATTCAATTGTACATCTGTTGTACATTAGAATGAGTATTTTTCATTTATTATTTGTGTTATTTATGTTATTTTTAATAAAATCAATAAATTTATTTTAAAAATAAATGATTTAAATGTGTGATAAAATTTATTTTTTTAATTTAAACCGTAAAAAATAGACTCGGTTATCGCAACTACCTCATTTTTCGCAACTGACAAAATTTCTATTAGTTGCGTTAAGCGAGGTTTCACTGTGTTTTAAAGAAAATTCGGTTATTCCCTGAGAAGTAGTTCTAGAACCAATAATTTTAGAACGAGTTCCAAAAATGTTCCCTTGAAATAGTTTATAGTGGGTGCAGTTAACCGCGATTAACCAGATGCATTTTAATCGTAACCGTAATTAAGGAAAATTGCGGTTAAATGCAAACTCCAGTATTAAGTATAGTTACACTTCATTCAAGTGGCGTAAGCGATAAAATAAATTCTTCTATAATTTTTCGAAAGAATTTTAACATTTGAAACGTGAGCGTGATACTATTTTCTTTAACTAACGTGCATCAGGTACCAATTTGACAAATTTTTTATTTTTTTATTTCACGATTATTTCTTCAAATACATGACAAACCTGGACCAATTTATTTTTATGATGCGTTTACTTATTGTTAAATCCAAAAAGTATACTGCACAATTTGTTTAGTTTTTACTAATATTATTATTTTAATTTTTTATTAAAGTGTTAATATTAAAAAATGAATGTATTTATTACAATAACTTTTGCAAATGGAAATTTTTTTGTTTGAATTTTTGCAAGAACAGTTTTTAGAGGTACCCGAATATAATACTACATGTTGGACTACGGGAACAACTCGGAAAACTATGCTGCCATATAAGAATTTAACGTATAAGGTGCTATATGCAATTACATTATTTTTATTGAAATATTTTCCTTCTAATTGCTTCTTTACTAAGGCATAAGCTTTATTATGCTCGATTGTAGTTTCAGCGATTGAAATCGTTAAAATCTTAAAAAACCTAATATCAGGTTTTTTTCAAAGAATTTGTATGTTAAAAACTAAAGGATATGTTAAAAACTAAAAAAAAACTGCCAAACTTTAAAAAATTTCACGCCAAATCTGTACGTTAGATCAAAAAATAAAGTACACCATTGTAATCAGCATTACCGAAATATATAGAATTGATGGTCAGAACTCTATTAATTTTTTCAGTGTCATGCCGTGTAATTTGTTTTATATTTTTCTTTCTATATTAATTTCTATGTTTTATATAAATATTTTGATTGTTCATCATAAAATATTCTATATTAAAAATAAGGGAATACTTTTCTAAAGAAATTATGGTAGTATTAAAGAAGAAACGGGCAAATAATAATGTTAGGAATAATCGTTGACTTATTTACCTTTTAAATAAATCGAGTTCTTTCTATATTGCAAATAATAAACAGTGTTTGAAATCATTTATAGCACTATTTATTTATAATAGGCACTAAAATTACAGAAAAACACTTTAATAGCACACTTTATTTACACGATGTAAATAGACTAAACGTAAGCCACACTTTAGTTCTTAACACTTTAGCGTTTTATTTTAAAAACTGAACTACTGCATCACCAAGTACCCGTATTTATATGAGTAGTCAGGTATTCTAGTTATTTCCAGTTATTACTACACTAGATTTTTCCAGCTGTCAAAATTCGGGTGAAGAAATTTCTAGTTGCAGAAATTTCTTGTAACAATATAAAATATGCTACAACAATTAAAAACGCGTTATGTATTTGTACATCTTGTATTTTTGTATTTGCTCATCTTGTTTTAGTATACACTCAAAAAAGTTTAACAGTTACAAAATAAAAAGTTCATAATTCTTTTTAACAACATTTTTTTAAACAATTATTTAGAACTATATTTTATGTTTTTTTACAACTTTTTACAAATGGGTATGTATAAAGGAATACCGTTACTGACTGATCAATTAAAGATCGCCCAGCCAAAACCGCTGGAGCTAGGAAGCTGAAATTGGGTTTGTAGGTTTCCCTTCCAACTAGGGCGGGGTTTTTGGAAAGAAAAATCCCCCTTCAAGGACTGCCCCATCACCTTTAGCTAGAAACTTGAAATATGAAATATGCTTCCTTTGGAATATGTGCTAACACCTTGATAAAGTACATTTAAGAATTTTGGCCAGTGACCTGGTAAAAATGGAGGTTTAAAGGGCGAAAAGTCTCCTATTTAATAGCCTACCCAAACCTTTGGATCAGCAAGTTGAAATTTGGTATAACAGCTGAGATGTGTTCTTGAAAAATCATACGGGGAGGGGCAGAAAAGGTAAAATTCTCCTCACCGATTTGAAACCCACACCGTTTTAGCTAGAAACCTTAAAATTGAAATATGTGTTAACGGGACGTTAGCCCGGGCAATCCCGGGGTTTAGCCTGGGCAGCACCGAAACAATCCTAAATACTGATAAATTTACCGAAAAAAAAATTCGATACCATTACCGTTAATTTTGGTAACCAACCTAGGCCAAGAGGGGGTAAAAAGGACGGGGATGAAAATTAAAGGTATTACAAAAAGCAATCTCTTGGTATGATAGACATGCACCTACATGGTCAAATGTTTATGTTATTCTTCAATTCCTTAAGTTTTAGAGGTCTTTGTGATGGTTAAGGGGTGATTGGTTTTTTGATTAAAACTGACTTGCCGAAGCCCATATTTCTAATATTCCAAATGGGTGGCACCTCTGAAACTCAACCATAGGCAAGATGGATACCACAATTTTTCTTTCCTGCCGTAATTTAATTCTATGTACAAATAAATTAAAAATTTGTATTTTTCAGAAAGGTTTTCATAAAAAAATCTGCGTTCTTATCATTACCTTTTTCCCTTAACAAGAGGTTGCGCTGGTAAAAAATATATGTCCTTTAATTTTTTCTTCTCTATTACATATCAAAATTTCATCAAAATTGGTGGGTAACACAGGAGAATTTCTCCTTGTAAAACAGCGTTCAAATTACCCATGAAATTTAATTAAAGTTGGATTTCAACCACATGGTACTAATACTATTATACACAAACTAGATTTCGAGCGTAACGTAAAGTAGAGTTGGACACGTGAGCATGAGCCAAAATTTAGATTACTCACGTGATCCTTGCGTGAGCGATAAAAAAAATTTTATGCATGAGTCGAATTTTTGTCGTGATTATTCCTCTTATTCGTTTTCTTATTTTTCGTTCTTTTATTTTTTTTCGTTTTTTTTAGATTGTTTTTCTTTAGAGTTTGCATTTCAGTTTTAACCGCAACCGCATAAAATTATCGTGCGGTTACGTTTAGAATTAAATTCTTTAAAACCCAGGTTTTGTAAAGAATTTAATATATAAATGGTGTAAAAAAATTAAAATATTTACAGTTTTTATAATAAAGAAAATTTTTATGAGTTTCAGAGTGAGTTAACATTAGCCAACCCCAAGAAAACTCGAGTTTTTCAGTATAAAATTAGGCAATATTTGTGTCATAAATTTTAAAATCTGAAATCGTAATGTTTTAAATTTTCCAATGATAATAAGCGATGTATTCAAACATTTACATAGTTTTAATTGAAAATTAAAATTTGGGATATTAGGGGCAAGCAAATTACTGTCCGTTTAAAAGAACACTGTGCATTAACTGGCTAAAATTTACTAATTCGATCAGGCAGGTATTTGTTTTAAATGTAAGCAGTTATTATTTATAATTATATCATATAAGTACCCAGCAAAACTTGCATTAGCTCCACAACTAGATCTTTTGTGCCAACACTTGTTCTCATTTGGCGTTGTCACCCTCGGCACTAATCCTGTGAAATAGTTTGAGCAACAGGTACTAGTCAACGGAATGGTTTTAAAACCTATTCTTGTTTACGTGATTTTCGTATGAAATTTTCACACTCAGTTTCAAGAAGCCACTAACAAAATGTTAATATACAATTCCTCTCTTAAATCGATGCAGTGATCTCTTAAATTTTGCACAATAATAGATCAGTTATCACAAAAATTGTTAAAAGTTTAAAAAAAATTTTGTAATTAAAAAAGAGAGCAAAAATCACATGTAATTATAGTTATGCATCGCAGTGTAGTCGAAGCCTGAACGAAAATAGGAACGAAACAGATTTTGAGGAGATAGTTAATAGTTATTCAATTTATATTAAATATGTTATATACAGTGCCACCTAGCTTAACGCAACTCTCGATAAACGCAACTCATCGATTATTGCAACTCGTAAATTTTTGCATTGTTTACTCAGTTAACGCAACTTTTCCAAAAAACGTGAGTTATCGCAACTTTCCTCCCAAAAAATTAGTTTGTGTTTTTTATTTATATAAAACTCAAAATAAATGTCAGAATGCTATTGATTCTTTTAACATTTTTCTTGAATGGGCCGAGGAAAATAGAATAGACTTAAAAGACATTATGTTTCTCCAAAATCTTCGTGAAATTACAGTGCAGAAAAATATTTCATGCAATAAAACACAGTCAAAAATTTCTGAATTTTTTAATTAAAATTTTTACCATTAAGTTTAAAAATTCAATTGTACATCTGTTGTACATTAGAATGAGTATTTTTCATTTATTATTTGTGTTATTTATGTTATTTTTAATAAAATCAATAAATTTATTTTAAAAATAAATGATTTAAATGTGTGATAAAATTTATTTTTTTAATTTAAACCGTAAAAAATAGACTCGGTTATCGCAACTACCTCATTTTTCGCAACTGACAAAATTTCTATTAGTTGCGTTAAGCGAGGTTTCACTGTGTTTTAAAGAAAATTCGGTTATTCCCTGAGAAGTAGTTCTAGAACCAATAATTTTAGAACGAGTTCCAAAAATGTTCCCTTGAAATAGTTTATAGTGGGTGCAGTTAACCGCGATTAACCAGATGCATTTTAATCGTAACCGTAATTAAGGAAAATTGCGGTTAAATGCAAACTCTAGTATTAAGTATAGTTACACTTCATTCAAGTGGCGTAAGCGATAAAATAAATTCTTCTATAATTTTTCGAAAGAATTTTAACATTTGAAACGTGAGCGTGAGTATTTCGCGAGCATGAGAAAAAGTTTAAATTACTCACGTGAGTACAAAAAAATCTTCGCGCGTGATTGTAATTTTTGGTTTGTAATCGTTCGTGTGTCAAAAACTCACATGTGCCCATCTCTATTGTAAAGCCCGTATGACACAACATTTATTTTGTATTGGATTGATATTGACAGCAATGTAAATCAAATGGGAGCGCTGCGTTACCGACATCCATTTCACAGATACTCAGTTATTCCCTATAGTTGAACTCAATACAAAATCAACAAATTATATCAAGTGTCATTTGGGCTGAAACACGGGCTTAGTGTTGTGTAATTTTTTTTACAAATTACATTAAAGAAACTTTCAAACAAACTATGGCACGCTAAATAAAAATCTGGAAATATATATTATTGAATGGACTTTTTGATAAATCGCTGTTTAAGAATTTGTGTGTGATACCTGATTTTTTGGCAATTTTTTTTTAAGTATAAACTGGATCTCAAAATCACAGTTTTTTGTCTTTCATTGATGTATAACAATGTCAGTAGGTATCTGCCACTAAAATTATGTATAAACTTTTCTTTGCATAGTAGACTGACAAATTTTGTTTTTTAAAAGTTAGAGAAAAATACTAAATAATCACCCCCCCACCCACCATTAAATACAAAAACATTTACAAAATGAAATATTTAATTTGATTTACAGGATTTAAAGCTCAGAGTAAATTGGGCATAATAGTTATAGTGATTGTTAATCTTTCCAAGGATAACGGCTATAAAACAATTTATATTGGCTGAACTGCATTTCATCGGGCACACGAAAAAAATATAAAAAATACATTTAAGTATGGGTACGTATAATACATACTCAGATGAAACAAAATTCATTGCGATTTTAAAAGTGCAATTTTGTTTTAAGATACCTTAATCTGAAAATTCCTGTAGATTAATTTAAGATGAACATATAATGAATTACTAATAACTGTTATTTATTTACTTTTTGATTATTTCAAAGCAAAAAATATTGTGTTTAAATTTTGCCGAAATTTTACAATTGGCCTGCTTCTCTGGGACATGAATCACCATAAATCGGCACACTCATACGTAATTAATTTACTCATCTGAGAGTTTTTTACATACCAACAAAATTGTAGAAGGTACACAATTTGGTGCCACAAAAAAAGTATAAAATAAATATAAGTAGTATCTGAAAACATAAAATAAGTTAAAAGTAAATACAATTTTGATCTTTTTTATCATATTTCGTATTATGCATTCTTTTTAAACTTATTACTTCTATTTAAAGTTCAATTTATTGAATTTTAATATGAACTATGGGCCGAAAAATATATAAAAGTTTTATATAAATCTTCAGAGCTGATACATCTCGTCAGGTTGCGGCAAGTATCCTGTTGGAGAATTAAGTCATCCGAGCACATTTTATAAACCGAATTGTCACAACTTCTTTTTCAAAACTCTTTAGCGTATTGCTGGTGTATTTATATGTGCTGGTAAAAAATAACTTAAATAGCTTCCGTCCGGAAGCTGCATACTGGCAACTTTAAGAATGTTCTTTCGAAGTCTGACAGAAGAAAAATAAGTTATGGTGAAGGGTTGCCATTTAACTGTTTTATATTTCAGGGCTAACATATTGGGATTTATGTTTCTATGAGTGAATGGAAATTGATGAATTGATTTTCCGTAACAGTATTTTGTATAATAATTATTCTTGTTTTTGTTCGTTGTAATTTTTTGTTTACATAAATTCTTATTGATCTCTTTTTTTTCATGAGATGTTGTATTAATATTTAAATTTATTTGAAATAAATCTGATCATGATCATCAGTTTATCTCATTCATATTATTTCTTTCGGTTCCCCGCCCTAGGTCTAATGTTATTTGCTAATGTCTTTTAATTTGAATTTTGGTCCGGGTATTAGTAGGAGCTCTTATATAAGATCAGTTTTACGGCTTTGCGTTGGCCAACTTAATGTTACCCGCCTTAATTGTTGCAGTATCCGACCGAGCTCTTATATATCAAAACTAGCTTAAAAGCCCGATACTTCGTTATCGGTAGTTTTAAATATCGAAATATGTAGAAAAGAAAATATTATTCTATTTTCTAAAGATTTCACTATTTAAATAAATTTGTTTCATCTTTTGAAGTGGATGTTTAAATTTAAAGTTTTGAATTTCTTGTTTATATGTCAGACGTGCCCAGTGTTAACTGTTAAAAATATCACTTGTTCCCCTTTCCATCCCATTTCGTTCTCCTTGTCTAATGATTCATTTCCACTTGTTCCCAATCCTTTTATTTCCCCTTGTCTAATGTTTCAATTACACTCGTTCCCCATTCCATTTTATTTTTTACCCTATCAAGTGTTTCATTTTCACTCGTACCCCGTTTCATTCCATTTCGTATCGCTTGCCTAGTTGTTCAATTTTACTCGTATCCTTTCGGATCCATTTCTGTCGTCTTCCAATTTGCAATTTTACCTTGCAAATATTTCCCCATATACACCAAACGGGCAAAGCCCGATAACTTGTTAGCGCAGAAAATGGTTGCCGGGCTAACACCCGTGGGTATACGGAGTTCCCATATAATTCCCCGGAGGTTTTAATTTTTACCATGTCCCAGACCAAAATTCTAAGATGTACCTCAATAATGAGTTAGCCCATATTCCAGGTAACACATATTTCAAATTTCAGATTTTTCCCTTTGAAACCACATTTTTACCATGTATTGCTAAAATTCTAAAATGTAGCTGATCAATGAGTTAGCACATACTCCAGTTATCACATAGGTGAATGTCTACACCGGAGGAGGAACCTTTGCACAAAATTTCAACTTCCCATCTCCAGTGGTTTTGGCAATGGTAAGAATTTTTCCCTTTTCTGCCCTTCCCAATTGGATTTTCCAAAACTTACATCTTAACTATCAACCTCCTAGGTCCAACGTTTTGCGATGGCTGTTTAGGGAGAGACTTCATCGATGAGTTAGCACATACTCCAAGAAAAGCATATTTCTCAAATTTCAGGTTTCTAGATATAGGAGTTTGGGCAGACCGTGAAATGGGTTTTTTCCTCTGTAGCACTTACCCGAAGGAATTTCCAAAAACCTCATATAAGCGAATGTCTACGCCGCAGGGGGAACCTACATACCAAATTTCAGCGGTTTGAGCTGGGCGATGCTGAATGAAATAAATATTTACATATTTACGCATTTTCATATTTTACATTTACAAATTTGCTCATTTGCACATTTGCACATTTACCCATTTGCAAATGTGCACATTTACACATTTGCAAATGTGCATATTTACACATTTGCATATTTGCACATTTTCACTTTGCACTTTTGCAAATCCGCACATTTTCACTTTTGCACATTAGCGGTTTTGCAAATTTGTACTTTTGCATATTTGCACATTTGCATTTTTCCAAATTTGCACATTTGCACATATGTACATTTACATTGGATGAGGAATCTATGTACCAAATTTTAACTTCCCAGCTCAAGCGGTTTTGGCAGGCCGTCAAGGGGGAGAATTTTAGATTTTTTTACCCCTCTGCGTTAGATTTTCCAAAAATTACGTCTTATCTACCAAATTTGAACTTTCTAGTTTCAGCGGTTTGGGCAGGCCGTTCGGCGGGGGACTTTTCCTCTTATTGCACCTCCCAGTAGAAATTTTGAAAAATCCAACTTGGGTGGATGTCTACGCTGGAGTGGGAACCTATGTACCAAATTTTAACTTCCCAGCTCTAGCGGTTTTGACAAGTCGTCAAGGAAGAGAATTTTCTCCTTGTTTGTCCTCCCCGTTCGATTTTCCAAAACTTACATCTTAGCTGTTATTTACACTGCAGAAGCCTGCATACCGAATTTCAACTTCCTAGGTCCAGCGGTTTCGCCAAGCTGTACCTGGCTAAAAATTTAACTTATCAGTTAGTCCATACTCCAGGTAATACATTTTAAAATTTTCAGGTATCTTGCTATTTCGGTGTGGGCAGGCCATTTAGGGGGAGATTTTCCCCCTTTCTGCCCCTCCCCGTAGGAATTTACAAAAATCCTACCTGAGTGGATGTCTACAGGGGGAGAATTTCACCATTTTCTGCCCCTTCCTGTTGGATCTTTCAAAAATCACGTCTTAGTTGTTATCTACACTGGTAAAGGAGCCTGCATACCATATTTAGACTTCCTAGGTCCAACCGTTTGGGCAGGCCGGAAAGGGGGAGACTTTTTAAAACCCCTTTTTACCACATCCCTGGCTAAAATTCTAAAATTTCCCTTATCAAGAAGTTAGCACATACTCCCAGAAAGGCGTATTTTAAATTTTTAGGTTTCTAGCTAAAGGGGTTTAGGCAGGCCGTTAAAGGGGTTTTTCCTCTTTTTGCCCCTCCCCGAAGGTATTTCCAAAAACTCCGTCTTAGCAGATGTCTACGCCGGAGGGGGAGCCTACGTACCAAATTTCAGCTTCCTACCTCTTGCGGTTTGGGCTGGGCGATGTTGAATTAGTCAGTCAGTAACGTTATTCCTTTATATATAGAGATTTGATGAGATTTAATCTGTTTTTTTTTTTGGCTCTAATTTTTATGAAACCCGGCTGAAGAGTTCTACATCTAGCTGTGCTGTTGAGTTGCCAGGATACAAATACTCCAGGAATGACCGAGAAGTGGAGGTGTTTGTTTCGGACAGTATTAAATTTTAAGTAGTTTTTAAAGTCTATTTATTCAATATTTAATCTCTTTTTATTGAGCTGTTGTTTGGTAGCATTAAGGTCTTATTTTGTGTTGTTTACTTATCCCTGTCTGCTTATTTTGCCAAGTTTGAGGATCTTCACTCTGAACTTGTAAAAAATTCTGATTGCTACTGTTAGAAAATGTGAGAATGATAAAAACCTGTCTTTACTTATTTCTCTTCATTTAACTAAGGCCTTTAATTTAATATCTTACGTAACCATTTTACTAAACTTATGGATGTTTAATATCTCTAGTTCGGCGTGTAAACATATAATTGCTTTTTTAAGTGTTATAACGTCAATTGTTGATTTCAATGGGACATATCTTGGAGATCTGTTGTATGTCTTGGGACTCTCTTGTTTATTTTATACGTTAATGATCTTCCTGATGTTCTAGATATGGTATATGTAACCCATATATTGATATTTTTTTATTGTTTAAAATTGATCAAGCGTTTACAGTTTTTTTTTTTACAAGTTAATATTAATTTTTACTTGATCAGATATCGAGCGGGTCGTCTAGAAACTCTTTAGCGATAAATCCTTGCAAAACACGAGCTATTATGTTTGGTTCAACTATCCGATGTTTCTTTAGCTTTGGTATATCTATTTATGATAGCTGCATTGAGTTTGTGAACCTCAGTTTTGCCCCACACATTGAGTAAGTGCATAATAGGATTTCTGGCATTTTACGTAGAATATATTCTACTAATATATATTTACCATTTGAAGTTAGATGTGGGATTGCTAATGCTTTATTAATACATCAGATCTTGTATGGTATATTCTGATACTAATTCCAGTAACCTTAAAACGCTTAAGCGGTTGCTAGATAAATATACAAAACAAGAAGGCGTAAAAAGATTTTGTTAAATTTCGTAATGTTTTTCTTTTTTATAAGACTCTTAGAAGTTGTTTAGTTGCGCTGTTATGTAAGAGTTTTTTTTATCAACTTTAAGAGAATTATTTATATTGAAATTACAGATGTTCTACTTATGATATAATTTTTCCAAGTAGAGTTGCTCATTGTTGGAACTATTTACCCTTAGAGTTACAAACTTTTTCACATTCGAACGATGCTTTTCGGCTAAGACTATTAACTCATTTTTCGAGTATGGTTTCGTGATTATCTTCATATTCTTTGAGTTAATACTAATAATCATTATCGGACTTTTATTTAATTATATTTTTTCCCTGAGTGTTCCCCATTTTTTTTTTTCGGCTGGGAAGCCAAAAAAATCATGTTTGAGTGTAGTATTTTTTTTATATATATCGCACACTGAATACAATAACGGAACAACTCAAAATTCTCATATTTTCAGGAGAGGCAAAAAACTGTTTATGTAAAAATGATTGCAACATTTAAAAACAAAATTAGTTCCATTATGAAAATAGTCCATTTTGAAGAAGGGTTTGCTATACTTTTTTTATTTTATTTTGTATTTGTGGAAATAAAATACAATTTTGAGTAATGACCCTTTAACTGAAATTTTTCGTTGGACTAGTTACGATTATTTTATCAATAATGGCACTTAACGAAATAATACAGGCAATTGAACTCACCTTTTTCAATTAAAAAAGCAGAATTCAAAATAATACACCACAAAATTTATCACTTTTTACAGTAATAATCGCACAACTCAAAATAACACTCTTTATGTGAAACAAAAGTAATTAGTTGTTCTTAAACACATTGACGCAACTAAAAACATGTCTATTTAGTGGATCGTACAGAAGCACATATACATAAACATAAAAACGGTCATAACGGTATTTTACCAGTCAAAGAGATAGTGATGAGAAAGAAATTTTTGGAGTATTAGAGATGTGTATTGTAAATCAATTCATGGAAAAGTCAATTTTGGAAAATTTTGAGTTGTGCCGTTATTGTATTTAGTGTGCGATATTATATATTTTGTATGTATAATTTTAATTCGGTTTTACGAATTGTTCAGGAGTGTATTGCTATGTAATACATTTTTTTGCGTTAAAGGCTTTTTGTATTACAATATAAATAAATATATGACATCAATAGGTTTTTCAGTATCATCCATCCGCGGAATAAAATGAGTCAATTTACGTTTAAACAACAATGGAAAGTATTACAGACTTATTTCCAATGTGAGTGCTGTTTTGACCAAACTGTGAGTTTGTTGAAAATAACTTTTGGCCGAAATAAAGCACCCACCCACTCACTCACAAGTTTGTGAGAAAAGTTCGTGACTAGCTTGTTAGTGGACAACACTCTTTGTCCCCGTACTGATGAGATTGTTGCTACTGTGGCTAAAAGTGTGCAAGTCAATCCAAGAACATCGACTGGCCATCGATTTCAACAACTCGGCATTTCACGCTCCACAAATATTATAGATTATTCTCTTACAAGCTCCAATTGACTAAGTTATTGAAGGCAAACGACCATTCACTTCGTTACGGCTTCACAGTTAGGGAAGATATGAACTTGGATAATCTTTGTTTCAGCAGGATGTTGCACCATGTCCCACAGCGTTATAATCGCGTTATCGGCTTTATTGGCGATGTCAATTGGCCACCTTGGAGCTAGGATTTGATCCCTTATGATTTATTCTTGTGGGGTGCCATTAAAGACCGATGTTATGCGAATAATCCAGAAATGATCCACATCCGTAGGGCTAATATCATTTGAGCCTTTTTTGAGATAAAACTAGAAACCGTCAACAGTCTTCAAAATTTGACTGACAGGATGAGCTACTGCGAAGCCAGCCGCGGCAGCCACAAAATGAAGTCGTGTTCCATAAATAATGGGAATATTTTTTTTAATAAAGCCGTAATATACCAAAAGAAATTAAGTTTATTTCATTTTATTTAATTTAAATTTAAAAAAAAATTATTGTATTTGGACCACCCTTTTTTTACTTTGACACGCATTATCGGAATGGAACCAAATGGGTATCATTAGACAGATTAATACCTGTAGGAGATTTAATCGTTTTTCAACTTCAACATTAAGATCAAATTTCAATTTAACAAAACTAAACAAGTGATTGTGGAACAAGTTAATACAGGTCATGATTTAATTTTTTGAAAGTGAATTTTGGTAAAACGCCAATTATTTTAATATTGGACCAAAAAACTAACAATAGATAGTAGCCAAGACTTTAAGCTTTAATTTAATGTACAATTAAACCATCGTTTGTAAAATATCAGAGATATTAAGGTTTTTTTTTTGTTTTTTGTTGCAGTTATTTTTTTAATTTTGCTGTTATTAAAAAATAATATTTTATTATTTTTCAATAAAATCAGCCCTTATTAGAGCTTTTAGTTAGCTAATTTTTAGAATTTGGCAACGTTATTTATTTATTATTTATTTATTTGTATATGCAAGAACAAAATAAAATAATGAAATATCGAATGTAATTCTTAATATCTCCAATGTTGAAACTTGATTTATATTATACCTTAAATTGAAGCTTAAAGCCTTAGCAATAACTTAATTGTTATTTCGTAAAATTACATCAGTCCTATATGGATAGGCGTTTTCTCTAAAACGAACATTTCTAATTGGCGTTTAATCCCGGGAGTATATATTAAATAAAAATTGTTTCTCAAGTTTTCTTATATTTATTTACAACAAAAAACTTGTACACTTATTTTACCAAATTTAAAACCATATTACTTCTGTAACTCGTGCTGTCCTACACTGTCAAAAAAAGTAAATAAAAGCGCATTTAAATAATTTCATCTTTATATTTCAAACTTGTAAAGTTATGGCAACCTTGATAAAATAAACAAGCAAAAATATCAAAGCTCTGATTAAATAAAAATAAAATAATAATAAATTGCAAAAAAAAAAATAGATAGTGACTATTAATAAGCATAAATAATATTTATTTATAAATTTGCAAATAAAATATTAAAAAAAGGCTCTATTGGAATCAATAGAAAGACAGTATGATGAGAGATTCAAGAAAATATATAATACAGAAATTATGCGAAAAAAATGTGCAAGAAGTTAAAAACCTATATGGAGACATAACCGACGTAGAAAATAAAAACAAATACATATATGTGATACCATCGAAAAAACAATGTCAAAATGTGTAACGAAATAAAGAAGGTTATAAAGGACGCAAACTTAAAAACAACAAAAAATATCATATGCACTATCTATGGAAACTAGTTAAGTGATGCCAGATTTATCAAAAAATGTCCCCTTAATTATTAACCCAAAGAAGAATCAAAGTGTGGAAAAACAAAAGCTGAATTAAATAAAAGAGTAGATCCAATAAAATTTCTGAATACTTCCTATGGCTGAGTAGTAAACGTGTTTAATAACAGCTGATCATATTTTTTTTCGTATTAATTATTTAATTAAATTGCCTATTTAAATTGAATTTTACATAATTACAAAAATTCAGTATTCGATTTCGTTGGAATTATTGTGTTCTGTGCAGTATTTTTTACTATCTGGTGCTGCTGTCTTTGCGTTGGTGATTTGTTGTTGCTGTTGTGAGTACTCCATTTTGCAAATTTTACATTTTTTTCTATGTTGCTATTGCAATTAATTATGGCACCGAGATCATTTAAATGTGGAGTCTGTGATGAAGCTATTGGGAGAAAGAATAGCATCCAGTGTGATGTTTGTGACCAGTGGATACATCAGACGTGTGCTAATATTATTGATGCTGAACTTACCTTGCTGACAAATAGTTATACTTTGAAATTTATATGTGCAGTGTGTGAGAAGAAAGCTGGTGATGGGAACCGTGATCGCAGTGAATTTCGGTCACTAAACAAGAAGCTTGATGATATTCTGGCAAGGGGTCAGGCTGATATGTGCTCTATAAAAGATGCATTTTCTGATGCTGTTGCGGATATCAAGTCTGAAATGAACTCTTGTTTGATTGAAATGAAAACTGATATTGTTGCGTGCAATAAGCGAATAACTAATTTGGAGTTGTCAACATCGTCAAAAATTTTGTGCCTTGAAGAGGAAAATCATGTTTTGTACAGAAGGCTCAATCGTGCAGATATTGTCATTCGTGGGTTGCCTAAAGGATTAAATGAGTTGGTTTCTGTTGTTGTTGCTCTGGGGAAGTTTTTTAATATACCGGTTGCTGTTCATGATATCAGTCATGTGTGCTACATAAATTTCAAAAAGTCTGTTCTGGTAAAATTCAACAATGTGTTTGTTCGTGACAGTATTATGAAGGAATACTTCAAATCCCATTCGCTAAGGAGACGTTGTATTTTGGGTGATGATGTGTTGAATGGTAATGGCGGTGTTGCTGGTGCTTCAGTAATTGATGCTACTGTTGTGGAGAAAGTAACTGATAGAGTTTTTTTAAATGATCACTATTCCCCGGCGGCCAGTAGACTAAATGCAACTTGCAGAAAATTTTTACATGATAACGTTATTAAGAAATATAAGCTATTTAATAATGATAAACTTAAAGCTAGACTTGTGTTGCCAAATGGAAAGGAGATAGAGGTTCGAAGTGCGGCTAAATGTACTGAAGCTTTGAGTGGAGGTGGTGTTGCTGCACTGGGTTAGTTTTGTATTACACCTGTAGGTATTTGTATTATTGAACTGGATATAACACAGTTTATTTTAATATTTTATTGTCCTGTTTTAAGGATTTAGTTTTAATGTCGCTATATCTTTGTATTATAATACTTTCTATTACTGTAGATTTCTACCTTTTGAATTTTTTAATTACATTGTTGATGGTTTTATTATCAATGTTATTGTTTTTTATACTTAACATCTTTTTTTAACAATTGCTGCTTTGATCAGCTGTTTTTTTATGGAATAATATAATGGAAATTAATTTTGTAATTGAGATTTTTTCCATTCTTTCGTTTTCTTACTTTTGGTTCCCCTCTGCAAATTTTAAATTTGACTTTGATGTCTTTTAACGGAAATCTTGGTCCGGTTGTTAGTGGCAATTCATAGATTAAAACTGTTTTGTGTCCATACGTTAATCATTTTAAAGTGGCTCATTTAAACTGTAATAGTATTAAACCTGCATCTAGGGTGTCGAAATTTGATGAGATTAAGTGTGTCCTTGGGGGCTTGGTGTTTGATGTGATTGGAATATCTGAAACGTGGTTGAAGAAGGAGGTATCTAGCCGTGCGGAAGACATTCCTGGTTATAAATTTTGTCGCAATGATCGCGAGAATGCTAAGGGCGGTGGAATTGGTATTTATATTTCCAGTAAACTTAAATATAAAGTAATTTTTGGATAAATATGAGTCTCTTTTCATTGAGCTTTACTTTGGTAGTACCAAGGTGTTGTTTGGTGTGATCTACTTGCCACCCCCTGCTGATTTTGGGAAATTTGAGGATCTGCATTATGAACTTTTTCTGAATTTTACGCATATTATTGTTGTTGGGGACTTCAATTTCAACCAATTTGATGTTGCTAAATCTGATGTTCTCCGTTCTTTCTGTACTAAAGCTAACTTATCTGTTTGCCATATTTCTTAACCCACTCATTATGACTTGCAATACTTGTCTACCTCATTGCTTGATTTTTTTAGTTAGTGATCGGTCTATGGTTAATTTTTCTGATCAGGTGCAATGCCCCTCTATATCGCATCATGCGCTTATTTTTGCAACGTTTAGAATGAATCTTGAATATTTAGATGCTGTTGTGGAACAACGTGATTTGAATCGGATTGACTGGAATGGATCGCTGACTTTTTTGTAAGAATATGATTCTTCCAATATTTTGTGTGCAGTTGATGTGGATAATAAATGCTCTTTATTTTGTTCTCTTATTGAAACTCTATATTCTTTTGTTCCGGTTAAGGCTAGGGGTGTTTCTCGTGATAATGATTGGATGAAATCGAGAGATGTTGTGTTGGCGATGTCTCTGAGAGATTTAGCATTTGCTGAGTATCAATCTGATCCTACTAACTACAAATGGAAGTTATTTTGTAGATATCGTAATAAAGCTAAGTCTGCAATAAGGAAGGAAAAAAGGAAACATTATGCGAAGCTTTTTTGGGGGTTAGACACTTTTGGTATCTGGAGAGTACTCAGAAGATCTGGGTGTGTTAATACTAATGATGTGGTGTGTGATGGCGATGTAGAGGTCATTAATGAGTATTTTGACCGGGGTGTGTCTGCTGATCTGCCTAATAATTTCGAATTTGGTTATTTTCCTGATATTGACAACTCTTTTTCGTTTCAATGTGCTGATGAGTTTGTGGTTATGGAGGCATTGAATAAAGTTAAATCCAAATCAATTGGTGTTAATGGTATAACTATACAATTTATTAAGATCATTTCTTGCGTTATTTTGAATTTTATTAACTCTATTTTTACAACATCTGTATTTCCAGATGCTTGGAAGACTGCGCGAGTAGTGTCTATTCCTAAATCGGGAACAGTTAGGGGTCCGGATGATCTTAGGCCTATTTCAATTCTCCCTGCTTTGTCTAAAGTCGTGGAGCATTTGTTAAAGGATCAAATATTATCTTTCGCCAAAGAAAAAATTTTTGAGTCTCAATATGCCTTTCGTCGTGGCTATAATACCACTTCTCTGTTACTAAAGTTAACTGATGATATTAGGATGTTTGAAAATGATAAGAAATTGACTCTTCATCTGACTAAAGCTTTCAACTCCATATGCTACTCGACTATGATTGTCAAACTTAGAAATGAATTAAAATTCTCTAAATCTGCGTGTAGACTTGTGATGTCTTTTTTAAGTGGAAAATCTCAGTTTGTTGATTTATATGGAAAATACTCGAGCAATCTTACGCTTGTATCTGGGCTACCCAGGGCTCAGTTCTTGAGCCCCTCTTGTTTATATTGTATATTAATGACCATCCTGAGGTAGTGGACTCTGGTATGTGTAAGCCTTTTTTATTTGCTGATGATATTATGTTATTGTTCAGCACTTATCCTGAGTTTGCTGATGCATTAGAATCTAATATTGATTTTTGCCTTAATAACATTTTCAACTGGGCAGCCAATAATTCTTCTCTTGCTGTTAATCCTTCTAAGACTAAAGCTATGCTATTTGGATCTAATGATGGTTTTGTGTCTCAATCTAATATTTTTATAGGTAATTCCCAAATTGAATTCGTGAGTCAACATAGATGCTTAGGTGTTATCATTGATAATCATTTATGCTTTGAATCTCACATTGAATCGGTGCATCGCAGTTCCTTATATTTTGCGTAGAATATATTCGATATTTTCTTGCCGTTTCGAGTTAAGTGCAGGGTGGCTAATGCGCTTTTAATGCCTCAGGTCTTGTACGGACTTGAAGTTATATCGGGAACTACTGCTATGAACCTTAGGAAACTGGAAATGATTGTTAAGTCTGTGACGCGTTTTGTATATGGTATACGTAGACGTGAACATGTTTCTGAATTTGTGAAGAGATTTCTTGGTTGCTCCTTCCTTTCTAGATATTGTGAAATACCGTTGTGTTTTGTTATTTTTTAAGACAATTAAAAGTGGTATAGTTCCGTTGCGACATGAATTTGTATTTTCTCGCTCTTCTAGGAATAAACAAATCATTATACCGAAAATTTCGTGCTCACTTTTTGAAAGATCTTTTGTTATAAGAGTGGCTCGGTGTTGGAACTGTTTACCGTATGAGTTGCGAATATTCTCCCAGTCTAACAATGTTTTTCGACTTAAGCTCTTTAGGTTTTATTCTACTAATTAGGGTTAGCTTTATGATGTTTGGCGTATGGTTGATTCAGTGAGTTTTTCTAATTTTTTTTTATTTTGCCGATATTTGTTGTATAATTGGAAGATATACATATGTTTGCGGAATTGCTTCTAACAAGGATGATCGAACTTTAGGTATTCTTATTACTGTACCTTTAAACTTTTTTTATGTTTTGTGGCTGGGAAGCCAATAAGTTTGAAGATGTGATTTAAGGTTATAATTTTATATATATATATATATATATATATATATATATATATATATATATATTCATTGCACATACTTTGAAGACATCTGTATATACAGCCAAAAAAGTCCCTATAAAATGCGCTGTATAGGGACTTTTTTGGCTGTATATACAGATGTCTTCAAAGTATGGGCAATGCATATATATATATATATATATATATATATATATATATATATATATTCATTGCACATACTTTGAAGACATCTGTATATACAGCCAAAAAAGTCCCTATTATATGCGCTGTATCCAGAAAAATGTCTTCAGTGTAAACAGTAGAATAACGAAAAGTTTAAGGACAGGCCCCAAATTATCAAAATGTCTTCATAGTAACTTGTGGAACGAAAAACCGTCCCCGCAATATGTGCTGTGCACATATATTTCGCATACTTTGAAGACATCTGTATATACAGCCAAAAAAGTCCCTATAATATGCTCCGTATCCAGTAAAATGTCTTCAGTGTAAACAGTAGAATAATTAAAAGTTTGAGGACGGTCCCCAAAGTACCAAAATGTCTTCATAGTAACTTGTGGAACGAAAACCCGTCCCCGCAACATGCGCTATGCACATATATATATATATATATATATATATATATATATATATATATATATATATATATATATATATATATTATTATTATAACTAGTCACCCAATGTGGAGACGAAATATTGAAAGAAAATAATAAATAATAATTATTTTTTGTAAAAAGATCTTAAACTCGATTTAAAAAGAATAAAATAATATATTTAATATTTTTCAAAACAAAATAAAGTAAAAAAGGTGAGTACAAAATAATACAAATATTTATAGTTTATTAAGAACTTTAAATTTTAGTCTAAAAAAATCAACAATGGACCAGCCGAAGACGCTTGTATTTTATATGGAAGAAAGGCCTGATTCTGCCAGAGAGGCAGAGGAGGAAAATTTAACCAGAAAACTTAACTCAGTTTCACCTCCTATTACGCTGTTGCTGAGTGGTAAAAGGTAAGTGTCTTTAAATTTTTGTTTGTGGCTTATGTTTGCCCCAAGGAGCTGCGTCGGTAGATTCATTTCCTTTGATACCTACGTGACCTGAAAACAAGAGGATGATAATTTCCTTTAGCAATATGGAATTACCGAGTACAAATTTATATGATGTGTTTCCGTTTGAAAATGTCCCATCGGTAAATATTGTGATATATACATTGTAGTTGTTCTTATCTCTTGAGTAGAGTTGCTGGAATATATATGGATGAATTCCATCTTTTTGAATTGAGTTTAGTGAATTACTAACGATTAGTTTGGCGTCAAACGGATTTCGAGGTGGTAGTGGTATCTCCATTTCCTTATCATAATTAACTATATGTTGTATATCACACAGATGAGGTAGATCATCCTGGTCCATGAATTCCCAGATCTGCTCGTATAAGCCGTGGGCGATGTTGAGTAACCCTTTTGATAATTTATTTTTGCTTCTATTCTTAACGCATCAATAGTTGTTTGAAGAATTCCTGTAGCTGTGGGGAAACATCTACTTATGCTAGTGTTTATCTTATTGATATTAGTCTTTGTTGTCCAGCTATACATTGTTATACAGTGCTGAATAATGCGCGGCAAATCAAAATTCCAGATTCCATATGAGGGCCTTTCTGCTTGGTACAAATAATATTTAAAGATTTGTTCTTTTAAATTTATCGATTGTATTATGTACATGTTTCGTGTACTTGAGGTGGCGGAATACCAGCTCAATAATGTAGTTGTCGACGTGCGACGTAAGGTCCCCTGGTGGAACAAACTACTCGAGGGCAAGAAGGTTAGGAAATTATTTAACGATGCGAAACGCAACAAGAATTTGGATGAGTATAGGAGATTCTGACTGATTATAACAAGGAGATTAGGAAATCTTGAAGGAATTTCTGTGGTAGCATAGAAGATACTCCCACAGCCGCTAGGTTGCACAAGGCTCTTACTAGTTCGTCTTCCTGTGATATCGGTCTTTTATAGGGGACTGATGGGTTTATACAAAGGATCGAAAGAAAACACTGGAGCTACTGCTAAAGGTTAATTTTCCTGACTGAATCTTGAGTGATTGTAGGGAATGTAACAATGCAACCGACTCCTTTGCTTCCTGTAGAGGCAAATTCGATGGGGATGGTATTTTCTTGCACTTTTGCAAAATAATATTGACACTCTACTAATGGCACTCATTTCTGTATTTAGATCCAGTTTTATAATAGCACACATACTTCTCTCCTGGAGAAAGCTAAATGTTGCTTTCATTCCAAAGAATGGGAATAGTTAAAGTTAAATGCTGCCCACAAGGAGGAGTTTTGTCTCCACTTTTTTGGTCTTTGGTTATAGACGACCTGCTTCAAAGGTTACGTAGGCTTGGTTATGATGCAATTGGTTATGCGGACGATTTAGTAGTTATTAGTAACTGGTAAATTTAATAATAATCCGGATATTATAAATAACGCTCTAAAGCTGATAACGAATTGGTGCAGAGAACATGATCTCCCTATTAACCCTAGTAAGACAATCTTGGTACCTTTCACATTGAGAAAGAAACTGAACCTTGGTGCTGTTTCCATTAATGATAACAATATCCTTTATTCCAAGGAGGTTAAATATTTAGGAATTAGTTTGGATAGTTAACTGACTTGGAATATTAATATGGATAATACTATAAAGAAGACCACTGGAGCAATTTGGGCAACTAATGGTCTTGTAGGTAAAACTTGGAGTCTTATAGGCTGTTCCTCTATTTCGAAAGAACATGTTCGTTCGCTTTCTAGGCGAAAGAAAACTGATTTGGGTTTCACTAACTCTACTTCCTTGCAAACGATGACTCGAACTTGAATGAACTCGACTCGAATGAAAACGTAACTGTTTTCATACAAAATTTGGTTTCTCCAAACACTGCTAACGCAAATGTCAAAATCAGTCACTTGCTATTTTTTCGTCGAGTAAATATATATTTGATATTTTTAAAAACAAAATAAAGTAAAAAAAGCAATGGATAACAGAAGGTAAGTACAAAATAATTCAAATATTTATAGTTTATTAAGAACTTTAAATTTCAGTTTATAAAAATCAACAATGGACCAGCCGAAGACGGTTGCATTTTATATGGAAGAAAGGCCTGATTTTGCCAGAGGGACTCCGGTGATTGGAGCAAAAAAAATTTCCAGAGGAAGAAAATTTGACCAGAAAACTTAACTCCGTTTCACCCCCTATTACGCTGTTGCTGAGTGGTACAAGGTAAGTGTGTTTAAATTTTTGTTTATGGCTTACGTTTGGTGCAAACACAGCTCATATTTACATTTTTTATTTTACAAGAGCCAACAGACTGTAGCAGTGACCAGACACTAGAGTATTCAAAAAACCGGCCTTTTGGAAAAACCGGTTTCGGTTTTCTTCGAAAAATCGAATTTTAAAAAACCGGTTTCGGTTTCGGTTTTTGCAGAAAAAACCGGTCGACCGGTTTTTTGGTTTTTTTTTTTTTTTAATTTGAATAAAAAGCTTATATAATTTGTTTTTTTATTTACAAACAAAAAAAAAATAAATTTAATATATAAAGTAATAAAAATAAAAAAAAATACATTCTTTGAAAAAAAATATATTTTATAATATATTTTAATTGTATTTCATTTTAACATTTTATTTATTGGTTTTAATGTTTTTTAACATATCTTTAAAATTAATATTATAAAACTATATTCATATCAAATTAATACAGATCATTAAGTTTGTAAATTGGGTATAATTATGTACGTTAGTAATTTTAATGTTTGGCATCAAATAAGTTTTTTAAGTGTAAATTTTGTATATTATTTGATCTGTTTTATTTATATATTTCTAATTTAATCAGGCTCAAGATCATAATTTTTTAATGTTACTAACGAACCGAACTCGGGTCAAAAGTGTGCACTCCCTCTAGTGCTGATCCTTACAATTTTTTTCATTTAATAAAATAAATTAGTGTTTACTATTCGTTAGTAACATTAAAAAATTATGATCTTGAGCCTGATAAAATAAGTTTTTTTAATATTACATTTTAAATATGTAAAAGGAAAATCTATTTTTCAGTTCTAAAATAATATTTTAGAAATAATATGCAATTTATATGTTTCGTTTTAAGACGATTTTTTTTTGTTTGCTTTTGATAAAGCTAGAAGTGGAAAATACTCTTTCACTAATAGAGATGTTGGACAAATAGTCCAAAGACAATTATATAAATTTTCCAACTTTTCAGTTCTTTGGTCGCATTTATCAAGATATATGAAATCATCATATAATGAATGATTTTGTACAGTCTCTTTTTTAGGATTTTGAATACAGTTTATTGTGTTATTTAGATAGGAAATTAAACTATTTGAATTTGGAATATCCAATGTTGTCTTCATCGGAATCTATGAGACTTACATCTAAATCTTCATAACCAAACAAACGATTATAAGTGTTCGGAAAAAATAAAAGAGACCAAGTAACCCAGTTGGTGATGTAATTAAAAAACCGGTTAACCGAACAAAAAAGACCGGTTTTCGGTTTTCTTCGAATTTACAAAATATTCGAAACCGATCGGTTTTTAAAAATAAAGAAACCGGTTGACCGGTTTTCGGTTTCGGTTTTTGAATACTCTACCAGACACCGAACAGACAACAGCAACCAATCCATAACAAAAAATTTCACAAATAAACACTTTTTCAAAAATAAATTGATTTGTTTATTATTTTTTTATTTCATTTGTCATATTGTTTTTATCCTTAATCAGTTTAGTAGTATTTTTGGTACTTTTTAAGGAAATTGTAATAAATGCTCAAAATATATGATCTGGCATCGCTGTATTTGTAAATGTGTAAGAAACAAAAATTGAAAGCAAGTCACTCGAATTCGAATGAACTTCATTAGAACTTCAGCAACATTTGCTGCACGTAGTTTAAACTTAGAACATGATGGTTTATGTCGAGATACAAATATCTTGATTTCTTAAGGGAAAAAGGACTTCTTAGGTATGCCGACACTGAATTGAGATTCGGTAAAAATTTGGGGTTATCTCAAGCAGGACGGAATGGGCAGCGGGTGGTCCAGTAGTGCACTCGCGGGTGGTCTAGTAGTGCACTCGCAAACTGGTATACTTATGTTAATAAGGGTCACAAGGGCGCATGTATTTCGATCTTCTCTGATAGCCAAGCATTACTCCGGGCTTTATCGTCGTGGACATTCACTTCCGAAATAGTTGTGGAGTGTTTTGATACCCTTCAATAGTTGGACGCGAGTAACAGGGTTACTCTTTACTGGATACCAGGTCATCGTGGACATGTTGGTAACGAGGTAACGGACGAACTAGCTAGAATGGGTTCTTCCACACCTTTTGTAGGACTGGAACCGTACTGTGGGGTAAACTGGTCCATCATAGCAGCTCTGGTTAGGGAGGGAGAACTACCAATGGCAAAGGACCTTTAGAACAATTCTTTGGGGATGAGACAGGCAAAACTACGGGTCAACCCCTTTTTAATGGGAAAATTTTGGAGCTAGGAACGACATTAGATTACAAACAGGGTTTCTTACCAGACATTTCGGATTAAACTACTATTTGTGGAAGATGAATCTGTTAGAATCGCCTCTGTGTCGACTATGTCTGGAGGAGGATAAAACAACCATCCACATTTTGTGTGAGTTTGTTGCATTGCATAGCAACAGAGAGTTTTCAATAAGGAATTTTTAGGTCCAGAGGACATTAGGAACTGTTCTCCATCTTCTATATTAAAATTCATAGGGAATATAGTACAGAATTTTGTTTAGTTTGATGATCCTTGGTACAAAAGATCCATATGGTTCGCAGTGCCAGCCGTGGGGCCATATCTTGACTTAATAATAATAATGTACATGTGTGTTCCAAATCATATTTTTCGTAAAGGTGATGCCAAGAATTCTATCTTAGACTTTATTGGAATGTTTTGTCCTCTTGTAAAGATGGATGTTAGATTACATTTGTATTTTTTACAAATATTAATGGCTTCACATCTGTTTATGGGGATTGTTGCTTATGTATCATTTGTCCATTCGTTTATTACTGAATCACACCGATTTAGAGATGTAGTGATTTTATCATATGTGCCTGAAGAAATTACAAAAATGTCTAAATATATCAATATGTAGTCAATTCCATTGAGACTTAAAAGATTTTAACAGTTCTTTGGTACAACCCATTTGTATAACTCTTGTATTACCTGAAATTGAAAACTTTATCAAATGCTTACTCTAGATCTTCTGATAAAATAACATGGCGTTTGTTTTTCTTACATTTTCTTTTATTTTGCTCTCGATTTGATGATTTTGTGCTACATATCTCCATATATCAAATGATGGCCATATTCTAATAAAGCTATGGAATTCATTAGTTCTCGACTTATTGTATCATTTGTTTCTTTATAAATATTTGTAAGTTCCAAAGCGAAATTGTTATTTAGGGATCCTTGAACATTCCACTGAATTTTGGATAGGAATACGTTTAATTTTTCCTTTATTTTGTGTTTTTGTTATGCTTTTTCCCAATTTTCTTTTGATGTCATTATAAATTGCTTTAGAGCGTGGGTATAGGTAACTTCCTGGTCATTTTGTATCCGGGGTTTGTGATATTCTTTTTAGAGTTACTAGATTAGTTTGGTTTTTATTTTTCTGATTTGTTTGTGGTTTTTGTATGTTGCATAATTAATTTAGGAGGTTTTTCTTTTTCTACTGTTATATTTTTGTACTTTTGGTGATAATTGCGAATGTAGGTTTATTTTTTTAAAATATTTGATGTTATTCAAGACACAATCAAGTTGTTGGCTTTCCAGGCTTCCCTGATAGTACATCTTCTGTCTACTTTGATCTTTGAAACAGCCTTATGTTTAAAGAAAGAAGGACATGTAGATTCATATGATGTGTCTGTTTCGACACTAACTGCATTATCTGCAAAATTCTCGGTTTTTGCAACTATTTTTGGTGTGTCCTAATTTTTGGCAGTTTTTACATCTCAATGGGTTAGGGATGTATTTGTTGATTTCAACCCTTTCCATCCGAGTTTAATGTGACCAGGAAAAATACAATTGTTCAGGTCAAAAAAAGCTGCAAAAAGTAATGACCTTTAGAATAAAATCTGATAAAATTATAAGATTTTAAATGAATGGTGTTGATAGGATTTTTAGATTATATACAGTGAAAAATATAAGGATACAGTGACAAATATAATTTAAAAATATTGTCTAATCATTAACTATCAACATAGATTATGTTTTAGGTCTAATTTTAATTAGGATAAACACTTGAAATTCTTAACAAAAAAAATGTAAGTCTAATTGGGGGTGTTTTTAGATTTGTTATTTTTTCAATCATCAAAGCATTGACCCAACAAGAGCGTGGATACTGGAGAGGTTTGTGTTGCGGCAACCGAAAATACTAAGTATACCTCCTTCTGGCTCTGTGGAATTTTTACAATTTTTAGTCTCTATGATTTACTAATAAAAATTTTTGTGTTTCTATGCTATAAAAAAAATAACAAATATGATTATATGATCTAAAAAAAATCCTATTTATACCATTTATTTACCAAAATAACAGATTAACAATATATAATAACTTCTTTATTATTTTTTTTTTCTAATTAATTTATCAGATTTTGTTCTAAAATAATTACCTTTTTTTAAATACATAAATTTTAAATTCGGAAGCAGTTATATAAAAAATATTTGTAAAGTCTAGTAAAGTATTCCAAAAACCGGCCTTTTGAAAAAACTGGTTGCGGTTTTCTTCGAAAAATAGAATTTAAAAAAAACAGGTTTCAGTTTTTGAAGAAAAAACCGGTCAACCGGTTTTTTCGGTTTTTTTTTTAATTTGAATAAAAAGCTTTAAGCTTTAATTTAAAAAGTAATAAAAATAAAAAAATACACTGAAAAAATATATATGTATATATATATATATATATATATATATATGTGCACAGCACATGTTGCGGGACGGTTTTTCGTTCCACAAGTTACTATGAAGACATTTTGCTACTTTTATTGTTTACAATGAAGACATTTTACTGGATACAGCGCATTTTATAGAGACTTTTTTGGCTGTATATACAGATGTCTTCTAAGTATGCGCAATGAATATATATATATATATATATATATATATATTATATATATATACACTTGTGGAAATACAATTAAGTCACTTATGCAATGTATTTTTCTGAGTGTAATTATAACGGTACATTATTTGTTGATTCATTGGAATTTTTCCATATACGTAGTTCCGTTATGATTTTTTAAAAATATAAGAAATTTAAACATATTATTGTTTATTTCTGTAAATAATCAGTAATTTTTTCACTCAACGCCAAGTACACGTGGACACATAATTAAGTCATTTTGATTATTACAGGTAATTAGTTATATTAGAAAATGTAATTATTAACCCAAACAGTTTCATTGGTCATTTTAACAATTTTAGCTCATTTTGCTCCACTTGAACAATTAGTTTGCAAATCATGGGAAAAAATAAGAGCTCTACTCCTGCTGAAAGGGAGATCATTTGGAGTTGTTTCCAAAGTGTTGGATCTATTGCCAAAGTGGTAAAAACATTAGCACTATCGCGAGGAAAGATTGTCAACGCTATTAAACATTACCAAAAATTTAACACATTTAATAATATTCAAAGAAATAAAGCACGCAAAACCACCCAAGCGGAAGACAAACTTATGACTAGGATGAGTAAGGCTGACCCATTTCTCACATCAACCCAGATTAGATCGCGCATGGAGTCGGAACATGATGTTAAAATATCAGCAAGGACCGTAAGAAGACGATTGACAGAAAATAATCTTCATGGTCGCATAGCAAGAAGAAAGCCACATGTGTCGAAGAAAAATATTCATGAGCGTATGCGGTTTGCCAAAAATCAGCTCCATAAGGATCAAAATTTTTGGAAATTAATAGTGTGGAATGATGTATCAAAGTTTAATGTGTTTGCAAACGACGGCAGGCCCTACGTACGACGGCCAGTAAATGCACATTTGGATCCAAAGTATACAAAAAAAAACAGTTAAACACGGAGGGTCGTCAGTGATGGTATGGGGATGTTTTACCTCCTCCGGAGTTGGTCCTTAAGTAAAAATCGATGGAAAAATGACTGGCGAAATGTACAAAAACATCCTGCAAAATGCCCTTGACAATGATTATGCTGATGAATTGCCACTAGCGTGGATATATCAGCAAGACAACGACCCGAAGCATAAATCTCGGGTCGTTAAGTCTTGGTTTGAAGAAAAAAAATAAAGGTTCTTGAGTGGCCACCTCAAAGTCCTGATTTAAACCCCATAGAATATCTATGGGGGATCATAAAACAGGCAGTTTCCGCAAAAAAACCCAGAAACAAAAATGCACTCTGGGATATTATTCAAGCAGAATGGAATAATATTACTCCTCAGCAGTGTTACGACCTGGTTAAAACAATTCCAGACAGATGTGCCGAAGTAATTCGCCAAAAAGGGTATCCAACAAAATACTAGAGGTAAGAAATAATTTAAGTTAAAAATAAAAAAATTTAAGAAAATTTTAATAGTTTTATCAAAATCTTTTCAGGCAACTTAATAATAATCACCCTCCTAAGTTTTTGTTATTAATTAATTGAAAGGCATTTAAACTGAATAAATAAAAGTTGTTTTTGTAGCATTTTTATTAAATCTGTTTTATTTAAAAAAAAGAAAGGTAATATTGCATAAATTACTTAATTGTATGTCCACAAGTGTATATATATATATATATATATTCATTAAAATTTCATTTTTTTATTGTATTCCATTTCAACAAAAAATTAAATTAAAACCAATATTTTTTCATAAAATATCTTAAAAATTAATATTATAAAAGTATATTCATATCAAATGATAGAGATCATTAAGTTTGAAAATTAGTAAAATTATCTACGTTAGTAATTTGAACGTTTAAAACGTTCGGCATTAAATAAGTTTTTTTAATATTACATTTTGAATATGTAAAAAGAAAATATATTTTTCGATTCTAAAATAATATTTTAGAAATAATATGCAATTCAAATGCTTCGTTTTAAGACGGTTTTTTTGTTTGCTTTTGATAAAGCTAGATGTGGAAAATACTCTTTCACTAATAGTAGATGTTGGCCAAATAGCCAAAAGACAATTATATAAATTTTCCAACTTTTCAGTTCTTTTGTCGCATTTATCAAGATATATGAAATCATCATATAATGATGAATGATTTTGTACAGTCTCTTTTATAGGATTTTGAATACTGTATATTGTCTTATTTAGATCAGAAATTAAACTATTGAATTTGGAATATCCAAAGTTAAGTCTTCATCGGATGTAAGTCTGATATTACATCTAAATCTTCATAACCAAACAAACGAATATAAAGATCAACAGCAAACTCTTTGAATTCCACCTTAGAGGAATACTTTATTATGTTGTCGTTAAATGGATATTTTCTTGAACTAAAGTATATAATAAATGTATTAATAACTTTTACTCTGCGTTCATTAAGTCTTATCATCATCAGACGTTCACATAATTTATTTGCATATTGTGTATCAATTTTGCTTAAAATAAACAATCAAAAATTTGTGAATAGCTTCGCCCTCTATTAAAGTAACTGAATTCTTTAAAAGCTTCTTTATTGCCACTTCCAACGGCTTAATAGTCATAGTCATAAAAAAACCTGTTAACCGAACAAAAAAGACCGGTTTTCGGTTTTTTCGAATTTACAAAATATTCGAAACCGATCGGTTAAAAAAAAACCGGTTGACAGGTTTTCGGTTTCGGTTTTTTTATGAAAGTAAAACATTGTAGAGTACGATTAAATTGTTAATTAAGATACAAATTTTCAAATTCATCCCACAAATATAATCTATATGATCGAAAATATCTAACGTCTAAAAATCCTAAACAAATATTTTACAATTTTGGATCTATGTTACTAAAGCTATTATATTTAACCCTTAAAAACATATGCATTTGAGGCTAAATATATTAATTTAACCTTGTGATTGACAAAATTGTTATAAGCAACTAATTTTATTCGTAGTTTTTGTTTGGTTTTAATTTTTAAAATTTTGCAGTGCATAATATTTTCTTTTTTTTCCGAATAATTGTAGTTTTTTTTTAAATTATGTTAACATTTTCTTAAACGGGTAACTATAAATAATTTTTTATTTACTTAGTTTGGCTGTGCTAGCTTAAAGAGTTATAGAAATAATGTGGTTCAAAATTTTTTAATATAAGAGTACAAGGCATTCAAAATTGTATATTTGGAATTATATAACTCGGGAACTGAAGTCGCCGACAAAAATATTGTATTGTTAAACTCAGCATCTAAAGTTCTACTAATGGAGATCATTTGAAGCAAACCTTTTCATTCTCCAGAGGGGGCACATAATTTTTTTTTATTTTCTCGAGGTGCCCGATAACAAGTAGTTTTGCATTTATATTACCTGGGATGGCAAGGCATCCAAGAAATGTCCATTTTTCCCCATCGTCGTACCCATAATATATGTTTTGTATGCAGTCTTAAAAAGATGATAATATGCATAACTACTGCAGGTAGCAATCCATTACACTGGTACTAAATTTAATTTAAAAAAGAGAATATATACGTATGTACATAATTTAAACAGATTCTTGTTTCGCTTTCCGTAACCAAAATATAGCAAATAAAACACACACATATGTTACAAGTTCAGTATTTTCCTTTCTTCAATAAGTTATTTGATTTACATACAATATTCACTCCTGACGATAATGTTTTCATGCAGGAATAAATGAAAACAAACTTGGTGATCAAAATCAAGGGTTTTTCATTTCAAAAATAAAATTTATTATTACTAAAAATTGTTATATTATACAAAATTACAGATGACCGAGTAAATATTAGTGTTTTAAAAGTATTGAGTAATGGAGTACTAAAAGTCGATTAGATATATTTTTCCGGTTATCAAATAACAAAAAGTATGTACCCAATACTATCAGTGTTGTATTATTTGCACAATGGAAGTCCAGCATATTGTTCACAAAACTAACTCATTTTGCGCCAGGACAAAAATGTACATACAAAAAATTATGTATATATTAGCAGTGTTTATAAGGCAAGCTATCAACCTTGGCTTATGTCATTCGCATAAGTTAAGCGTTAGCACTAAACGTTAACTTTTTTATGGGAATGACATAAACCAACCAATCAAAGCGTGTATGATACCTAAGTTGATTATATATTATACACCTTCATAAGTACCTCAAAAATTAATACAAAAAACTTAGGTTATCTGCTATTAAAAAACTATTGACTTTTATACAAGGTTAACATGCGAAACGAATAATGGTATTGGAATTGGTATTGATATTTTTTATTTTTTTGGTTTCGGTTACGGTATTTTAATCGTGTCGGTATAACCGATACCCAAATATCAATACCGATACATATCAGTATTATTAAATTTAAATTTTCATAATAAATCATTGCCCTCATTTTGCAAAACGAAACGCCTCACTTCAAATCATTTTTAAAAAAAAATCAATTTTGTAAATCACTTAAATAAAGTAGGTGATTGCTCGCGTTGAAACAGCTGTTCGTTACTTTATTAAAAATTTTAAAGATACGAATTACAATTTTATAAATCACTTCGCATAAAAAATAATCATTACAGAAGCCAAAATCATCACTTGAATTGTTTGAGCGTTGGTTTGAAATTTTTTCAAACTATTTAAACAGACAATTTTTAATAAATTTGCAATAAATTTTATTTTTTTAAGCAGTTTATGAATTTTTTTTTTTTCTTAAAAATATAAAATAATTTAAAAATTGCTACTTAAACTTTTTTGGTGGGCTTAGGTTTCAGGGGGGCAATTTCGAATAAAGTTGCTTTGCGATGGGATAAATAATTTTTCATTTTGACTTCGCAATTATTTTTCACTTCATGTTTTCATTTTGAGCGATTTCCATTTTCGTTATGAAGAATATGTTGATATGCAGAATATCTGTAAATTTTATTTCATTCCACTCGTTCAATGAGTTTTAAAGCAAAATATTTTAAAAAACTTCAATTTATTATCTTTTTTTTTCATTAAAAAATATTATATTACAAATTCAATATAATAATAATAATAATAATAATAATAATAATATATAAATAATATAAAGAAATGTCTTTATATGCGTTTATGCTTCAGGGTACCGATTCTGAATTTGTGAAGCTGTGAAGTGATAAAAATTTTCACTACTTTGCAAAGAATCCGATTCTTGAATTAAATTTTGCGAAAAATATCTGTCAAAATTTTATCATATGATTTTTTTTCTTAACCAAATAAAATGTGAGTGTTGCACTATTTTACAAACATTGCTAGCGACAATCAGTTTAAAAACTGATTGTTTTTTAACATTTTATGTATTTTCTAATATAGTTTTTTTATTTTATTACAAAATTTTTAATTTTCAAAGGATTAGAGAATTTATAAAAACAATAATTACATTTTTATTATAAAGACAAAAAACGCTCAAATCGTATTCGAAAAATCCATGTTTGCAACACTACACAAAAAAAATTGAAACATAAATACCAAAACAAAAACAAAAAAAAAATTGCCTCTTGTTTCTATTCCAGAAGCATAAACGCATATAAAGACATTCATTTATATTATTTATTAATTAATCCATATTGTAATTGTAATATAATATTTTGTAATGAAAAAAAAAATATTTACGAGTGGGATGAAATAAAATTGACAGATATTCATCATAACAACAATTTTTTTCATAACGAGAATGGGGACCGCTCAAATTAGCTGTTAACATTGGTGCTGCCAATAGCAAAAAAGTGGGGACAAATGTAACAAATTAACTCACATCGTCCCAGTGTTCGATTATTCGAACACTCGTTTTTATATATTTTTTTTTTTTTTTAATTAAGATTCTGAACTATTTTTTTATGCAATTAGGTAGTATAAGGGGTTAGCTTTAAATGTAAATATAAAAGTTCTTATCACCTTTTATAACAAAGAAAAAGAAAACATTAATGTGTTTTAGCATAATTTTAAAAACTGAAAACTATGAATAAAAATTAAAAAAATAAAAAAAGTAAAAATGTAGTTCCATTAAGAAACGATTAAACTTTCAACAATAGAAAACAAATGTTTTTGTTTTTCATTTGTATTGTTGTAATATGCCTTCAAAATACAGTGTTCAAGAAATCGGACACCATTTTTCTCAAAAACAAAAGATCTAAAAAAAAAATTGACTTCAGGTTCGTGTTTTTTAACCCCAAATTACCTAAACTACCAAGTTTTATGAAGTTATAAACAAATCTTTGGGAGGATATGAGTTAATCATATATGGATATGCATAAATGCAGGTAACACTGAAATTATTTTAATTTGACAATTAAAGTGATAACGTAAAAGCTCAACGCAATTACGTAATGATTTATAGAGTTCGATTTTTTTACACTCGCGTTGGCGTTAGAAAATGAAGAGTAGGTGAGGCGTTGAACGCAGGGGTTGCACACTGAGAATTTTAATACATTTTTAAATTAAATCATTAAACAAACTTCGAACTTTTGTTCAAATTATAAACAACGCATGCATATTTCGAAAGGAGCTAATTAAAATAATTAAAATATTTAATTAATTTTTTTTGCTTTTTTGTTTGTTTTTTCTTTCTTTTTTTTCGTTAATTAAGTTATTTTCTTTTTGGTAATTAAAATTATTAAATCATAAATATTCTTTAAAATTCTATATATTAGACTATTATTATGATTGAACTATTTAAGTATGAATATTGTAAACATATCCCTATTTTGTAAACATCGTGTCTCTAGCACAGTCATTTGTACGACTGTAATCTTGTTGTGCTAGAGGTTTTCAGTTTTGATTAAATAAAATAAACAAAAAGTTTCGCTAGAATTCATGCGTTGAAACTTTTCCTTAAATTTGTCATAAAATTTTAAGTAAAATTTGATTTGATTTATTAAAAATTTCATACACTTAATAAATAAGATACATTAGTTTCATCATTAAATTTTTCATTCATACTGAATAAGGCTTCATTAGTTTACTGAAAAAATCATATAAACTCGTCCAATTACATTCTCTCTGTGTAAAAAACACAATACTGCCATTCCAAATTAAAAATTGATAACCGCAGGTAAAAGCTAGCAAAACGAATTTGTATTATTCTGCGGTCACACGTACAAAATTATTGCTTTCAATTTTTCTCATATACTGTATGTCAAAATCTCTCGAATTGAAAGATGTGACGTAGGCTGCACGCCATATTGTATACAGTCTTATTTAGAAAATGCCGTCATCAAGAAAACAACTGAAATTGATCGACTTACTGAAAGTGTTGCAGGAAATAAACACAATCGCAACACATTATTTTTGTCCATTTTTTTTATTTCACAGAATATTTGTAAAAAAGAAACTACAAAATTTATTTGTGATCTTCAATTTGTTAATATTTTTTTGTAAAACGCAACTTTATGACTTACTCGTATGTTTTTGTAATTTAATTGTGGTCAGCTGTTAAAATTGCTTGTCAGATTGCCTCACGGCTTAAATGAGAAATCGAATACCATCCAGTTTTCAATTTCAAAAAGTGTGATTGTATTGCAAATTGAGAGAAATTGAAATCAAGAAATTGAACGTGTAACCCCCGGGTTAACAGAAACATTTTCATACATATAAAAATCGATAAAATTAAATTGACTAAAAATGTAAAAAAAAATTAATTTTGTTAAAAATTGATTCAATACCAGAACGGTACCCGTTAAAGGTTTTGGAATAGCGGTATTTTGTGAAATCAAAAGTTTCGGTATTGGTTATCAGTTTGAAAGGCTTTTAAAAAGCATAACGATCTTAAAAAGGTATCGGTTGCCAACCCTACAACCTCATCATATTTTGGTCTTTTTAAAATTTCGAAGTACTTTAGCAACTCGAGAATTTAATTTTGTGCATTTTGTTAATTTTTATATATTAAAAAACAATTATCAATAATTTTCTTAATACATTTTTTTTCATGTGTGAAATGTATTTTACCTATAAATTTTAAAGATCGACTTTAAAATACAAACTTCAAAATTGTTTTCCATCTTCTCTTACATTTATAAATTAGTTTTTCATATTCCATAGTAACATTTAATTATGATCTCGAAGCTAACAAATTCTAAAAATATAATTAAAACATAGAGATTGTCATAATAAAATTTACGTATAAAACACGCAATGTGTTGAAAAATATTAGTATACATGCCAGGTTTTGAAAATTGAAAAAAAATACAGAAAATTTACGAAAGTGTATAAAATATTTAATAATTTTCCAAAATAACTAAAAAAAATAAAATTGAGTAACTTAGAGTAATTTAAGTGAGAGACTTATTATTGAGTAAAAAAAATAGATAAATTATGTATAAATAAATTATGTTACCATTAAAGTAATGTAATATACTAGTTGGAATAAGGAAGAGTAAAATTTTGAGTCTTCTACAATTTAATAAATTGATGAATGCAAAAAAAGCAATAATAGTAAACATATGTACATACTCATGTATATGCATTATAAATATTAATACTGAGTACAGTTAAGCGGTACTTTATGAATGAACAATATGCAATTTAAATATACACTATAGAAATACACTATAATGTTGTCTACGGCTACGCCGTAGTTGGTCCATCCTTAAGCTTTAACTTTGGCATACTTTTTCAAGTATTTCGACTGTGGCTGTGGAATAATTGTGGCTGGTTTGTCCCAGTACATAAGTGACTTCACGTATGCCCACAAAAAATAGTCTTGTGTGGTCAAATCGGAGAATCGTTTTTGTATTGCTTGGAAGTATTGCTTTCGGGACACGTTTTCTAACGAACGGGGTATCTTCCGCAATACGAAGACGATTGTAGCAGCAATAAAGTTTTCCTTCTAGGCAATATGATTGGGGAATTGCTTTCGTATTGCCATATTTACTGGGTATATACATTTTTGGAGACTGTTTGGAAAATATAATAATATAGGGTTACTATCCAATACCTTCCCTTTAAGTGTTTAACTAGGGCTGAAACGGTTTACAGGACGTCGTTGTTATTGAGATCTTCTAGGTTGTTGCCGCTGTACTTGTATCCGATGAATTTGTAGCTGTTGTAGAATTTGTAGCTTGAACATTTTCTTGTGAAACTTAATTTTCATAAACATCTAAGGCTGTATTCCAATCTCTTTCATCGCTGTCATTGTTGTATTCAGCATATCTTTTCCTTAATTGGTTTACATGGGTGCGAATAAGTTTACAATTATTCAATAAAACGTTGTGCATCACATTACCAGAAGGCAGTTTCTGTAACTTTTTGCAAGAAGTTTTCGCATCGAAAAGTGTGAAACAAAAAATTCTATTGTTTCTCGATTTGTGAATAAAAAGTGTTTCTGTATTTGAATGCGAAAACAGGCAACACTACTTACATTTTTATTGGAATATTCCAAGGCATCTGTCAAATACTAATACAAAATATAAGCAAACAAAAAGCCGCGAACATCAACTAAAAAATAAACAATTTTATTTAAAATTTAAGTTGTATAATTAAAAAAAATAATAATATGTATAGTATTGCCATTGGAAAGGTAAAAGAAAGAATTTTCATCTTCTGTTTAGTTTTTTTTTTAAGTATTTTAGGGGAAAAACGTATATATAGTTAGTGAAGTATATATTCATATGAATTTAAAAGAAAATTTATAGTCAAGTCTTTAAATTTTAGTTTAAGTTGAATTTTGAAGTTTAAGCTATGTAAACAAAAAAATTATTAAGAAAATAATTGATATTTTTTATATTTGAGGTCAAATTTAAAAAAATATCGCGCGTTTTTTCTTTAGAAATATGGGTAATTTTTTGATAAATGAAAAGATTTGAAACTTCATACAAAATATATTTCACATATTAATTTTTAATTAAGTTTTAATTTTTCTGTCACCAAAATGAACGTTAAAGCACAACTCTACTAAAATACACAAATTTCGCAACGTTTTAAATTGCGAGTAATTTTGACACTTGCAATGCTTAAAGAAACACTTTTTATCACATTTTTCCAATAATTGTGGGAAAAATCCTTACGTGACAGAGTTTTCACAAAAAAAAAAAATATAGAAACGGTCGTGTGAGAAAAATTACATTTTTTATCAATTCATATCGTTTTTGTTTCATTGCGCACGTTTAATGAGAAAACTTTCTCCATCGGAAATTTACAGAAACTGCCTACTGCCAACAAAAGCTGTTGTTTCCTTTGTAGACTTTTGCATAAACATTATCTTGTTCATCAAATAATCTTAGTTTTGCACCATGTTTATTGTTTCTTGGCTGGTGTATTAGAATTTGCTGTCGACCGGTAATTTTGCAATTTTGTGTGTAAATTGTCACATACAGTCCCCTATCCTTTTCATTTTCTAATAATAAGGGCTGAAACAAATATGTTTAATACAATTTTGAATAATAAACTCTTCAAATTGCGCGCTTTTAAATTGCATTCCGTTGTCGGATACAACTAATTTCGGCAATCCGAAACGATCAAAACTTCTTGAAGAATTTAAGTTGTTTGTTGAGTAGTTGTTGTTTTTGTTAGAATTATTTCTGGCCATTTGGATAATGCGTCAACTATCACTAAAAGTTAATGACCAATAATTGGACCAGCATGTTCTATATGCAGACGTCCCATGGTTCCGAAGGAAGTGGCCAAGGATGTAGTGTTGCTTTTATTGGCATTTTAGCGACAACTGCACAATTGTGACAATTTAGAGCCAACATTTTTATTTCATGGTCTATGTTTTGCAAATATACGAAACATCTCGCAATTGCCTTCAATCGTTCTATACCGGGAAGTCCATGATGAATTTGTTACAGCACCCTTTTACGGTATATTGAGGGAATAACTACTCTGTTGCCCAACATAACGTCATTAGCTTTAGATAAATGATATTTTATATTAAAATATGAAGGGTGTTCACTCTTGGTCGAAACTACCCTTGTAGATATAGTAAAAGTACTACCATTTACTACACCACAACAACAAAATGTATGGAACTAAAATTTACTAGGGTTTGGTTAGAATACAAGACCAAAAGGTATAGTAAATACATGCTGTGCATTTACAAGACTAAAACAGCTGATCGTTTAGCCGCCAAAACTATTGTTTGATTTTTTTTATTTTCCATTTTGTGGTCACTATTAAAATAAAGTTGAATGATGAAAAATCCAACGTAAAACAAAAGCGTGAAAAAATAAGTAATAAAAGATGGACCGATAGTGAAATTCAGCAGCAATTGTTTTTTATTATTACAAGTAATACCGTACCTTCAACCCAGAATCTCTGCAAATTGGTTAATTGCATTTTGCTCTAAAAAAATATAATTAATTTATTTATTTATTTATTTATTTATTTATTTATTTATTTATTTATTTATTTATTTATTGTACATAATGTAAAATAAAGCCACATAGGCCAATAAATCATATTACAAAGCAAAATTCCTGAATAAAAAACTTAAATTAAAAAAAAATTAATATATATATACACAATAAATTAAATATTAACTTTAATATTAGAATATATATATAATGTACTTATTGGCTTCCCAGCCGTAATGAATTTTAATTTTACGGTTTTAATAAAAGTAGATTTAAAGTCTCATTAACAACAGCTTATACTAAATGAAAAACAAAATATATAAATATGAAATAAAAAATTTCTCCAAGAATATTTCAAAGGTTCAGAGAATAATCACACTATTTAAGGGTTTTTAACAATTTACACTTAATTTCAAACCACATCACAAAAATGTTTTAAAAGTTTTAAACGAAAAACGTTATTAGATTGAGAAAATACGTAAAAAATGTGCCAATCTATTCCAACAGCGAGCAACCATCACGAAAAATGATCGTTCAAACAATGAGATTATAATTCTGGGAATTAATAATTGTGGATTCCTAGAAAATTCTTAACATACTCAGATATATGCTCACGTCTCCGAATACTGTACACAAAACGCAATTCTGTTTACATTAGTAAGGTTCACGGAATTTGATATTTTAAGCTTTCAAATTGATGAAAAACAAAACAAAAATCAGCTAATTTATTAATTTACAATAGCTGTGTTTATGCGCCTTGTAGTATAAAATCGTTGTAAATATACAAGGGTTGTAAATATACCACCAAGAGTGAAAACCCTTATGGTTTTAATTCCATGTCTCTTCTATCGCCTGGTCATTTATTTTTAATAAAGTGATATATTTGTTTTAAAATTGGATCTTTTTGTGTTTCATACTTTACCATCTTGTGTGATTTGTTTAATTCTTTTTGTTTAATTTCTTTTTTAAGCTCAATTGAAGCAATGACATATTCTTCTGTGTTGAACTGTTGCTTATCAATAAGACGTGATAAAACATCGGCATACCCAAAACTACTCGTTAAAATAAAACTGATGTCAAAATTATATGCTAAAAGTTTAACTGCCCAACGTTGTAGTCTATTCGCATGATGTACTGCAATTGCAATTTTTTTACCAAAAATTTCAAGGAACGGTTTTTGGTCAGCATGACAAATAGTTTTAATTGTCCCATCTGAATATTCATGACGAATAAGTACATGCCCAAACCATAATTTAAGGCATCAGCTGCAACAATAATGGGATTTGTTGGATCATAGTAATGTCGATGACAGTATTTCTTTTAACTTTAAATAACATTTTCTATGATTTTGCGTCTAATACCATTTTACATTGGATTTTGGTAATTCATCGAGAGGACTCCTTAGATCTTGCATATTTTTAACGTATTTGCCATAAAAATGTATATCACCAATAAATGAACGTAGTTCTGAACGTTACCTAGTTCAGGAATCCTTTCAATGGCTGAAATGCGCTCTGGATCAGGCTGCAGACCTTGTTCATTTATAATATAACCGAAAATTGCGAAAAATTTTCATTTCGAAAAATTTTATTTTGATTTTTTTTTTCGCCGAAACAAAAATATCATCAATGTATACTGCTACATTTTCAAACCTGTTAACATTTTGTTCATAATCTGCTGAAATATGTCAGGAAATGTTTTTACTCCATATACCATACGGTTATAACGGAATAACCTCATGTGGGTGTTTATTGTAAGTAGTTGTTTTGACACGTCGTCGACTTCAATTTGAAGAAATGCGTCAGACGACAGATCGATGTGACTGAAGTATTGTATTTTGCATTTGCTAATTTGGAGAACACATCTTCAGGCAAGGGAAGCGAGTACTAGTGAGCTTCTAGAGCGTTGTTTAACCCTGTAAAAAAGTCGGCACATATTCTATATAAATTAAAATATTTTTATAAGAAATAAAATTTTTACAACGTTATTACGCTGAGTTGGAATTATGAGTGAACAATTTGCCAACACCAAAAAAAAAGCTGTCAGTTTGTATGCAACTTTTTGGTATTTTCTTTTTATCAATGTGACTAGAGTTTCAGTATGAAATGAAGCAATATTTGTGTTATAAATTCTGAAATTTTTATAAATTGGAAATCGTAATATTTAAATTTTTTCCCAATGATAATAAGCGATGTCTTCAAACGTTTACATAATTTTAATTAAAAATTAGGTTGTTAAAATTTGGGATATTAGGGGCAAACCAATTACCGACCGTTTAAACGGACACTTAAATTACTAATTTTATCAAACTGGGGTTTGTATTAAATTCAAGCAGTTATTATTCATAATTATATCATAGAAATACCCAGCAAAACTTGCATTAGTTCCACAACTAGATCTTTTGAGCCAACACTATTTCTAATTTGGCGTTGTCCTCTATAGTTTCTGTCACCCTCGGCACTAGTTCGAAGAAATAGTTTGAGCAACAGGTATCAGCCAACGGAACTGTTGTAGAACCAATTTTTGTTTCCGTGATTTTTGTATGAAATTCTTACGCTCGGGACTAGTTTCAAGAAGTCAGCACGGAGCATTATTCCCTAAAGTATATCGAAGTAAAAAATAATATTTTTGTTCTAATAGAAGAATTTCAAGAACTATTTGTTTAAATTTTTGCTAATTATATTTAGTACTAAAAAAAGATTCGTCTAAAAATTTTTTTAAAATAAATTAAAAACAAAAAAAATCATATACATTGATTTGTTAGTTAATAGTAGTATTTCGAGGAAAAATATTCCAAAATAGTCGAAGTAATCTTTATTACGAAAATAGGAACGAAACAGATTTTGAGGAGTTATTCATTAAATTTTTATTAAGTTCTCCTTCCTTCCTGCCTTTCGGTAAATTATATTTTGTTGTTTTCTAGGAGAAATTTTTATAACTTTTTTTGTTGTTAATTTAAGAAATATTTTTTAAGCTTTTAAATAGCTATATGTAGCTGTTTTGAAACTTAGTATCAGGTTCTGGCAACCGATGCGAAAGTCATGCATAATTTGTTCTAAATTACTTGTTCCTAAAACACTCCAAAGATGTAGTTATAATGCAAAAATCCCTCCATTGCATGGGCTCTAGAACTAGTTACACGACCAGTACTTCCAGGGGTGCTTTTAAAGAATATGTACTCTTCTCTGGGAAGTAGCTCTAGCACTAATAATTTTATAACAGGTTCCAAAATTTTCCGGGGTACACTTTGACGTTTTTAATGTTAAAATTTCTTATTTTTATGAAAAACAATTAGATTAAAGAATAGTTTATAGTGGGTGTGATTAACCATTAACCGCGATTAACCGAATCCATTTTAACCGTAACCGCGGTTAAGGAAAATTGCGGTAAATGCAAACTCTAGTATTAGTATGGTAACACTTCATTCAAGTGGATCAAGTGATAAAAAAATTCTTTTATGTTTAATTTTTTGAAATAGTTTGAATTTTTGAAGCGTATTTCGTGAGCATGAGCAAAAATTTAAATTAGTCATTTGATCGTGCGTGAGTAGAAAAAAATCTTTGTGCGTGATTATAATTTTTGGTTCGTGATCGTGCGTGAGTCAAAAATCGCTCACGTGCACATCTCTAATTTATAGTACGTTGTTCATTCGCTAGTACACAAAGAGAGCATGAGAGCTTTAATTAATTTTACTCATCATATGTTTTTCGTTTACAAAAATTGTTAAAATGCTGGAACTCTGTAAAGAAACAAAAAACCAGAGAAAAAGAAAATGCGGTAAGAAATGCGGTTTAAATTGTCTGGACCGGTTTAAATTGGATTTCATTTTTGATAAGAAATCTGTATCAAATTCCAAATTTTTATGAGATTACCGTTGAAATCTTTAAAATAAATTCCAAATTTTTATGAGATTACCGTTGAAATCTTTAAAGCTTTTGAAAGGAGAGTTGTAAATATGGATTTTTCGATTGCGATTTGAGCTTTTTTTTATAATAAAAATGTAATTATAGTTTTTATAAATTTTCTAATTCTTTTAAAAATTTTACATTTCGTAATGTAATTTTAATTGTATTCGAAAATATAAAAAAATAATTAATTTAAAAAAAGTTTAACAATATTTGTAATTTAGTGCAACAAATGCATGGATAGAATTTTGACAGAAACTTTTATCACTTCCCAGCTTCATAGCTTAATAGTGATCTTGAATTTAATCTAATTAAATCGTTAAAAGAATATTGCTCATAAATGCAATATATGTGCTTATTCCCAAGAAACATTTTTACGGACTCTCCGACACGTACGGATTCAATAATTCGGCTTCTAATGTACGTTTACGGTCCGTAAATTCGTATCCGTCAAAGATTTAACGTAAACGGAACATTAATGTTTAAGTTTATATAAATTTTTGAAAACAATAAGGGTTTTCACTCTTGGTAGTAAAGTTCCCTTATATACCTAGTAGATATAGTAAAAGAACTTCCATTTACTACACCACAACCTTAAAATGTATAGAACTAAAATTTACTAGGGTGTGGTTAAAATCCAAGACAAAAAGGTATAGTAAATACATGTTGTACATTTACAAGACTAAAACAGCTGATCTTTTAGCCGCCAAAACTATTGTTTGATTTTTTTATTTTTCACTATTAAAATAAAGTTGAATAATGAATCAAAATAATTAAAAATCCAACTTAAAAGCGTGAAAAAACAAGAAAAAAATGGAAAAATAGAGAAATCCAGCAGCTATTGGTTTTTATTACAAGTAATACCGTATCTTCAAACCTAGAATCTCTGCAAATTCTATTTGGTCAATTGGATTTTGCACATAAACTTTATATTTTTATCTTTTACCGTAATTATGGGCATTTTTGTTAACTTCAAACTCTTTTTAAATTTTCAAATTGATGAAACACAAGACAAAAATCAGCCGATTCATTAATTTGCAATAGCTGTGTTTATGCGGGAAGTAAATACACGAAAAAGTCGTTTACGCTTTACCGATTGGGGGAATATTATGCAGTTTTGCAAATAAAAATATTGTCTGACCGTCTATAATAGATTTTGTGAAAAAGTGTGCAAGTTTGTATTGTGTGCTACATCATATCGTAGATACCACAAATAAAACCTAAATTAATTTTTGTTTCCTTTTTCTTGATTTTCATTGGGACACAACCGCAGTGATGGGTAGAGATGCTTATTGTGCTGGAGATGAAAATGGTATTTAATTAAAGCCTATATGACACTTGTTAGTCTCAATATTAATAATCCTAATTAGAAGAGAGGTCAAACCAACTCATGTGATAAGGAGTATGAAGAGTTCAACCATATAGAGAAAATAGCAATCTGTCAAATCAAAGTCGGTAAGGTAGTGCCCTTGATATTATTTGCATTGATGGCCAAAACATCTAGAAATTAGCAAGTGTCATGTAGGTTTAAATTTGTAAGTTTTGTTATTTTATTTTCAATGTCTATAAATAAATTTATAGAAAAAAATGTGCTATTAAAAATTAGGCATTTACACAAATCCGTTTTTGCACGAATACGGACCTTAAAGACCAAGTCAACTCCGATTTTTACACGACATAAAGGACTGCAAACGGTCCGTTATTGACGGACTTTCAATGGACACAAACTGAGTAAACTGAGTTCTATTCCGCTTTTGACGGACCGAAAACTGTACGTCAACGATACATATCGTATGTTGGGATTGCTATAAACGCTAAAATAGGAAAAAATTATATAAACTGCTTCAAATGCGTTAGAAAGGATGCTGACTTGAATGAGCTAAAACAAATTTCTTTTAAAATTAGCATGTAGATCTTAAATAAGATTCCGATTCGTTTGGACCCAATAACACATTTTAAAATAAAAAGTTTTAAAATTTATCCCACAAATATTATCTAAAATCTCCAATCAAATGGTTTACAATATTGGATCTATTTTACAAAAACAATTATATTTAATCTTTAAAAATATATGTAGTCGACCCTAAATAGACATATTAAACTTTCTTTGGAGAAAACAAATCCAGTATGCAACACAAGTGTTTAAAAATTGTTTATAAACGGCCTAGATTCGCACCTACGGAAATACAAAAAAATATTTATTGAACTCAAAATTTATATAACACAAATAGCATTTTTGCACTGAGCTACATCCCTCATCTTTCATCAATTTGCAATGATGTTAACATCTTCCCATAAGAATTATACAGGCTAAACATTCTACATCTTCCTATATCTACAAAAGATGATCTTTACTCATTTTCTTACATCTTACATCTTCCGTTATTTTAAGTGTCATCACTAAAAAATGACAAAAAAAATCAATTTTCTTTGTGCAATCACAAGCAAACTGACATTGCAGAAAATAAACAAAAAAAATTTATTCAACAAAAGAAAATGAGCGGCAGATGTAAGAATTTTATACTTATGTCTACCAAAAATTCTTTTTCATCATCATCTTCCAGAATGGCCTTAAAAATTTTAATGTACTGCATTAAAATTTGGGTTTGTTTTTGCAAAGCAACAACTACTCCATTGATTAATGCTTTCCTAAACCCATTTTTTATTTTTAACAAAAATTATGCGTCTTTTTCTAATATTTTTTTGACAGCTGAATAAATAACAGATGAATGATGTTCCCAATAGGTTCATTCGTTTACTTTTCTCAGACAAGTCCAGTAAGAATTACTCAGTAACAAATTTACAGAGAGTAAGACAAATTTACTCTCAAAATAAATTTTTTTTAAAAAGGTACGCGAACAGAAAATTTGCAATAATTTACAAGCTGTTTAGATTGTAAAAGCCAATGCAAAAATAAATATAACTGGTTCATAAGAAAAAAAAGCATTATTGTTGTAAAATCTTAAGCAGAAACATTTTAAAAGGGTTTCTTATCTTTTCTATAATTCTTTTAACAATATTTGTTGCTTTGCATTTGCATAAAACAACGTAGTTGTAAAACATTTTTTTTTGTATTTACAAAAATTTAAACACATTTTTTTCAATCATATTTTTTTTTCTGCTTGTTAATTCTTGCTGGCAATAAATTTGTCCACTAAAAATTTGCAGAAAGAAGAAGAACTCTCAACATCAAACTGTCACTTTATTCTCTCTTTTATCTTTATGTTTACTGAGTATTTTTAGGTAAACGAACATACTTAATGTAAACACTTGTTTCACATTTTCAACATCTTCCATGCGTTTCACAAAGATGTCGTTCAGTGTAAAAAGCCTATAAGAGCTAGTTTTTTGGATGTGAGTTTAATGGCTTATTTGTTAAACTGAAAATAAATTTAAACTGGCTTTGATCCCACTTGTTTTTCAGTAGTAGTTTAAGACTTGACAGATAAGGTAATGCTGCCATATTTTATTCCAAAAAAAATTAATATTTTATTGCAAAACATATGGTAGCATTGAAAACACTTAATAAAAAATCAAAACAAATATTTTTTCAAACACAAGCACTTGTTCACGAATATAATTAAATTATTTGGACAAGTTCTAATTGTCTTAGAGCTAGTTTTTTGGATATGAGTTAAACTTGGTTTAATGGCTTATTAGCTAAACTGAAAATAAATTTAAACTGGCTTTGATCCCACTTGTTGTTTTTCAGTAGTAGTTTAATACTAGAGTATTTAAAAACCGAAAACCGGTCAACCGGTTTCTTTATTTTTAAAAACCGATCGCTTTCGAATATTTTGTAAATTCGAAGAAAACCGAAAACCTGTCTTTTTTGTTCAGTTGACCGGTTTTTTTTAATTACATCACCAACTGGGTTACTTGGTCTCTTTTATTTTTTCCAAACACTTTTATAATCGTTTTTTTAGTTATGAAGATTTCGATGTAAGTCTGATAGATTGTGATGAATACTTTGGATATTTCAAATTCAAATAGTTTAATTTCTGATCTAAATAACACAATAAGCAGTATTCGAATTACTAACGTACCTAATTTTACCAATTTACAGTCTTTATGACCTCTATTCATTTGATATGCATATAGTTTTATAATATTAATTTTTAAGATATTATATTAAAAAATATTAAAACCAATAAATAAAATGTTAAAATTTAATACAATAAAAAAATATTATAAAATATTTTTTTCAAAGAAAGTATTTTTTTTATTTTTATTACTTTATATTTTAAATTTCTTTTTTTGTAATTAAAACAACAAATCATATAAGCTTTTTATTCAAATTAAAAAAAAAACCGAAAAAACCGGTTGACCGGTTTTTTTTGCAAAAACCGAAACCGAAACCGGTTTTTTTAAAATTCGATTTTTCGAAGAAAACCGAAACCGGTTTTTCCAAAAGGCCGGTTTTTTTAATACTCTATTTAATACCATGTTTCTACATAACAAGTAATTTCTCAAACACACAAGCTGTACACAAACAAGTACGTAAGCTAATGAGTTTTTATAGTACACTTGTCTTACTTACGTTTAGTTACGTTGTTTTTTTTTTATATTGTCAAATTACATTATTGCCATAGCATACAGTTTTGTATTTTGTTTACTTTTGTATGCTAAAATACTACTCTTTCATTACTAAATGGTAACTCTAGTACAAATATAAACGAACAGCTGTTTTTTATTTACAAAACAAAGTTAATTTATATGAATAATTATTTGTGAATAAAATTTGTTATTTATTAAAAAAAAATAAAGGAAAAAAATGTTTCCATCTATTGAATTACATTTTGATAGTGATTCAAGTGACGGTGATGGTGTAGACATTCGTTTATGCCGCAGAAATATCCGAGATGCCTTAAATGTTATGGATCTACCGGATCTTTTCATTTATGTGATTTTTCAGTTTCATTGCTACATTTCGCATTAACAAGGAAGTTTTTTCAATGATTCTTAATGAAATACAGCCAAGATTAAAAGCAGCATATCGAACCACTCACATACCAGCTCCTGAAAAGAAATGTAGATGAAGAAAACAAAACAAAAGAAAACAACAAAAAAAAACTAATAAAATACTCTTTTGTGATACACACAATTACTTTTTTTTACTTTTATGTTTTTGACAGTATTGACAATTGAAATTGTTATTTAGAAACCGCAAAAAGAGTAACACTTACGTTTTCACTCAACAAAACTTGACATTTGTATTATAGAAGCGCAAACTAATTTTTAATACTCAATTGTGCAACATTTTTGAGAAACTTGTTATCTAGAAACATGCCATAAAACTTGACAGATAAGGTAATGCTGCCATATATTATTCGAACAAAATTTTATATTTTATTGCCAAACATATGGTAGCATTGAAAATACTAAATAAAAAATCAAAACAAATATTTTTTCAAAGAAAATCACGTGTTCACAAATATAAATAAATTATTTGGACGAGTTCTAATTGTTTTGGGCGTTCTTGTTATGGTCTTATATAAATTTGCATATAATTCAGAATCATATGAGGAATAATCCATTTTTATTTATTTTTTTTTTTTTTTAATTTGTAGACAACTTTTAAGTATTTACGAAACCGCTGATTTATTTAGAGACACTTTTCATCAGCCCAATTTTGCCCAGTTAAACTCAAACTAAAACAAAATAAACTGGATCTCAAAACAGCGTTCCAAGTTTCAACCAAGTTAGACCCATAAACAAGGTTAAACTATATCCAAAAAATCAGCTCTTATGTTTTCTTGTTATGGTCTTATTTAAATTTGCATATGTTTCAGAATCGCTGAAATCTTCATAATATGAGGAATAATACATTTTTATTTTTTTTTAATTTGTAAACAACTTGATAGTATGTACGAAACAGGTGATTTATTTAGAGACGCTGACATATGTGTGTTTTGACATCTGTAACTTAGGTTTAACTCGCCAATCTTGCCCAGTTAAACTCAAATTAAAACATAATAAACTGGATCTCAAAAACAGCATTCCAAGTTTAAGCCAAGTTAATCCAATAAACCAAGTTAAAGTCCTTCGGATGAAAAACGGAGTTGTCCGTTGAAAGTCCGTCAATAACGAACGGTTTACGGATCCGTATTCTTACCGTTCTTTTAACAAAAAACGGATTAGTGTAAGCGCTATTATTTTAATTTTTAATAGCAAATTTTATTTTTTTTCCTCTTTAAATTTATTAACAAATTTATTTAAAATAAAATTACAAAACTTTCACAAACTAAATACAACAAATACCAAACAAAATTACAAACAAATAACATATTTATCTCCAGCACAATTAGCATCCGTCAATGACTGCGGTTGTGGCCCGTAAGAAATCATAAAAAAGTAAAACAAAAATTTAATTTAGGCTTAAATGGTGATTTATGATATTATGTAGCACACAATGCAAATTTGCAATTTTTTTAACAAAATCTATTCCAATATGTCAGTCAATATTATTATTTGCAAATCTGGAAAAAGTTGCACACGTCATCGTAAGACTTGTTTTATATTTGATAAATATTTTATAAATGGATATTCAAGCATTTTTTTTGAATTTATAAGATATTATTATAAAATATTAAAACCAGTTAATAAAATGTTGAAATGAAATACAATAAAAAAATATTATAAAATATTTTTTTTTTCAAAGAATGTATTTTTTTATTTTTATTACTTTATATATAAAATTTCTTTTTTTTTTGGTTGAATTTAAAACAATTAACAAATTATATAAGCTTTTTATTCAAATTAAAAAAAACCGAAAAAAAGGTTGACCGGTTTTTTCTGCAAAAACCGAAACCGGTTTTTTTAAAATTCGATTTTTCAAAGAAAACCGAAACCGGTTTTCCCACAAGGCCGGTTTTTTGAATACTCTACTTGTTATAAGCAGTTTCTTAGTAACTATTTTTTGGTGAATATTACCTAACTTTTTGGTTCAATGTAGGGGTGCGATCTGGCAGCTTTATTCACCTTCCTACTTAAAAATTAAGTAACTTGGTATCACTGTCTAAAGAAAAAACTCGGCCACATCATGTCGTGTGGTTAATTTTTTTGTTTGTGGTTTATATATTTTATAATAAAAATAATTAATTTATTTACACTAAAGTTTGCTACTTAATTTTTTTTTTATTTTCAATATTATTTTCGATGCCAAATATTTTGAATATATTTATTTGATAAAATCATACTAATTTTTAATAATTTTTTCACAGCGGTATTTAGTGTGATTAAACTTGAAAATAAATGTCTATTGTCGCACAACATCAATATACAAATTACAAGTGAATAAGTCATAGTAACTAAAGCAATAAAATTATTAAGTGCAGCGAAATAAAATCAATAATTTTAATGATAAACAATACAACATGTAAGTTTCAAATACATACGCAATAATCGTTTATTCTGCATTCATTTAATGAATATGTTACAAAATGAAAATAGAATCGAATCAAAATATATATTTTTTGATGTAGTTTTTGCTGTAGTAAATGCCTAAAAGTTTTGTAAAAAACAAAAGAGTTTGGAGGTTGATCAGGATATTTGCCAATAAAAATTAAATTGTATGTTGTACTTTTTAAATATTTTGCAATATAGCTAAGCCTTACAACAAAGTATTCAACTTGTTTTTTGAGTTTGCTATTTCATTCTTTTTTTGTATAACGTGTAAAAGGGAATTGTCACGTGGAACTTATTCTTGTGCTTTATATAATTTTTGTAAAACATTAATAAAAATTAAACTTTCGAAAAATTATGTATGATGTAACCCTAAAAATCCATAAACAGTATTCTAAGGACTTTTATGATACATGAGATTCTACTACAGAGTTGAAAGTTATAGAAAGAATATAAAAATTATTTTTTAAACATTTGAAAGAAGTTTATTTAATGCATCCCTTTATTAAATTTAAAACTGATTTTTAGCAAAAATAAATATGTACGTATTATATTCACGACTGTATAATGTTACAACCAGTTCACAAAAAAAATGTTCTGTGTTAATAAGAACCTGAGAATAAGGGGTTTCCTCCTATGGGCTGTGTTCCATCCCAGTTTTTTGTTATTTTTCCTTCTGGAGTATATTAACTAACTAAAGCTTTTGTATTAAAACAATAAAATAAATAATATTTCAGTCATAATTGTCCTCTAATAGACGAAAGCCAGTGTTGACATTTCAACATTTTCAGTTTTAGATGCTTTCTCTACGATTCAACAAGTAAGCATTTCTCTAAATTAAAATTTAGAATACTTATACTTTGATTAGAAGAATATTTCTGTATTTATACGTATTAATGTATAGAAACTTTTACTTTTTAACAGGGAAATACGTTTAAAATATATATGTTTTTAATAAAAGGCAAAATACAGTTTTGGAATCGTGAAAAAAATTCCTTTAATTTGAGTCTATTTATTGAAGAAGCCCACAGATTTGAAGTGTTATGTTCGTTTTAATATACAATGGTGTTAATAACTAATTTATTTTTCGAGCTTAAGGATATTTTTTTTTTTTTTAAATATTATTTATTTTTCAATATTTCGCTTTTGCATTGTGTAGCATCTTCAGAAAATAATAAATATGACAATTTATAAACAAAATCAAAGTTATTTTTAAAAAAAAAATTTACAAAAGAAGGTTAAATAAAAGATAAATACTAAGGTATTAAGATAAAAAATGCCAAAATTGACTTCAAATGGGAATACGTCTGCAGAATAGAAAAGTGTTCATTGGATTTAAAATGATGTATACATTAAATAAAGCATATACAATTATATTTAAAATAATATTTAAATTGAGTTGGAGGCGTCAAAAATATCGACAATTGAATTAAGCATTGAAACTTCATACTTTTGTAAATAATGACTAAATCGTCAATAATAATGGACGTAGATATGATACAAAAAAAAGTATATCATAGATTAATTTATGTACTTTAGACATTTATAAAATTATAAAAAATGGAATATTAAACGTAAACCAGTTTTTAAAAGAAAATTGTGAAATTTTATTGTAGAGTAATACAATTTTAATCGTAGCATTTGGGATCGATAGGCTTGGACATTGCGACACAGAACAAAAGATTTCTATTCCGTTCAAAAGGAAATTTTATTACCTCTTTTCATGTACACCTAACATAAAGGTCTGATCAATATTTTCTAATATGTATGTAGACAAATTCCCAATGCCGTTATAATTGGTAATTTTTTCTTAAATGCCACGCTCACTGTATGTCTGTCTCGAAAAAATTATTAAATTTTCGTATCTCTGATTAATACATTGTGCCGGTTCAGTATTTTCAAATTAATTTAATGAAATTTATAGAGTTTAAGTTGTGCTAAAAATAAAACTTTTATTATAGTTTTATACTTCATTTTGTTCTTTAGAGTACATTCTTTAGAAGATCTTAAACTCTTACCTTAAAAATTTAAATACGTCTTATACCTAGTAGGCCAAATTCAACAGACTGTTGGCACATTATTGCCGTTCTGATGCATCTTTAGGCAATAAATGGAAACGTCACCAGATCAATTTTTTCGAACGCGTCACAGTGATCTTCTGGAGATTCCCAATTGAGAAAAAGGTCGACGAGATATCTCAGATTGATCCGTGTGGTAACTATCTTGTAAAGCATCCTTAGCTTAGGTCGTGCAACTGTTTGTGGTTAATTAGCTATTGATCTCTGTTTCTCGGTTAACTAAAGCCCGTATGACACTACATTAATTTTGAAAGGGATTGATACTGATAGCAATGTTAATCAAATGGGAGTGCGGCATTACTCACATTCATTTAACAGATACTTTATTCTCTATATTTGAACTACTTACACTCACTATATTCTCATGAGAAACATAAATTTTTCATCAATTCGAAATCATTACGAAATCTAGCAAGTGTCATACGAGCTTAAGCTTCTTATAATGATTACATTGGGAGTTATTGCAGTATTAAAATGTTGACGGTATTTTCTTTGTGTTGTAACAACTGATCGTCGCGAAACAAATTAAAATTTAACAATTTTGACAAATTCTGGCATTGAGTATGCTTGTTTTTGCTTTCCATTAATATTTCCTTTTTTTTTGTTTTTTTAGATTTCTCCAGTTTTTAATTTGAATTTTGGGCTTTAAATTGCTTTATTAGCATTTTTTTGCTTCAGTGCTTTTTTGTAAAAAATATATTTTTCTGCTGGTTTTGTTCTTTTTTTTTTTAAGTGTATTTTCCCAACTTTTACTTTTGATTTTTTGCTTATAATACATTGAATTTTGTTTTTTGTTTTGTCATCTCTTATAATGACATTTTTCAAACTGTCTTGGAAGAGAAACACCCAGGAGAGGACGAAAAGAGGACTCAATGCCTACTACATATGCAGAAACTACATTGGTAAGAATTGTGCGGGATGATCACACAAGAATTCTATACGAATTGGGTCTGCTTCACCGGGTAGTATTCCGGCGGGAATTTCGGATCATAAGAGTATGACCTTGGACTTCGGTGTAACACCACCGGTGGAGTTCCCGGAAAGGGAAGTTTGGCGTGGATCCAACGGACTGTTTGAGGGGTGGGCAGCATTTACGGATGGATCCAAGATGGACACTGGCACCGATGCCGGTGTTTATATTGCTGACACTGACGTAAAAAGGTCATGCAGACTCCCGGATGAGTGCAGTGTCTTCCAGGCTGAGATCCAAGCGATCTGGAGGACGACGGAGGTGATACTGGATCACATCGTAGGAGGGTCTGTGGTGACAATTTACGTCGACAGTCAGGCTGCGCTAAAGGCACTGACAAATTTTACGGTGCGATCGAGCCTGGTCGCAATGTGTAGAAATGCTATGAGCGAGCTCATGGTTGCATTCACAGTAAGGCTGTGTTGGGCACCCGGACACTGCAAGGTGGAGGGCAATAAGGTGGCGGACGAACTCGCCAGAGAGGGTTCGAATCTGGACTTTGGGGGATAAAGCCCCCCTTGTGTCACTAATATGGGGTGATACGGGAAAGGTTCCGTGATGCCGTTAACAGGTCCTGGGGGAATAGATTGGATTTCAGGGCGTCGAGGGCGTTATGGCCCGGACTCGACGCAGGGGCAACCAGGGTTCTACTAGGATTGAATAGGGGTGGTCTCAGGACCATTATAGGGCTCTTAACGGGGCATTGTTCTGTTAGGGCTTCTGCAGACTGTGCGGGGATGTCGAGGAGCAAGGGACTGTCCTAGGATGCAGAAATGGCTAGATTTTACGACGAACTGGGGTGTATCGCTGGATGTAATCCAGCCGATCTACTAGGGTTTGTCAAGAAGAGATTCACAATGGACCGCATTGGTCTAAGGGTGGAAATGCGTCCCTTTTGCGCATAACCCTTCTTAACCTATCCTATAATGACATTAAATTTTATTAAATTATTTATTACCTTCAATAAAATAAGATTAAAAAGTGAAAAAATAAAAAAGTTTAAACATTTCAAATCGTCAGTCGAAGTTTGCCCATGTATTTAAATTATCAGTTTTTATACCCTCCAACATATATGGTGAGGATATATATCAGTTTTTCATTCTGTTTGTAACATGTAGAAATATAGTATATAAATTCGTGATCCTTATGCAATTTTAAGTCGATTTACCGATGTCCGTCTGTTTGTCCGTTAGTCTGTCTGTTGAAATGGACGCGAAGACGCAATTTGGTATTGAAAATGATAAAAATCGGTCGGTTAAGAAGTTATGAGTGATAATGTGAAAGTACTTCAAAATTTTCCATTCAAATCGTTATATTTTAGTACAATTTCATAGTAGCGACTGGTACATAATATACTTTTTTATATTTTTCCACCAGTCGCTTAGAAGTGAATAATATTTTGTATTCACCACAAATATTTTTTTTCACCACAAAAAGTTCTTTTCACTTTAAAATTTGTTTCACCTCAAAATTTTTTTTCGCCTCAAAATTTGTTTCCACATCCAAAAAAGGTTTACACCTCAAAAAATTTTTTTCACCTCCATAATTTTACATCAGAAAACAGTTTTTTAGGATATTGGCTGAGGGTATTCCAAGATTCGGCACAGCCGAATTTAAGCCTTTTTTACTTGTTAAAAAACTTAAATTTCGAACAAAAATATATACATTTTTATTACTTTTTTAAAAATTTTAAGATTCTTCACCACCGCTTAAGTATTTTATTTCAAGTACTGGCAAACTACTGCATATTTTTTATTTAAATTTCTGAGGAAATACTAAAATCATATGCTGTACCAACGTGGGCAAACTTCTACGGGCAAGCTTATAGTGGTGTTATAATTTCAACATTGTCCAAGTACTGTGAAAGTCAACACACTGCAAGTACATGCAATGTGCCCTTCGTATTTTTTAACTTTGGTTTCATTAAGATCTGCAGATTACATCACTTTCAAAATATTACATTATCAAATTCGTTAAACAAGCGGATAAAATCCGCTAAAGTGTTAGCGTAGAAAAATATTTTCCGGGATTGTCCGATAGTCTTCGCAGGGGAAGAACCTATGTACCAAATTTAAACTTTCTAATACCAGCGGTTTTGGCAAGTCGTTAATTTGGGAAATTTTCCTCTTCCAAAATACCCTCTTAGCTGATGTCTTTGTTGGAGGAGGAACATTTAGACAAAATTAAATTTTTTGGATTTGAAATCAATTTTATTCCTCAACGTAATCTCCGTAAAGGGAAATGGACTTCTTTCTCTAACATCCTGTAACCCTTGAAAAAATACGTTTTATCAAACTCTTCAAAATACGCTTACCTCCCTGATATAACTTCTTTATTTGTGGAAAATCTCTTTCTCTTGAGCCATATTTTCAAACTTGGGAACAAATAATTACAGCTGGGGCCAGATCTGGAGAATATGGGGAAGCAATTTGTAATGTAAAGACTTCAATATTTTTGAAGCCACAGCAGATGAATGCGCCGGTGCATTGTCATGATGGTACAAGATTTTTTTCTTATTTAAGTGGGGTCGTTTTTTTTCTTATACCCAAATTTAGTAAATCCCCTGCGTTCAACGCCTCACCTACAACTCATTTCTAACGCCATCGCGAGTGTAAAAAAATCTAATTTTATAAATCACTACGTCATTGCGTTGGACTTTTACGTTATCACTTTAATTGTCAAATTAAAATAATGTAAAATATTTTCTTGTTGTTTTTTAAGAGTTGGTCACAAATGCAAAAAAATTAATTTTGGAAATGATAAAAACAATTTTTAAAATGATTTTTCTCAGTATTTAATAATTTACCTGCATTTATGCATATATGAAACTCAGTTTGATTTGTTACATTTATCTCTACTTTTTGCTATTGGCAGCACAGCTAATTGAAAATCATTTTTTTCTTATGTAAATATTTAGGCCGCCTGAAACCTAAACCCGCAAAAAATTAATGGAGCAATTTTTGAAATTTTTTTAACTTTTAAGATTTTTTCAGAGGCATTTTTACTATTTCCACGACATATCGACCCAAGAAAAAAAAAATCAGAAACTGCTTAATAAAAATAAAATTTATTGTAAATTTATACAAATTATGTTTTAAAATAGTTTGAAAAAAATTCAAATCAACGTTAAAACAATTCAAGTGATGATTTTGACATCTCAAGTGATTAATTTTTCAGCGCAGTGATTTATGAAATTCTAATTTGTATGTATAAAATTGCAAATAACGTAACGAGCAGATGTTTCAACACGAGCTATTACCTTCTTTATTCAAGTGATTTACAAAATCGATTTTTTTCAAAAAATTATGTTAAATGAGGCGTTGCGTTTTGAAAAATGAGGGCATTAATTTCTTCATCCAATAACATATTATTTGGCAATTATTGTTTTTCCTTTCTCCAAGTAACCAATAAATACTACACCACGTGCATCTCAAAAATCATTGGCCATTTCCTTTCCACCGATTGTTGAGTTTTTGATCGGTTTTCGCAAACTTGTAACCACTTCCCAGACTGTCTGTTGGACTCCGGTGTATAATAATGAATCCACGTCTCATCCACTGTTATAAATCGACGTAAAAATTCTGTTGAATTTACTTCAAATCAGGGACTGAAACCGAACCCAAAAGGGTTCAGATTCGCTGTTTATAAAAACTTTGAACCCGAACACGCTGAACCCAAAAATTTAAACTAATTCGGGTTCAAAAATATAAAAAATATTCTTGCTGTTCATGGCGTGAGAAAGTTTTGATAGAAAAATCATAAAAAAACATTACCTTTCCTGCATTCCAGTTTGCAGCGCTCGATACTATATCCAGTCTTTTAAAGCAAATACTTGATAAATACAGAGCTATTCGCAAAAAATTGCGAACACCAAAAATTTCTTCTTAAGCTAAAAAGCTAAGCTTGAAAAAATCCGTACTAGACTGTCAAACTAGATGGAATTCCAGTTATGACATGGCTAAAGCCTTATTGGAATACAGATATTTTTGTTCGGAAATTCTGTATGCTGCATTAACTATGAATGATAATATTAATAATATTTGAAGAACAGATGACTTAGGGGATTTTTATAGAATCTGGTTTTGGCACGCCGTGAAGGGAGAGGTATTTTCAAAAATACCGTCTGAGTAAATACCTAAGCCGGAGAAAAAACCTAAATACCAAATTGCAACTTCTAGCTTCAGCGGTTTTGGCAGGCCGTCCAAGGCGTTTCCTGTCTTAGCTGTTGTTTACATTGTAGGAGGAACCTTGATACCAAAATTTCACCTTACTAGCTTCGAGGGGAAGAATTCCCCTTCCCCTAGGTTTTTCCAAAAATCCTGCCTCAGATGATGTCTACAACAGAGGAAAAAAGAACCTTCCTACCAAATTTCAACTCCCAAGCTCCAGCGGCTAGGGCATGCTATTAAGGGGGAGACTTCCTCTTTTTGCACCTCCTCGTAGGAATTCCAGAAAATACCACCTAGGCGGATGTCTGATTCCGAGGGGAACCTATGTAACAATTTCAACTTCTTAGTTCCAGCGAAAGTAGCAGGCCGTCAAGGGGGACAATTCCCCATTTTTTGCCCCTCCACGCCTGATTGTTCAAAAATCTTCTCTTGGCTGTTGTCTACAATGAAGGAGTAACCTTTATACCAATTTTTCCCTTTGGACCCCCATATTTAAGGTTTCTAGCTAAAGGGCTATGGTCAGGCCCTCCCGGTAGGAATTTCTATAAATCTCATCTGGGTGGATGTCTAATCGGTGGAAGAATCTATGTACCAAATTTCCTATTTCGCCCCTCGCCGTAGGCTTTTCCAAAAATACTGTCTTAGCTAATGTCTATACCAGGGGAGCAACCTTCATAACAAATTTCAACTTCGTAGCCACAGCGGTTTAGGCAGGCCGTTATGGCGGAACTTTTCGCTTTTTAGCCCCCATTTTTACCAGGTCCTTGGCGAATATTCCAAAATATACAAATTTCAACTTCGTAGCCACAGTGGTTTAGGCAGGCCGTTATGTCGGAACTTTTCGCTTTTTAACCCCCATTTTTACCACGTCCCTGGCGAATATTCCAAGATATACCTTATTAATGACTTAATACTGCAGGGAACACATATTTTAATGCCCACATTTTGCAAAACGAATCGCCTCACTTTATATCATTTAAAAAAAATCGATTTTTAAATCACTTGAATAACTTGCTCGCGTTGAAATATCTGTTCGTTACTTTATTTGAAATTTTATATATACAAAATAGAAACTCATAAATCACTGCGCTGGAAAATTAATCACTTAAGATGTCAAAATCATCACTTGAATTGTTTGAGCGTTGGTTTGAAATTTTTTCAAACTATTTAAAAAAACACACAATTTTTAAATTTTAATAATTTTTTACATAAAATTAGCTCCATGGCCACCAAACACTAGTCTATAACTTCACAAACCTTTGATTGTAAAATTGAAGACATAAATCCATTACCAATGCCTTTTTGGTAACCTCCGGTTGCCAGGAAGCGTAGTGTTGTTGCAAGTTTTGCTGACTTTGATATTGCAGAACCACGACGTGTTTGTTTGAGGAGAGGGGAAATTTCATTAAGAATGTAAGAAAAGGCTTTGTTACTTATTCTAAAATTGTTTTTATATCTAATGAAGAATTGTTATTGTCCATTTTTAAAAACGCTGGTTGGATTCTTCATCATGCGAGGAAGACGAGGTTTTAAAAAGTAACGAGTCATTTTTTTTGATTTTGATTGATTTTTTTTGCACAATTTTTTATACAAGACTAATTATAATTTTATAATCAAAATATAAAAAAAATTCAAATTGTTATTTTTTTTATTTATTTAATTTTCAATCAGCTGTTAACATTGGTGTTCCCAATAGCAAAAAAGTATGGATAAATGTAACAAATCAAACATAAATTCCATATATGCATAACACTGAAATTATTTTAATTTGGCAATTAAAGTGATAACGTAAAAGTCCAACGTAATGACATAGTGATTTATAAAATTCAATTTTTTTTACACTCGCGTTGGAGATAGAAAGTGAAATGTACGTGAGGCGTTGAACGCAGGGGATTTACAAAATTTGGGCATAAATTTCAGGTTTCTAGCCAAAGGGGTTTCGGCAGGCCGTCGAGGGGGAGTTTTCCTTTTGTTCCCCTCCCCGTCGTAATTGGCGATGAATGAGTAATAAAGTCAGTCAGTAACGTTATTCCTCTATATAACATATAGAAAATATATATATTTGTAAAAACTACAACCTCGAAAATAAGTTTTATGCAACTTGGTGGCTTTAAAACCATAATGTGCAAAAGTAATGATACAGTTGTGTTCCAAATGCCTTTTTATTAATATAACACAAAAAAAGAATTAAATTTATTATAAACTTAAACTTCTATTTACAAAAAACAAAAAAAAAAAGATTGACAAATGTCTTCATACGATTTGTACATTAACATAAAATTTTGTTCAGGTAATAACAGTTATTACTTTTAATAAAATCAATACTTCGTTGGGTCATCATCGGCATCTATAACTGCCTTTAGTTGTCTGTCCATTAAAGCAACCAAATTTTTGAGTTCTGCAGAAGTAATATTTTGCTTTCTTGAAGTTTCTCTTTAAGCAGTAGGGCATTAGTAATATTATTTTTTCGTTGTAGAATATTCCATACTAAATAATATTCAATAATTTTGAGGCGGTATGTACAGCTGTCATGGGGCATGGTATTGTAGCTAATCTCAGGCAATTTGAGTAATGTGCTTCGGTTTTTTATCTTATTGAAAAATCATTAACTGATAGTTTAAAATTTTGTTCCCAAATAGATTTGTACTGGTAACGATCTATATTACTTTCAATAAACACTAACTTTCCTACTCCAGAAGCAGCGATATCACGCTGCCTCAAAACCATCACGCTGCCTCCACCATTTTAGCCATAGTTTATCTCTCCCATGACTTCCAAACATATTATACTTCGAATCGTTAATGAACAAAATTTGTTTCCAGAAGTTAATGTCCTTTTGGGCTAATTCTTAGCGAAGTTTGCGATTTTTTCGCTAATTAGGGGTTCCTTGCGAGGGGTTCTACTATGGGCACCATTAATATTTTAAGTTCTTTGTATAGTTCGTGGATGTACAATAATTTTCTAGTTGCGAATTCTTCCGCTAATTATGTGTCTCTACGATTTAGTTTCTTTCTATGGCCAGTACGCAGATTGTTTTCAATTATACCAGTATTTTTAAAGTTACTGAATATTGTCTGATCTGTGGACTTACTTAAATTCAAAAACTGATGTTTCACCAAAAGATTTTCCTTCAGTCCTGTATTTTACAAAAAAGTTTCGGACATCAATTGAAATTTCTTTACGAAAAGCCATTATATCAATTAAATATTTATTAAAACTGTCTAAATGTCAACTGAATATTATTTTATGCAACCATTTAACATAACAAGAAAAGTAAAAAATAAATAACCGCACTTTTCTGAGAGTATTCAACAGCAAAAGTAGTAAGAAATTTTTTAAATGCTTTTTAATTGTTTTTCATTAAAAATATTTAAAGGTTATATCGTAATTTTTATTAGCGAATAGCAATAAAAATAGATTTCAAACAAAACGATATCTTTATTTTTATATTTATCGTTGTGTTGGTCTCACAAAATGGCGAAAATTGTGGTCCTACGTAGACTTTTGTCGGCCACTGTATGTAATTTTACATCATATGATAAAAGTAGTTATATTTTTTCGGTACATTGAGTGTTAAATTTTATAACATATTGTTACGATTTTACCCTTTATAAAATCGTTGATTTATTTACAGTAGCGGACAAAAGTCTACGTACGACCCCTTTTTCTTAAATTTACCTTGTCCTAATGCATTTAAAAAAAAGGAAAGACGCATGTTTGTTTTAAATCTTATAATTATATAAAAAATATCAAAATAATATATATCTCCAATATTAACTTTTAAAGTTATTTACAAAAAACTTAAAAAAGGCACTGACAAAAGTGTACGTACGAATTTAAAAACGCGAAATTATATGGAAAAATAATAATAAATAACAATATTTAATATTTTGTTGGGCCACCACCAGCATCGATGACCGCTTGCGACCGTCTGGGCATTGAAGCTACTAAATTATCGAGCTCTTCCGGCGTTATTTTCTGCCACTCCTGTTGCAGCTTCTCTTTTAGAGTTGGAGCACCACTAATAGCGTGCTTTCGGATCTTTCGCTCCAAAATTTCCCACACGTGTTCTATTATGTTCAAGTCCGGGCTTTATGGAGGTGAATACAACTGTCGTGGAGCATAATACAGCAGCCAGTCCTTCACTACCTGTGACGTATGCTTGGGATCATTGTCCTGTTGGAAGATCCAGCTCGTCCCTAGGCATAGTTTTTCCACGGATGGCTTCAAATTGTGTTCCAATATGGACTTGTATTGAAAGCGATCCATAATGCCTTCAACGAATGCCAGATTTCCAACGCCTGAGGCTGCAACTGCTCCCCAGACCATAACACTGCCACCACCATGCTTCACAGTCGGCATTAGGTTCTTGGGATCCATAGCATTGTTTGGTTTTCTCCAAACTTTGGCTTTTCCATCGTATCCAAATATATTGTATTTGGACTCATCCGTAAATAAAACACGTTTCCAGAAGTACAGTCCCTTATTTATATGCGTTTTTGCGAACTCCAAGCGAAGCTTCTTGTTTTTGTCGCTTATAAGGGGCTTCCTGCGAGGAATTCTGCTGTGAAATCCTTCATTATTGAGGGTCCTTGTTACAGTGCGTGGGTGAACAACAATTTTGGATCTCTCAGCTATGTCCTGGGCCAACTTAGTGGCATGAACTCTGGGATTTCGTGGCATGAACTGGGATGGAACTTGATTTTTTATAGTTATTTAATATGGTCTGCACCGTCGATTTGCTTAAATATAATAATTTTCCTATTTCGCCAAATAATTTATCATTTCTGTGTTGAATAACTAAATTTCGCACATCCGCAGAAATTTCTTTGCGTGGAGCCATTTTTCCGATCGTGCACTTTTTGAAATGACAAAATGCAATAAATTCCAAGAATAATTCAAAGAATATACATAAAATGAAACAAACGGTAATTTACCGTAATATTTTAGGTGAGAAAAGTATGTAGCAAAAAAGAGTGAAAAAAACGTATGTAGACTTTTGTCAGTGCCTTTTTTGAGTTTTTTGTGAATAACTTTAAAAGTTAATATTGGAGATATATATTATTTTGTTATTTTTTATACAATTATAAGATTTAAAACAAACATGCATCTTTACTTTTTTTTCAAATGCATTAGTACAAGGTAAATTTAAGAAAAAGGGGTCGTACCTAGACTTTTGTCCGCTACTGTACCATTTAAATAAATCGAGTTCTTTTCTTTATTGCAATTACTAAACACTGTTTGAAATTTTTTATAGCACTATTTATTTACAACAGGCACTAAAATTACAGAAACACACTTAAATATCAGACTTTATTTACACGATTTAGATATACTAAACGTTAGCCACACTTTAGTTCTTCACACTCTGCGTTTTACTTATAAACTGAACCGCTGCGTCACCGAGTACCAGTATTGATATGAGTAGTTAGGTATTCTAGTTATTTCCAGTTTATTACAATACTAGAATTTTCCAGCTGTCGAAATTCGTGTAGAAATTTCTTGTAGCACTGCCGCTCACTTAAGCCTGTTCGTCCCGAACAGACATAGCTATTCCTTTTCCATAGTTGGCTAGTCGTTCTAGATGAACAACCTTCATTTTGGACCTTGGACTCTAATCTTTCTGTATTCTCTATACCACATGATTTAACCTTTTAATTATTCTATAGGGTCCGTCCCAATGCGTTTGTAGTTTATGAGATAATCCTTTCTTTCGTTGCGGGTTAAACAGCAGAACCAGCTGACCCTCATTAAATCCTTCAGAATTTGCTGCCTTATCGTACCTCGCCTTCATCTTATCGCTGACTATTTTAATTCGATGGCGAACAAAGTCATGAAGCTCGTTAAGGTCTTCTTGTTCCCGGGAAGCGTTGTCGTTGTCTTTATCTATAGCAGCGGGCTTAACACCAAATTCTAAATCGCCTGGCAATTTAAGTTCCGTTCCGAAAATAATTTTCGCAGGTGGAATCGTGAACAGCCGATCTATATGCCATCAGAAATTTGGGGATGTGTTCGTCCCAGTCCTTCTGATGAGTACTGACCACTTTTCTTAAGTATTCTTCTAAAGTGCGATTGAATATTTCGACCATACCATCAGATTACGGATACAGCGGGGTGGTTCTTGTTTTTCTTATTCCATACAACACACATTTCCTTGAAGATAGCAGATTCAAAATTCCTTCCCTGGTCAGAGTGTAATTCTATCGGAACACCGTACCGGCACACCCTGTTGTTCACAAATGGGCTTATTACCGTTCTGGCTTCCTGGTTCGGTATAGCGTGTACCTCAGGCCATTTACTGAAATATTCGATCACTACAAGAACGTAACGGTTTCCGGAATCACTGACAGGGAAAGGGCCTGCTACATCCATTGCTATCCGCTCAAATGGAGCAGCCGAGTTGTATTGTTGAAGTTTCCCACGACTTCTCTGCGATGCATTGCGTGCAATTTGCTATCCAGTCGCTTACAGCTTGCTGGCAGCCGACCCAGTAGAATCGTCGTTTTAACTTCTCTAGGGTTTTCGTGACACCGAGATGACCACCACTGGGACCGTCATGGAACTCTTTTAACACTTCGTCTATTTTGCTTGACGGCACCACAATTAGCTTTGTCTCAGTTTTGCCGTCCGCACTTTCCCATATGCGGTACAAGCAGTGAATAATTACCCGTGGACTGTTCCACTGGGCCCAATACGCCTTCATTAGCGGGCTTTCAGCTGATATTTGTTCACGGGTAGGCCTCCTGTCCTCTGTTTTGGCTGACATAATTTTTGACAGTATGGGTTCATTTTGTTGCGCCGCCGACCAGGCTTCACTTGACTCAATATGCGTTAGTCTTATATCAACAATGCACTATTTTCCTTCAGCCCTCGAACAATGTTTCACTCTAAATTACAGGGGCGTCTTGAAAGGGCGTCCGCATTGCAATGCTTTATGCCTTTCCTGTGCTCGATGCTGAAATCATAGCTTTCAATCCAACGAGCAAGCTGTCCTTCTGGTTGTTTGAATTGCAGCAGCCACCTGAGTGCAGAAAGTTCTCGACTGTAATAGCCTATGACTTTTTCGGTTCCATTGATAACCTGCGAAAGCACACCTCCTATTCCGTATCCGCTTGCATCGCTATCCAGCACAAGGATATCCAAGAATCGGTGCCGTACATAATGACTCCTTGAGCCTTAGGAATGCTTGTTCTTAAGCTTCACCCCAATGAAATGGTCGCACCTTCTTAGTCAGATCTTGTAGACTTGCAGCCACACTGGCGAAATTTGGTACAAATCGTCGGTAGTATGTGCAGAGACCTAGAAAGCTGCGCAACTCGTGCAGATTTTTCAGGCAAGGCCAATCTTTTACAGCCCGAATCTTATCTTCATCGGTTGATATACCCTCTGCAGTTACGCGGTGCCCCAAATACTTGACTTCCCTCTAAAATAGTGTACATTTTTTTTCGCTAAGCTTGAGTCCAGCCGCAGATATTCGCCTTAAGACTTCTGCAAAGTTCTTCAGGTGCTTATCAAAAGTGTTTTCCACGACAATTATGTCGTCAAGGTAAACTAGGCAAGTCTTCCAGTGGAGTCCTTTTAGCACATTCTCCATTAACCGCTCGAATGTTGCTGGAGCATTGCAGAGTCCAGAGGGCATCACATTAAACTGCCATAATCCGTCACCTTTGCTAAAGGTAGTTTTTTCCTTGTCTTGCTCACAAATTCCTACTTGCCAATAACCACTTTGCAAGTCCAATGTGGAGAACCATTTTGTTCCTGCTAGCGTGTCTAGAGTGTCGTCAATTCTCGGTAGTGGATAGCTGTCCTTCTTGGTGATATCGTTTAGTTTTCTGTAATCAACACAGAATCGGGTGCTGCCATCTTTTTTCTTAACTAAAACTATGGGCGAGCTCCATGGGCTAGAAGATGGTTCAATTACTCCACTAAGCTCCATTTCGTTGACTAACTCCTTTACTTCATTTCGTTTTGCTAGAGGAATACTTCTGGGCGCCTGCTTTATTGGCCTCGCTTCACCAGTATTTATTTGGTGTTTTACAATCGCCGTTCTTCCTTGACTTTGGTTTCTCATGGCGAAGACAGAGCCGTATTTCCTGATTAATTGTTTGGCTTTATTTCTATCAGGCGGCGCCAGTTCTTTTACCCATTTTTCCACATATTTTTCCAGCATCTCTCGATCTTCAACGGACGCATTGGAAGGTTCCAAGTTCTTTTCGCAACTGATTATTGCTTCTGGCGCAGTACATTTGCTATTTCAGAGTTCGCTCTTATAACTTTTTCACAATTTGATAGGTTCAGTACTCTTACAGGAACTCGTTTGTCTTTGCTGGTTTTCACGAGGGCTTTCACTGTTATTAGGTCACTTTTTATTTCTGATGGTTCTACCACCCACAAGCTGCTGTACTCACAATCTCCCTCCACACGCATCCATACTAAAGTTTCTGCCCATGCTGGTAGTTTTTGGTGGCTGATGGTAACTAGCTTTCTTACCTGATCCTCGCGTTCATATCCAACACAAAGCGGTATTTCAACATTCTGCCAAATCATAACTTTTTGCAACATATGCAGGTTAATGCCGTGACTAATCATAAAATCTGCACCAATAATTACTTCGTCCACAATATCGGCAGACAGAAGTAGCTGTTCGCAAACTTACCCCGTGCAATGGTTCAACTGGCTTTCTAATTATATCGGGCCTGATGATGGACTGTGATGCTCCTGTATCTATAGTTAAAATGTGCTTTTGTCCGTTGATGCAACCATAAGCAGTAAGATTGCTTTTACCCTGCTGTGCTATTGATATGGAGATTGTGGGGCCATCGGTTGTGGGAGCTAGCTCATGCCCCGTAGTGCTAGCTCTTTTTAGTTTAATGGTGACTTGAGGTGATTGCTGATCGGCTCGGAGGCTTTTTCTGGGTGCTTTGCAGTTTCGCTGAAAGTGCCCCACTTTACCGCAGTTGTAGCATTTGTCCTTCAGTTTGCTTCGCTTTTCACCTAATGCCTTCATAACTGCCTCTGTTAACTTTGTGCTTATATCCTTTTCAGCAGTTACTTCGAGGTTACGCACCTTGAATATTTGTGGCTTGGAAATCACCTTCGCAGTCTCTTGGGCCAGCGCGAATGAGACAGTTTCAGCAAATGTCGATTTCTGCGTAGCACATCGCATGTCTCACATCAGAATCCCGAATTCCATTCACAAATGCTTCAATTTTGAACTGATCTAAGAATGAATGGTTTTCGCCTGGATAAGTTACCTGCACCAACCGCTCAATTTCTGTCGCAAAATCTTGCAATGATTCATTTGCCTTCTGCAGTCTACCTCTTAGTTCCATTCGATAAATTTCTTTTTTGTGTTCGCCACCATACTTTCGCTGCAGTGCCACCATTATGTTGTCATAATTATTTCAGCAGGTGATTGGCACACTTTCTAGAATTTCTGCAGCGTTTCCTTTTAAGGCCAGAATCAACTCTATAGCTTTTTCTTCGATGTTCCACATATTTCTGGCGGCAACTGTCTCGAACTGGAACTTAAAAACATTAAACGGTATGCTGCCATCAAAAGTAGGGGCCTTTGCTCTACCAGAACTTTCCTGAATAATTCGTACTGGACTCTCTTGACATTGGAGATTATTTACTTTATTTTCTAGATCTTCTATTTTTTTCTCAACGTCATGCTCTAAGTCAGAAACTCGTTTCTCAACCTCGGAAATCTCTAGAAGTTTCTTGAAACTTTTCTTCCATCTTCATTAGCAATTTCTCGTTCGTCTCCATCTTGGTTAAAAGTTTCTCGTTGTCTGCTCTAGAAGTTTCTTAAAGTTTCATTTCCATCTTAGTAAACAGTTTCTCGCTGTCTGCTCGAGAAGTTTCTATTTTTTCCATCATAGCAGCAAACATTGCGCTTAGCTCCATATTACCTTCTGTTTTACGGGTACTAACCCCCATTGCTTTTTTTCATCAAATTCGTAAGTCGCAATGTCAATGTTACGCCGCTCGAATTCCTCCGTTTTTGCAATTCCGTCTTATTACCTTCTGTCGGTAGCTCCAACTTGCTCAATTCCTTCTTGAGCTGTTCCACCTTAAGCTCCTCCAATTTCATGACTGCTTATTATTTTGCAATCCCACTTCTGACACCAATTGTTACGATTTTACCCTTTATAAAATCATTGATTTTATTTACCTTTTAAATAAATCGAGTTCTTTCTATATTGCAAATAATAAACACTGTTTGAAATTATTTATAGCTCTATTTATTTATAACCGTCACTAAAAGTTACACTTAAATAGCACACTTTATTTCCACGATTTATAGATAGACTAAACGTTACTTATAAACTGAACTGCTGCGTCACCGAGTACCAGTATTTATATGAGTAGTCAGGTGTTCTAGTTATTTCCAGTTTATTACAACACTAGAATTTTCCAGCTGTCGAAATTCGTGTAGAAATTTCTTGTAACAATATTTAATCAAATAACAATTTCTTAATTAGGTTTCCTAGTTTCTAAAAGTTTGTTTTGTTCATTTTTTATTATTATATTTATTGACCATAAAATCGAGTAACAACAAAAATTTTTATAAAGGGTTTCACTTTCATACTTTGTTTTTTGTTTAATTTTAGCACAAAACTTAAATTTTGTTACGAGTTTGACAGTTAAATTCAGCTTAAATCGCTTTTTGAATAACGTACACAATATAATTAATACTGCATTTCCATATACATATACATGTTTTGCTAAAAATACGTGTTTTGGTACATATTTTCCCATATATTTTTATGCGAGCAAAACATCTCAAACAACGTGTTCAATTTTAAAACATATCGAAAATAGTCAGATCAACATTGAATTGTGTCTATACTACTCTGTGTTATCCATTCATGGAGAATGATAAATTCGAAAAAATGGCATTTTAATTTGACAAGTTCGAAAAAAATTTTAAGCGTTATTCAAGGTGATGGTAATACATATAAAAAAGTTTAAATATATATAAAAAAGAAAATTTAATAAATCGAACAAAAAAAATGGCAACAAAAAGTTAATTTTTTTTATTTTATTTGTAATGAATATAAAACGTCAAATTAATTTCGAAAATTCGAACACTCAAAGCACATTTTTGCTAGTGGAAACTGTTTGAAATGTTTTCCTCAAAACATGTTATTTTGGTCATAATGGAAACATGGAATTAGTCAGATAACGAAAAAAAAATTTCGGTAAAATTAAGTTGGGTGTTTAAATTTAATTTTTTCTGTACATTTTTAATGAAGATAACCTAAGCTTTAATCGTTTTTTAAATAACAAACACACTATAATTTAGTTAGATAAAAAAAAATATATTTTTTTTTTAAGTTGGGGTTTTAAATTTGATTTTTTCTGTATATTTTGAATGAACATAATCTCTTTTAAATAAACATAAACATTGCTTAAACATAGTCCTATCATAGGTTAAAAACTATTTATGTTTTATTATTTTAAAGAGTTACATTATATATTTTTAAGTGGAAAATAAATTAATAAATACATAAATGAATGTGTAAATTAAACTATTTTTCTAATAATAGAATTTAAATAACCTTGCTGTTCATCTTCAAGTATCTGTTAAGCTTCTTCATCTAACAATTGAGGTCGATTTCCACTTTTGTCGGATGTTGGACAAATATGGATCTGATATGCAAAGCAAAATAGTGAGAAGATCTAATTTAGTATAACATCTAGATATTTTCTTGTGTTATGCTACATCTGCATTACTCTTTAACCTTATCTATTTCTCAATGGATGATGATGTTTACTTAATTAAAAAGGTGCAAGAGTTTTAAAATATTTGATTTTTGATAAAAATCCAATAATGTTAAATAGAGATAGTAACGCGAGGGAAAATTAAGTCACACTCACAAAGAAGAACAAAATTTTCAATCACGCCAAGGATCATAAAACTAAACCAAATTCTGTATTATATTTCCAATGAACTATAATATAGAAGATGGAGAAGAGTTCCTAACATCCTCTGGACCTGAAAAATTCTTTATTGAAAGCTTTCCTCCTGTTACTATGCAATACAAAATACACAAAATGTGGATAGTTGTTTCGTCTCCCTTAAGACAGCCGACACAGAGGCGATTCCAACAGATTCATCTTCCACATATGGTAGTTCAATCCGAAGTGTCCGGTAAGAAACCCTGTTAGTAACCTAATGTCGCTTCTAGCAAGGTCCAAAATTTTCCCATTGGAAAAGGGGTTGACCAGTAGTTTCGCCTGTCTCATCCCGAAAAAATTGTTCCAAATGTCCTTTGGTAGTTCGCCCACCTTAAACAGGGCTGCTATGGTGGACCAATTCACCCCACAGTACGGTTCAGGTCCCACCAAAGGTGTGAAAGAACCCATTCTAGCTAGTTCTTCCGCTACCTTGTTACCAACCAGAGAACTGCAAAATCAACTTTTTTCTTGATTTAATCATACACAAAAATTCTTGTTCACTTTTAATAATTCAACAAAATTCACTGTAAAATAAAATCAGCATCGGTGTGAAATTGGAATCAGTGTGAATCATCTGTCGTTTATGTTTTATGCAAATGCAATCACTTAACAAAAAGTCAGCTTTGAATATATCAGAAAAAACAACAAACAACGCGTATGAGTGTATTCACAATTAAAACAAAATAGAAACACATTTTATAAGGGTGTGGTTTTGTAGAAAAACATTTTATGTATATTAGGGCGGGTCTAAAATCCGCTTTTTTAGAATTTTTATTAGTAATCAAAATTTCCTTATTTGTAAAATATATAAATATTTTTTTGGAAAAAAAATTTAGGTCGATATCTCAGGCTTGCCTAATCCGGAAAAATTTAAATATTGTCTAATTTTTTTTTTTCATCTATTTTGATTGGAAAATTAGGCAATATTTAACTTAAACCGGATTGGGCGAGCCTGAGATGTCGACCTAAATTAAAAAAAAAAATTTCACAAAGAACAATATTTTTAGTATTCCTAATGAAAATTATAAAAAAACATATTTTAGACCCACCCTAATATACATATAACGTTTTTTTACAAAACCACCCCCTTTTTATAGATAAGAAACTATTTTGTTTTAATTATGATTACACTCATACACGTTGTTTGTTGTTTTTTCTGATTTATTCTACATCAAAATAATTATTGTTGGCTCGAATGAACAGAATAAAACAATGGTTTAACAACGACCGATGATTATAAACCAGTGACAAAACAATTTGCACATCGTTTGATTGATTTAAAATCATCAACAAATATGTGTGTTGGAGTATATTCAGCGTTTGAACGCAAAGACAATTTATTCTTGTGTTGATTGCGTATGAACGTTTTGCAATCAGCAAATGCAGTTCTCTGTTACCAACATGTCCACGATTACCTGGTATCCACTAAAGAGTAACCCTGCTACGCGCGGTCAACTGTTGAAGGGTATCAAAACACTTAAGAGCTATTCCTGAAGTGAATGTCCAAGACGACAAAGTCTGGAATGCCGCTCGGCTATCCGAGAAGATCCAAATATATGCGCCCTTTTTTCTACTCACTTATTCAAGTGAGTCTCACCCTGACCCTACTGTTAAGTATTAAATTCAGCTTTTATAAATTATGTGCTTACATGAAACTGTCAGATTTTTTACACAAGTTTTCAGATCTTGAGGGAGAAAAATGGATGTAGCTTCCAAGTGTCTGAAAATACGGAAAATACAGAATGTGGTATATGTCAAGTGCAAAATGTCATCGTATATAACAAGATCATTCTTTTTGAAGGCTTTTGATGCTGAGAAGTTACAGGGTGGGCCATTTAAAATCTTAAATTTGAATCGGCTATAAAATAAGCACTGATTATTTTTTCAAATTTCTGGTTTTATTGGAAAGGTTGAACTTTGTCATTTAAGAATGCAACACAATATCATTCAGTCTCTGGATTGTTTGCGTAACATTTATCCTTAATGGCACCCCACAAAAAATAATCCAAAGGGCTCAAATCACAGCTCCGAGGCGGTTAATTGATATCACAATTTCGGCTGATTATTTGATTTTCAAAAATAGTGCGTTAAATATCGATGGTTGCATTGGCTGTGAGATTTGGCCCCGTCTTGTTGAAACCAAATGTCGTTCATGTCATTCTCTTCAATTTTTCGAAACAAAAATTCGTTGAACATGATACGCTCACCGTTAACGGCAACGGCGGATCCTTGCTCATTTTCGAAGAAAAATGGCCCAATGATGCCGCCAGCCCAAAATCCACACCAAACAGTGGATGCATTTTCTTCTCAATAGTCACGTGTGGGTTCTTTAAACCCCATATGCGGCAATTTTGCTTATTGACATAGGCACCGAGATGAAAATGAGCTTCATCTGAAAACACGATTTTTCGATAAAATTCTTCATCTCCTGCTAAACAATCTTCAGCCCATTGGGCGAAGCGAAAACGCATCGGATGGTTTTGAGGCTTCAGTTGTTGGATCAATTGAACTTTGTAAGCCTTCATACCGAGGTCTTTATGCAAAATTCTTCTCAAAGAAGAGCAAGAAATGTTAAGTTCCTGAGAACGATGACGAGTTGATGTTGATGGATGTTCTTGGACATTCTCAGCCACATCAGCAGTGTTTTCGATTGAACTCACAGGACGAGAACGTATACGGGTTGGTTTGTCCAATAACGATCCATTTTTATGAACTCGCTTCACAAATTGAGGCACAAACTGAACTGAAGGCCGATCTCTTCTTGAAAATTTTCCACGTAAATTTCTTACAGTTTGCGTTCAAATTTTGTTCGAGTGTACAGCGTCCCATTTTGCAAATGTCAAACAATAACCTGAAAATAAAAATGAATGTTATTCTCTACCTTTCAAGGTCAAAGTAATCGGTAGTTCAAATTTAAAATTTTAAATGGCCCACCCAGTATAATCCAAAAAGTAGGGCATATTTTGAGTATTTTGATCTTTTTTTAAAAAAATATTTATACAAAAAGTCTGAGTAATACCCAAATTTAGTTCTTATTGCATTGATAGAAAATATACTATATAATCCAACAATAATTCACACCTAAAGTATCAAAATTTATAAAACATTGTTACAGAATTTGAATAACCTCTCCTAGTTAGTTTTAATAAATGGATTTCATTTCATAGAAGCAAATAAATAAATTATCATCATCATTAAATATTGCAGTTCCATGTGGTTTGTGGCAAAGATCTTGTGATAAAACTAAAACTGGATCAGCAATAAAAGTGGCAGAAACAGTGCCATCTATAACGTCCTACTGCACTAACAATAATTTACAATTAAAAACTACCAATGCTCAATGTATTTATAATTTAAATTCTTGTACCAATAATCAACAAACGCAAATAAATTGCAGTGGAATTCATAAAAATATAATCCAAACAAATGGTAGTAGTGTTTTAAACCCTGATCTCAGTGTTCAATACAATACCAACACCTCTAAAATGGTGGGTTCAGAAACACAGCTACAACAGCAGCAAAGCAAACTTAATCAGCGTCTTCAACAACAACATCATCAGCAATCATCACAACTTCAACACCATCAGCATTCATTGCGCTTGGCCACACGTTCAATTGTAGGAGATGTAACTTCTACTGTCAATACTAATTTACAATCATCAACATCCGAAGAATATGGTTCCAAATTAGCAGTTGCCAACTCATCATCATTGCCAGGTACAGAATTACTAGTAACTCAATTTTCCAGTAACTGTAATTTCAAAGATGCGTCAACTTGTACTGTTGATGATTTAGATAATCCACAAAATGTGTATACTACTGAAAGTGCTGCTAATAACATGAGTAAAATTATTAAAAACGAAAGTAGAAAAGGCAATTGCAGCAATTCCTTAAATACACAGAGTGATTATGTTACAAATATAAACACCGCTCTGAGTAGTCAAGAAAAGTATTATAAAATTGTACATCAAAAACAACATCAGCTTCAAAATGGAATTACCGACAGAAGCTGTTATGCTAAGACTATGCCACAACCAGGTACATAAATACCTACATACATTGTTAAAACAAAAAAGTAAACATGACCTTGTTATATATGTCATTTGTCTCTTATTGGAACTAAATCGTGATTACCCAGAGCTATTAGCGTTATTCACTCCAGGTAGCAAACTGGTCTCACAAGCCATGCTAGACTTTGCAATGAAAGGGAAAATTATGTTAAAATGTTTGTCAGTAAGGCCCAAAAACTGCTGAAATCAGTAGAATATTTTTGCAAAATATTGGAAAAAAATAATTGCTATAAAAATTTTTAAATGCGAATATCAAACTATTCTTAAATTAGCAGAAATATTTACTAGCCTAATTCTGGCACAATAAAGATCAGGATGGTGCAGCCACTAGGTAAGGATAAACCCACCATCACAGACGTGTGCCCTGCATGTGGAAAGGGCACGGCTAAACTGAATCATTTAGGTCCCAGCTCTGTCTGTACCCATCCTATTGATGTGGCCCGCTTCCTGGATCTGGACGTAGATGCGTCCTCGGACGAACAATACTAATTTAACACTATTTTACATACATTTTAGCCTTAACTGCTACAACAACAACAAATTATTTTTGCTATTTTTAGTCTAATAGCATTCAGCAAATAAATCTGCAGATTTTGTTATTTACATTTATCTAAAATTTTCTTATAATACTGAACCCCAGAATACGTATTTTCGTTTTTTTCCTTTTTCGGCTTTAAAATTCAATACAAATTTAAATCGAAAACATGAATAAAAATTAAAATGCGTATTTTGAATGTATTCTAAAACAGTTTTTTTTTTTTAGTTTTGGTCTACTAAACTAAAATTTAAAATAAATATAAATAAAATTTAGTAAATTTAACAGACTTTTGCTGCCTTACTAATATTTAAAAAACAGATTTCTCGGGTCCCTTTTTAACTAAGTTTTAAAAGTTTTTCTGCAGTTTATTCAGTTTTATGTATATGTGTTAAGGTGCTCCTCCAGAAATCGGGTCCAAAAAAGTAAATGTTCAATAGAAACAATTGATATTCGCAAGTATCGGAGAACTACAGCTAGTTTTTCTTACTTAAATCGTATGAATCTATTTTAGAAATACTAATTAAGCAAGTGGCACTCAACAAAATAAATGTTATTAAAATCTTAAAACTTTAAATATTTCATTAAATGCATTCATTAGTAAGCGTCAGAGTTCGGCCAAGACCGGCGTTGCCAAAATTTGAATTGAATATTTTCTTTACATTAAATTTGTTAATTTCGATTAGAAATACATTAATTTGAGTGTAGGCATATAGGCTTATTTCTTCCTATCTTGATGGAAGGAGCCAGTTCGTTTGAATTGGCCAGATGTTTTCTAATGTCACAATTAGACTAACATCAACGAAATTTAACAATTTATATTTGTCCTATATATTTTACAGTTTATGTTATGAACTTTAATACACTAAATATAAAATTTATAAAAAAGAATATGATTATATGATCTAAAATCCTACTAATACTATTCATTTACAAAATAATAGATCAACAATACATAAAAACATAAATATAAATTGTTAAAATTCGTTTCGGTTGACACAACCGAAAATACTAAGTACTTTTTTATATTAAAATATTTTTGGATAATTTAAAAACTGGTTTGACAATTTTAAAACATTTTTAGGCAATTTTAAATAATTTTTGGATAATTTTAAAACCATTTTGGGCAATTCACATAATTTTAAAATTATTTTCGATAATTCTAAAACATTTTTACACAATGTAAAGAAGTTTTAAATATTGTTGGCCTGCTATTTGGTAAATGAATGGTATTAATAGGATTTTAGATCATATAATCTTATTCTTTTTTTATTAATTGGTTTTTATTGCAAAGAAACATGAAAATTTTTATTAGTAAATTATAGAGAATAAAAATTGAAAAATTCCACAAGAGCCAGGATAGAATACTTAGTATTTTGGGTTGACGCTACTCAACCTCCTCAGTATCCACGCTCTCCCCTATTTATTATTGCTTATTGATGATTGTCTATTTTAATTGAGTGTTTGGAAACAAATTAACAAACTGGAAAACAACACACAATTAGACTAACATCAACGAAATTTAACAATTTATATTTATCCTATATATTTTACAGTTTATGTTATGAACTTTAATACACTAAATATAAAATTTATAAAAAAGAATATGATTATATGATCTAAAATCCTACTAATACTATTCATTTACAAAATAATAGATCAACAATACATAAAAACATAAATATAAATTGTTAAATTTCGTTTTGGTTGACACAACCGAAAATACTAAGTACTTTTTTATATTATATAACTTACTAATAAAAATTTTCATGCTTCTTTGCAATAAAAAAACAATTTATAAAAAAAGATGATTATACTAGCGAGCAAAGCCCGCTACGTTGTTACCGTAGACAATTATTGCACGGGCTAAAGCCCGGGTTTGCCCGGGCTGAAATTTTGTGCAAAGGTTCCTCCTCCGGTGTAGACATTCACCTAGGTCGGATTTTTGGAAATGTGTACGGGGAGGGGCTTTTGCCTCCTTAACGGGCTGCCGACACCGATTTTGCCAGAAACTTGAAATTTTATATATGTTTCGACTCATTGATCAGCTAGAATTTAGAATTTTGGCCAGGGCCGTGGTAAAAATGGGGGTTCAATGGACGAAAACTGCCTCCTAACGGCTTGCCTAAACCTCTGAATCTAGTAAGTTGAAATTTGGTTTGCAGGTTCCTTCTCCAGTGTTGAGAACAGATATGACCGAATTTTTAGACATTAGATAATACGGGATTTTAGAAAAAACGAGGAGGAGGGGGCAAAAAGACAGAAAATTCTACCCCTTGATATTTTTTTTTATAATATTTAAGTGCATTACTATTTTTTTACCCGATAATGAAAGTGCTTTTATGTACTGAATTAGCCACGGAACCAAAATTGTGGAAACATTTCCAAATGAGTTCCCTCTCTGCGGGGTAGTACTTCTATTTTTGCCCGTTAGTTAAAAAGATCACTATAATCGACTTAGAAGGTGTTAACATTTTTAATACAGTCATTTTGTAATCAAATATTTATATTTCTAAGCTTATTTACCTAATTAAACTTAGGTGACTGAATTATGTGTCCACTTAACACTCAATATTCTAAGACTTACTGATTGCTAGTTTGAACATTTCAAAAACAAATCGCTCAATTCTTTTTTGTTTAAAATGAAAAGTAAAATATCTACATATTTGATATTTTTGGAATGAACAAAAAGTTAAGGAACCGCTATAATTGTACTTACAAAAAAATGTTTGTACAATGACTTAATTGTGTGACCACGACTGTAGGTTCCTCCGGTCTGCTCACACTGATTTAGCTAGAAAGCTAAAATTTGCAATATGTGTTACTTGAAGTATGGGTTAACTAATCGATCAGGTATATTTTAGAATTTTGGCCAGGAACATGGTAAAAATGGTGATTTAAAGGGAAAAATTCTCCCCCTTGACGGTGTGGCAAACTCGCTGAACCACGAAGTTGTATTTTCTTAAATTTCTGCGGGGAGGGACAAAAAGGGAGAGTTGAGCTAGGAATTTTAAATTTATTACGAAGGTTATTCCTCTGGTGTAGACAACAGATAAGTCCGGATTTTCGGCAAACTCTAATGGTAGGGCCAAAAGAAGGGAAATTCTACCCCTTGATGACATGCAAAAACCCTGGAGCTAGGAAGGTGAAATTGGATATGAAAGTTCTTCATCCAACGTAAACACCAGCAAAGATTGAATTTTTAGAAATATTACGGGAAGGGACAAAAAGGGGAAATTTACCCCTTTGACTACCTGCCAAAACCCCTGGAACGAGCAAATTGAAATTTGGTATGTAGGTGCCACATCCGAGGTAATTTGGTATGAAGATTCATACTCTGGCGTAGACATCATCTAGGAGGGATAAATTTCGTTCGTATAAAAAAAGGGTCAACCTGTGGCTGTTTTATAAAAATAGATTTCTCGGCATGACTTCGGGACCTGGCCTATATTTATTATCGCAGTATACTAACACTCTAATAGAGCTATATCTCGCTTAGTTTTCGAACTACCGGCCATATCAAAAAAGTACCATTTTACAAAATGGCGAATATCTAATGTACATCAGAGAACTGCAAAATCAACTTTTTTCTTGATTTAATCATACACAAAAATTCCTGTCCACATTTAATAATTCAACAAAATTCACTGTAGAATAAAATCAGCATCATGTTACTGAACGCGTAATTCGGATCAGTTTGAATCATATGTCGATTATGTTTACTGCAAATTTAATTACTCAACAAAAAGTCAGCGTTGAATAAATCAGAAAAAACAACAAACAACGCGTATGAGTTTATTCATAATTAAAACAAAATAGAAACACATTTCATAAACGATATTGTTTACATTAGGGTGGGACTTAAATCCGCTTTTTTAGAATTTTTATTAGTAATAAAAATATTCTTCTTTGTGAAATATAAATATTTTTTTGGAAAAACAATTTAGGTCGATAAATCAGGCTTGCCTAATCCGGAAAAATTTAAATATTGTCTAAATTTTTGTATCTATTTTGATTGGAAAATTAGGCAATATTTAACTTTAACCGAATTGGGCGAGCCTGAGATGTCGACCTAAATTAAAAAAAAAAGTTTTCACAAAGAACAATATTTTTGGTATTCCTAATAAAAATTCTAAAAAACGTATTTTGGACCCACCCTAATATACATATAACATTTGTGAAATGTTTTTCTACAAAACCACCCCCTTTTTATAGATAAGAAACTATTTTGTTTAAATTATGATTACACTCATACACGTTATTTGTTGTTTTTTCTGATTTATTCTACATCAAAATAATTATTGTTGGCTCAAAAGAATAAAATCAATGGTTTAACAACGACCGATGATTATAAATCAGTGACAAAACAATTTGCACGTCGTTTGATTGATTTTAAATCATCAACAAATATGTGTGTTGGAGTATATTCAGCGTTTGAACGCAAACACATATTTATTCGTGTGTTGATTGCGTATAAACGTTTTGCAATCAGCAAAAGCAGTTCTCTGATGTACATTAGGGATATATTATGTACATTAGGGACATAACTTTTGTCATTTTTTTTTGCAAATTTCAAAATTTGCCTGGCAAGGCTGATGTTGCGGGTTCGATTCCTTGCGACGTCACCATCAATTTAGAAAAAATAATATGTGTGATTTCACCCTTCCTCATACATATCGCAACGTCCTCCTTCGGTGTTTTAATAGCACTTAACCCCACCGAAGTAAAATAACAAAACAGGGCTATTAACTAAAAAGCAAGCAACAACTGTTCTAAGATATATCATCTAGCCATTACAGTGATGCTATATTTGAAGTCTTTCTTTTTTCACCAATTTTCATCTCTCCTCTATCCCCTTTCCAAAGAAAGCAAAACATTACGAGTAATAAGAAGGAAGAATTTCTTGAGTGTTGCTTCTTTTAAAAAAAGAAAAAAAATTTTAGTACAATTTTTTTCTGTATCTATTTTTTCTGTTATTTTCCATTGATAAGCTTTTTTAGTTTTACCTTTCATTCCATAAAATGTATTTTTATTTTTATAAAACTCATATTTTATATTTTTGTTTTCTACCAATTTAAGTTTTGCCAATCATTACATTAATTTCTTAAAGAAAAAATTTTATTTGTAACTTTTTGTCAATAGGTGGCGCATGAGAGGGCATTCTCTCCATTAGCCATATTGTGCTACAATCAGACATTACGTTCTTAAAGAAAGAACATTGGTTGAAACTATTTTCCAATAGTTGGGGAGCATCAGAAAGTGCATTCTCTGATGCATATTCTGCTGTACAACTAGTCTACTTCAAAAGTTTTTTACATTATTTGTATAAAAAACACTTGAAAACATTTTTTAGTATATTGGTGGAGGGTATTCAAAGATTCGACACAGCCGAATTAAAGCCTTTTTTACTTGTTTTTGAATACGAATGAAAGTGAACTTATATGCTCCTATTATTTGTAAAAATTTTGTCAAAAATGAGGACTACTTTTTTCATCCCCTTGTAAACCTGGAAATCGTAGGAAGTATTTTGCTTATCATAAGATGCATCAAGCCACAATAAATGTTATGGATGTATTAGATCAAAGAATTTTTATATGTGAAAAAGCACGTTTTGTTATAAAGGAAAGTAAAAAAGAACGTTTTGTTAAAAAAATTCCGTTACAGTGTGCGAATTTTTTAACCGGTAATATTTTTTAAAATATCTTAAATTATCTTAGAAATTATTGGGTTTATTCCGGAGAAATAAAACACAATGCTTTAAAGTAAGAAGATTTATTACGACTAAAGTTAGAAAAGTTAGAAGAAAAGATAATTGACTAATTCAAAAACGAATAAGCATTAAAAGGGATACGGAAACATGGGTGTCTTCATACAGGGAGCCCCAAACTTTACCTGATTATGCTTCAATGTGGGATTTAAATGAAAGCTTACTATCAACTATAACTCCCAAACATTTGTGACAGCTAACAAATAAAATTTAAATTTTCCCTAAAAAAATATATATTTTCCGAAAGAAACGGTTTGTAGGCCCAAACATCATTACAAATTGAAACCTACCATTAAGGCATCAGTAAGTCTAAGAAGCAGAGATGTAGTATTAAAACCCTTACGAAAAGCATATTGTGACTCATAATTCCTAACCGAAGTTAAGTTGATCATCTGATATCTTAAAACATGTTCCGTGATATCTTAAAACACGTCCGTGACGAAAATAATTCGAACTGTTTTCAAGCCTGGGATATATAGAAGTGTACAAAATAGTATTCACCAAGTGTAAAATTACCTCAGATATATATGAAAAAACAAGTTTTATGAATTTAATTGAAATACCATCAACACCTACTGAACTAGACCTTACCTTATTAAGAGCTTCAAACAGTTCAAGCTCACTAATACAACAAAATGAGAAGGAATCATCGGAATCATATTAATAATCAAAGTTAATATCTTCCTGATGAGTAAAATTAATATTAAGAAAATAGTCATTAATAGTATCAGAATCTCACTCATAACCAAAATCATCAACTTCAATACCATCTCGAACCTCTAATAACTCTCCACATCCCAGAGGCATCTAAGCCATAAAAAAGTTTTGAAAAATGTTTTCTCTTTTCCTTACGTATGATATTTTATGCTCTATTACGAAGCTTACAATACATTCTCCAATTCCACAAAGAACGATTCGCCTGAAAAGCAGAATAGCACAAATCCCTTAGAGATCTAGTCAAAACCATATTACTTGTCCTCATACAAACATCATCACCATTAGGAACAATAGAAAGAAAGAGTAGAGCATATCAAAAAAAAAGAGCATGCAAGGGAACATTTAATGTCAATATCAACAGCATTAAATATTGTAGATAAATCACACTAATTTAAAGATTGAAAAAGTTCAAAATTAAATACAACTGATCCAAATATAACCACATGATCTTATATATATGGGCACTGTACCTGGTCAGAGAAGCTCATCATTGACTAAAAATAAATCTATAAGCGAAGAACGGTTGTTTAGAAGATCTTTCATTGTAAAAAGAAGAAAAAATAAAATGTTAAAAAAAAATCACTTATTACTTACTAAATAGAATGTTTATAAACTTTGTGTAATTGAGTAAACGCATGTTGTTATGAATTCCGTCAATGTTGAATTTATTCAATACTTTCGGAGTCACTATATTTATTTATTCATTCATTTATTTATTTATTTATTCATTCATTCATTCATTCATTCATTCATTCATTCATTCATTCATTCATTCATTTATTTATTTATTTATTTATTTATTTATTTATTTATTTATTTATTTTTTTATTTATTTATATGTTTATTTATTTATTTATTTATTTATTTATTTATTTAAGTCTATGGATGCAATATTATAGACTAGCATCTTTAAACTATTACTTTATTTAAAGTAAATTATTTAAGAGAGGACTTAAATTCAAAGAAGGAAGACACATCTAATTGATTACAATAATTATTAAATAACGTCATAGACTTGGTAAGAGGTTCATTTAAAGAATAATCAGTTTTATCGAAATCTATATAAAAAAACTTATCATTAGTTCTAAGGTACATAAAAAGGAATTAATTTTAATAATTCAGGAGAATCTACTTCACCACAAATAATGCCGTGTAAGAAAATTAAAGAAAAAATATTTCTCCGAGCTTCTAAAGTTTTTAAAAAAATGTATTTACATTTATCTTCATATGTTGGACGAGAAAATGTAGGAATGTTAGAAAAATTACTGGTATATGAGGCATTTAAAAAAGGAAGAGCGAACTTAATAAATTTCTTTTGTATTCTCTAAACGGGGCTCTAATAGTGGCACTTTAAATTAAAATTTAATAAATAAATTTCAAGTTAATAAAGTTTGTTATTCTGATATGTGATGAATTCGATCGATTTTGATTTCGATTGATTTGGTTAAAAATCGAAATTTAAAAAGTGAATTAAAAAGTCAAATAGGATTAAAATGATTTTTTATCACTTTAATTGAACCAAAAATATCGATTAAACCTTCTTACTTTTTTTAATTAAAAATAATACTAAATATTCAATATTCCTAGATGCAGGTCAGAAACAACCAAACAGCGAATTAATTACATTGGTGAAATTAAATTTAATAATTTGCCTACAGTTCTAAAAGTACTTGATCGAATTTCCATTTTTAAGTCTTCTTGTTAAGAATATTTATTTAATACAATTGCAACGCTTTTGATATAAATTATATAAAATACGTTTGTATTATACATATATTATAACCTACTTTTTTAATTCATATTTTATTTGTACATATAATTTTTAAATTATTTTGTCAACTTGCCTCAACAATGCCTTTTTGGCGATGAGGCCAAATTAAAATTTGTAAAGATGAATATTGTCCAAATAAAATAAACAACTATATATGTATATTCACTTCAAAATCGAATGATTTCAAATCGATCGGCTTTTATCACAAAATTTAGGTACAGTATCATTTTTTGTAGGGTAACGTATAAGCAGGACAAATTATTAAAGCATCATAAAATGTCTACGTTATTACACAAACAGTACTATTACTTACAAATTCTTTCTCATTAGTCTCGTCTATAAGATCATCTACTTTCAACTCATCCACAGAATTAATTGGGAACATTTTGGAAAATTTGGGGCTTTGATATTTTATCGAATTTTTAACTGCTATAGTGTTCTATCCTAAAACTTCTAAAATCTATGAATATTGATTTTTGATTGCTAAATAACAAAATTTATTTACAATTTAGCAATTTTTTAGAAACTCCCAACTCTAGATGGTGCATGCAATCAAGTGGGAAATGAGTAAGAATTTCAATTTCCAATGATTCTAATGCACAACCAGCCTCCATATAAAGACCTTTGTGAAAAGTTCCATCACTTCTATTTCTAAATTCCAAATCAGAGCAACTTGGACCAGCTGAAGCGGAGAAGACAGTTCGATGTCCGATTCGGGTGCCTTGTTGAAGACATCGATGGCATCCATTTAAAGCGTTATGGTTTTTCGTACCACATATAAGTAACTTTGATGAAGTATCGCACACAAAGCTTCTAATTTTAACAATATATTTGTTTCTCCCCATAATAAACCCATCCTTTAAATATTTAATTTCTTCAATAAAATCATGAAGGTACTGATTGACGTCGGTCGGCTTACTTACTCCGATGTGTGTCCCTAAAATAAAAACTTCGACAAGTGGCTGGTTTACAATTTTCCCCAAAATCGGCCACAACCCAACAGCAGAGCTTTTATATAGGGGAAGACCACCAATCCCAATGTCTATTAAAATGGTTTGTTGCGAATGCTGCAACACCTCTTCCGCTTTCCGTAATTGGGTTTCAACCCAATATAAATGTATTGTCCAGGTGCGACGGTTCTAACCAAATATGCCTTATCTCTTTTAATAAGGCCACCAACACTCACAAGGACATTCATGTTTTCGGACTTCAAAACTTTTAAGAGGCTGCTGCAGTATTTTACTGATGGATCGTATAGTAAATCCAATTTTGAAGTTTTTCTCGAAAGGATTTTGGCGAGGGAAAATTGTGGATTGCAGCATTTAAAACTGTTACAGGTTGAGGCTCCATTCGTATTGGTCGAGACTTCAATGAGCATGAACTCTCGTTACTTCCTTTAGGGGTTAACTCGTCATCAAATGAAATATCTACCAGACAACGTCTTTCTTTTTTTTAAAAAATTATATATTTTAAAACAAATATTTCAATGAGTTTAAAATTTTTCACTTATTCTAATAAATTTTTTTAATAAATAATTAATGCACCTTTGGATTAAAAAAAAGAATCTAATTTTTATTTATATAAAACTGGTCATTCTTTTAAGTACTCTAATAATTAAAAACACAATTTGCACAACACCAATAAAAAGTCAAAACAAGCAGCTGTTTCTAAAATTGTTCTATTTGTTTAAATAAGAAATTATAATGCTTTTCAAAAACAATTTAGCTAATCAATTTAATATAACATTAAAATTAAAAAAAAAATATACATTTGAGTTTTCTTTAAATATTCAAAATTATATGATTTTTCCGCTAATTAAACTCGTACATAATGGCATTATATGTTAAGTTTAGGAATTTGTCTAAAAGACCAGCATTAGACCAGAAAAATCTGCAATTATCGCTGCTTTATGTCTAATGAAAATCTGTATCTTTTTGAACTACATCGCTTTTTTTTGCTGGGTATCCAATTTTATAGTCTTTAATATCTGCTGAAATATCTAGCTGATCTTATTTGATCCGAAAATGCCAGTTTAAATTAGTTCCAGCAATATATTTGGGGGATTTAGAAGGATCTTAATTCATGCGAAAATTCATGCTAGATAAAGTTAGATCCAGCAATATATTTGGGGATTTAGAAGGATCTAAATTGATCCAAAAAATGGCAGATCATATTAGATCCAGTTATATATTTGGGGATTTACAAGGATCTAAAATGATCGGCAAAATGGTAGATCTGTTTAGATCCAGCAATATATTTAGGGATTTAGTAAGATCCAAATTTATCCGAAAAATGACAGATCGAATTGTATCAAAATAGATTCAACAATACAATATATACGGAATCTAGTTTATTAAAAAATGTATAAACATATTTGAACTCGGTCTGACAGATTTGTACTGAGTTAAGCAATCAGGAAAGTTTCGAGACTTATATATAATTATATATTCGGATATTTCGGAAAAATTTCTACATATCATGGATGAATTAATGAGACTAAATTGGTTCTGTACTTATCTGATTTTATGTAACTATATAATTATATATAATCATATCTTATGGACTGAGAAAAAATGTGGATAAATAATTATAAATTATTATAATTTTATATGTACCTAGATTATTATAACCTAATTATATCTTATATCAAAAATGTCTAGGTCTTGTGCCGAAATGAGTTAAAATTTTGTAAAAAAAAAAAATGAATATCAAATTAAAAAACACAAAAAAAAAAATTGTATATTCCGGGCTAGGATTCGGAACCATTGACATGGAGCCACATATAATTGTATCTAATTATATCTTTTATCATATTGTTACGATTTTACTCTTTATAAAATAGTTGATTTATTTACCTTTTAAATAAATCGAGTTATTTTCTTTATTGCAATTAATAAATACTGTTTGAAATTTTTTATAGCACTTTTTATTTACAACAGGCACTAAAATTACAGAAACACACTTTAATAGCACACTTTATTCACACGGTATAGACTAAACGTTAGCCACACTTTAGTTCTTAACACTCTAGCGTTTTATTTTATAAACTGAACTGCGTCACGAAGTACCCGTATTTATATGAGTAGTCAGGTATTCTAGTTATTTCCAGTTTATTACGACACTCCATTTTTCCAGCTGCCAAAATTCGTGTGAAGAAATTTCTAGTTGTAGAAATTTCTTGTAACACTGCCGCCCACTTAAGCCTGTTCGTCCCGAACAGACATAACTATTGCTTTTCCAAAGTTGGCTAGTCTTTCTAGATGAACAACCTTTATTTTGGACCTTGGGCTCTGATCTTTCTGTATTCTGTATACCACATCGTTCAACCTTTTGCGTTTGTAATTTGGGAGATAGTCCTTTTTTCCGTTGCAGGTTAAATAGCAGAACCAGCTGACCCTCATGAAATCCTTCAGAATTTGCTGCCCTATCGTACCTCGACTTCATCTTATCGCTGACTATTTTAATTCGATTGCAAACAAACTCATGAAGCTCGTTAAGGTCTTCTTGTTCCCTTCTTGTCTTTATCTATAGCGGCGGGCTTAACACCAAACTCTAAATCGCATGCAATTTAAGTTCCGTTCCGAAAATAATTTTTGCAGGTGTCCGGGAGGTGGAATCGTGAACAGCCGATCTATATGCCAGCAGAAATTCGGGGATGTGTTCGTCCTAGTCCTTCTAATGAGTACTGACCACTTTTCTTAAGTATTCCTATAAAGTGCGATTGAATCTTTCGACCATACCATCAGATTGCGGATACAGTGGGGTGGTTCTTGTTTTTCTTATTCCATACAACTCACACATTTCCTTGAAGATAGCAGATTCAAAATTCCTTCCCTGGTCAGAGTGTAATTCTAATAGAACACTAGCGGCACATTCAGTTGTTCACAAATGCACTTATTACCGTTCTGGCTTCCTGGTTCGGTATAGCGTATACCTTAGGCCATTTACTGAAATAGTCGATCACCACAAGAACGTAATGGTTTCCGGAATCACTGACAGGGAAAGGGCTTGCTACATCCATTGCTATCCGCTCAAATGGGGCACCCGTGTTGTATTGTTGAAGTTGCCCACGACTTCTCCTTACTGGTCCTTTAGTTGCGATGCATTGCGCGCAATTTGCTATCCAGCCGACCCGGTAGAATCGTTGTTTTAACTTTTCTAGGGTTTTCGTGACACCGAGATGACCACCACTGGGACCGTCATGAACTCTTTTAACACTACGTCTATTTTGCTTGACGGCACCACAATTAGCTTTGTCTCAGTTTTGCCGTCCGCACTTTCCCATATACGGTATAAGCAGTGATTAATTACCCGTAGACTGTTCCACTGGGCCCAATACGCCTTCATTAGCGGACTTTCAGCTGATATTTGTTCACGGGTAGGCTTCCTGTCCTCTGCTTTGGCAACCATAATTTTTGACAGTATGGGGTCGTTTTTTGCCTTTCCTGTGCTCATAGCTTTGAAGTCGTTCAATCCAACGAGCTAGCTGCCCTTCTGGTTGTTTGAATTGCAGCAGCCACCTGAGTGCAGAATGGTCGGTTCTTAGTTGAAAGTGCTGACCATCCAGATACTTGTGGTAGTGCTTTACACATTCTACCGCCGCCAAGAGTTCCCGTCGCGTTACGCAGTAGTTTCTTTCAGGCTTCGAAAGTACTCGACTGTAATAGCCCATGACTTTTTCGGTTCCATTGATCACCTGCGAAAGCACACCTCCTATTCCGTATCCGCTTATCGCTATCCAGCACAAATTTTTCCCCGGCCACAGGATATCCATGAATCGGTGCCGTACATAATAACTCCTTGAGCCTTAGGGATGCTTGTCCTTGGGCTTCACCCCAATGAAATGGTCGCGCCTTCTTAGTCAGCTCATGTAGACTTGCAGCCACACTTGCAAAATTTGGTACAAATCGGCGGTAGTATGTGCAGAGACCTTGTTCTTTTACAGCCCGAATCTTATATTCATCGGTTGATATACCCTCTGCAGTTACGCGGTGCCCCAAAATATTTGACTTCCCTCTGAAACAGTGTAAATTTATTTGCGCTAATCTTGAGTCCAGCCGCAGATATACTTGCCAATAACCACTTTGCAAGTCCAATGTGGAGAACCATTTGGTTCCTGCTAGCGTGTCTACAGTGTCGTCAATTCTCGGTAGTGGATAGCTGTCCTTCTTGGTGATATCGTCTGTAATCAACACAGAATCGGGTGCTGCCATCTTTTTTCCTAACTAAAACTATAGGCGAGCTCCATGGGCTAGAAGATGGTTCGATTAGTCCACTACGCTCCATTTCGTTGACTAACTCCTTTACTTCATTTCGTTTTGCTAGAGGAATACTTCTGGGCGCCTGCTTTATTGGCCTAGCTTCACCAGTATTTATTCGGTTTTTTACAATCGCCGTTCTTCCGTGACTTTGGTTTTTCATGGCGAAGACAAAGCCGTGTTTCCTGATTAGCTGTTTGGCTTTATTTCTATCAGGCGGCGCCAGTTCTTTTACTCATTTTTCCAGCATCTCTCGATCTTCAACAGACGCACTGGAAGGTTCCAAGTTCTATTTCAACATTCTGCCAAAGCATAACTTTTTGCAACATATGCAGGTTAACGCCGTGCATAACCATAAAATCTGCACCAATAATTGCATCGTCCACAATATCGGCAACAATAAATACTTGACTGACGCTTATGTTGGCAATTGTTAGTTTCACATTTACCTTACCATAGACAGAAGACTGCTTTCCAGTAGTTGTTCACAAACTTACCCCGTGCAATGGTTTAACTGGCTTTCTAATTATATCGGGCCTGATAATGGACTGTGATGCTCCTGTATCTGTGGTTAAAATGTGCTTTTGTCCGTTGATGCACCAATAAGCAGTAAGATTGCTTTTCCCCTGCTGTGCTACTGATATGGATATTGTGGGCCATCGGTTGTGGGAGCTAGCTCTCTCCCCGTAGTGCTTCGCCTTTCACCTAATGCCTTCATAACTGCCTCCTTAGCTGCCTCTGTTAACTTCGTGCTCATATCTGCCTCTTTTTCAGCAGTCACTTCGAGGTTACGAACCTTAAATATTTGTTACGAACCTGAAATATTAGTTTCATTCGATATATTTCGTTTTTGTGTTCGCCACCATACTTTCGCTGCAATGTCACCATTATGTTGTCATAATTATTACTACAGGTGATTGGCACACTTTCTATAATTTCTGCAGCGTTTCCTTTTAAGGCCAGAATCAACTCTTTAGCCTTTTCTTCGATGTTCCACATATTTCTGGCGGCAACTGTCTCGAACTGGAACTTTAAAACATTAAACGGTATGCTGCTATCAAAAGTAGGGGCCTTTGCTCTACCAGAACTTTCCTGAATAATTCGTACTGGACCCTCTTGACATTGCAGATTATTTACTTTATTTTCTAGATCTTGTAGTTTTCTCTCAACATCTTTGGCTTGTATTTCCACGCCAGCCTCTAAGTCGGTCAGTCTTTTTGCCCCACGGAAACTTCTCTAGAATTTTCTTGAAGTTTTTCTTCAATTTTAGTTAACAGCTTCGTTTCCATCTTAGCTAACAGTTTCTCGTTGTCTGCTCTCGAAGCTTCTAACATTTTCATGTTGTCTGCTCCAAAAGTTTCTAGCAGTTTCATTTCCATTTTAGTTTGCAGTTTCTCGTTGTCTGCCTTAGAAGTTTCCTGAAGCTTAGCTAACAATTTTTCGTTGTCTGCTCTAGAAGTTTCTAACAATTTCTTTTTGTTTTCCATCATAGCGGCCAACATTGCGCTTAACTCCATGTTAGCTTCTGTTTTACGGATAATAACCTCCATTTCTTCTTTTTCATCAAATTCGTACGTTGCAATGTCGATGTTACGCCGCTCAAATTCCTCTATGAGCCTCTTTTACAATTCAACCTGCTGTCGGTAGCGCCAATTTGTTCAATTCCTTCTTGAGCTGTTCCACCTTAAGCTCCTCCAATTTCATGACTGCTTATTATTTTGCAATCCCACTTCTGAAACCAATTGTTGCGATTTTACTCTTTAAAAAGTCGTTGATTTATTTACCTTTTAAATAAATCAAGTTCTTCTCTTTATTGCAATTAGTAACACTGTTTGAAATTATTTATAGCACTATTTATTTACAACAGGCACTAAAATTACAGAAAAGCACTTTAATAGCACACTTTGTTCACACGGTATAAATAGACTAAACGTTAGCCACTCTTTAGTTCTCTCTAGCGTTTTATTTTATAAACTGAACTGCGTCACCAAGTACCCGTATTTATATGAGTATTTAAGTATTCTAGTTATTTCCAGTTAATTAACACACTAGATTTTTCCAGCTGTCAAAATTCGTGTGAAGAAATTTCTAGTTGTAGAAATTTCTTGTAACAATCAAAAATACTCTAGATATACAACTGTATAAACCAATATCTCAAATTTGTTTGCAAATATTGTTTGCAAATATTGTATTGTATATAATTATATCTTACACCATATTGAAAAATATTTTTTAATAATGGACCATATATTATTATATCTCAAATATTAGAGAGCATATTTCATTATATATGGTTCTGTATAAGTCATATATAAGTTAATATGGTCCCGTGTAAGTCATATGAAATTATATATATCTTATCAGGTAAATAACATTAAATTTTATAAAGATCAATATATAACTAGATGTGGTTAACATTTATACGGCACAATATAAGGTGAATTTAAAAAAGTTAATCTAATATATACTGCCATATGTAAATATATATGATAATGTATTACACATATGATTATATCTAAACTTTTTTACTCGGGAAACTAAATTTTATTCATACATATTAGCTGACCATAAGTAATAAGTGAGATAAAATCCGCTCTAACAGACATCAAAATAGTCCATAGCAAGGCAAATAAATGACAAATATTATTGAATATACTAACAAAATTAAAGTTGAAAAATTTAAAGAAAGTTTAGGAAAATTTAGAGCAACAAAAGCCTGAATGGAATTATTTATACTTAAACCTATATCAAAAAGAATTTTAGATAATCATTTAAGACAACCTTAATTGCATCGTATATAAATATATACAGGGTTTATTCACGACCCGCCGAATTTCATGAATATATGTCCATTACGACCATCCCCGAAAATGCAAGTGCTTGAAATTTTCGGATTGGTGGTAGGGGGGTAGTAGGGTAAAATTGCTTACTTCTGACCCATTGGTCGGATTCTTCGTCAATGAATCAATGAAGAAAAAATTATAAAATAAAAAAAAATATTGAAATCGCCGAGATACAGAGCTTAAAAAAAATTGGAAGAAAGATATAAGAACGTGCACATAACCTCCATTTACTCAGCCAGATGGCACGTAACTAGTGCTTGTTTTTTCGTAAAAGATAGCCCTACCTTTCCAAAACGTCATAAACAAAGCCCAGAGGTCTTACCGTTCCAAAGTTATAACCATTTGACTGAAATGCAAACAATTTTTTTAATGTTAATTTGTAAAAACAAAATTTTACTCTTTAAAAAGTCGTTGATTTATTTACCTTTTAAATAAATCAAGTTCTTCTCTTTATTGCAATTAGTAACACTGTTTGAAATTATTTATAGCACTATTTATTTACAACAGGCACTAAAATTACAGAAAAGCACTTTAATAGCACACTGTTCACACGGTATAAATAGACTAAACGTTAGCCACTCTTTAGTTCTCTCTAGCGTTTTATTTTATAAACTGAACTGCGTCACCAAGTACCCGTATTTATATGAGTATTTAAGTATTCTAGTTATTTCCAGTTAATTAACACACTAGATTTTTCCAGCTGTCAAAATTCGTGTGAAGAAATTTCTAGTTGTAGAAATTTCTTGTAACAATCAAAAATACTCTAGATATACAACTGTATAAACCAATATCTCAAATTTGTTTGCAAATATTGTTTGCAAATATTGTATTGTATATAATTATATCTTACACCATATTGAAAAATATTTTTTAATAATGGACCATATATTATTATATCTCAAATATTAGAGAGCATATTTCATTATATATGGTTCTGTATAAGTCATATATAAGTTAATATGGTCCCGTGTAAGTCATATGAAATTATATATATCTTATCAGGTAAATAACATTAAATTTTATAAAGATCAATATATAACTAGATGTGGTTAACATTTATACGGCACAATATAAGGTGAATTTAAAAAAGTTAATCTAATATATACTGCCATATGTAAATATATATGATAATGTATTACACATATGATTATATCTAAACTTTTTTACTCGGGAAACTAAATTTTATTCATACATATTAGCTGACCATAAGTAATAAGTGAGATAAAATCCGCTCTAACAGACATCAAAATAGTCCATAGCAAGGCAAATAAATGACAAATATTATTGAATATACTAACAAAATTAAAGTTGAAAAATTTAAAGAAAGTTTAGGAAAATTTAGAGCAACAAAAGCCTGAATGGAATTATTTATACTTAAACCTATATCAAAAAGAATTTTAGATAATCATTTAAGACAACCTTAATTGCATCGTATATAAATATATACAGGGTTTATTCACGACCCGCCGAATTTCATGAATATATGTCCATTACGACCATCCCCGAAAATGCAAGTGCTTGAAATTTTCGGATTGGTGGTAGGGGGGTAGTAGGGTAAAATTGCTTACTTCTGACCCATTGGTCGGATTCTTCGTCAATGAATCAATGAAGAAAAAATTATAAAATAAAAAAAAAAATTGAAATCGCCGAGATACAGAGCTTAAAAAAAATTGGAAGAAAGATATAAGAACGTGCACATAACCTCCATTTACTCAGCCAGATGGCACGTAACTAGTGCTTGTTTTTTCGTAAAAGATAGCCCTACCTTTCCAAAACGTCATAAACAAAGCCCAGAGGTCTTACCGTTCCAAAGTTATAACCATTTGACTGAAATGCAAACAATTTTTTTAATGTTAATTTGTAAAAACAAATGAATGTGTGCTGTTATTTCGTATCCAAAAACAAAAAAAATTTTGAATTACAGTCAAATGGTTATAACTTTGGAACGGTAAGACCTCTGGGCTTTGTTTAGGACATAAGTAAAAGGAGAAAAGATGTTTTTCCTATGAGTTATACAAAGAGACTTTAAATTTGGACAGTTATGACAAAAATAATTGCAATTCAAGAGTTAGAGATTTAATAGAGAAGTGATGCAGCTTAATGTATATAATCAAATTTTTACGAAAATTCAAACATATATTTTTTGGTTCTGGGTGACCTTTTTCTGGATTTGTCCATATACGCTACCTTTTTGGAAATTTGGAATTCTGGTCCTGTGGAAACCTCAATATTTAGGGCACAATGGGGCTGCTCTAAATATCGATTTGCATGACCCTCTCTGATCTAACTCTTGTTTTTTTTTGACAATCTTGTCTAGTTAAAAACATTTAAATCAAATACATTTCATCTGCAATTTTTTATTAGGTCTTCCTTGGTAGTTGTCTTTATTTTTTAGTTTACCATGTCTTTATTTTTACAATTGAAATTGAGTGTCACAATTTATGAGTTATGACTGCTTTCCAGTCATAACATTGTAATTTCTGTGAATATGCATGTTAATCAGTTTATGTAGATGTTGTACTTTAAGGAAAAAATAAGATACATATTTTATTTGGACTCATTTTTATTTGCAGCTCTTTCATTGCTTGCTACAAAGGAAAAAAACTCGACATTATGTCCAACTACAAATAAGTCGCCTCATATGTACATTACAGCAGTTACAGCAGCACAAACTTCAACTGAAATAAATAAAATGAAAACATTATCATTATCCAGCCCATCATCACAAACTTGTAAACAATCGTACTCAACAACCGTTGCTTCCGTTGTAGCAAACGCTCCGGCATCGTCCGTTGTTACAGCTACATTGACAATAAACAAAGCTGGAGTTATAAGCAATAGCAATACAGGCACTAGTGACATCGGAAATGCTAGTAGTGATGAAGAAATTGTACCATCCGAGTCAATTTGTTTTCATGAACAAATACTTATGTCGGGTCAACAGAAATGCGCAATGCAAGAAAAACCTTCACCATTAGTTGTGTCACCACAGCAGGTTATGATACTGTATATGCACAACTTAACTCCATATGAACGAACTGAGATTCTCTCCTATCCGCAAATATATTTTATTGGAGCTAATGCCAAGAAACGTCCTGGTATATTTGGTCCCAATAATTCGGAGTACGACAACGAGCAAGGTGCCTACATACACATACCACATGACCACGTTGCTTATCGTTATGAAATGCTTAAGATAATTGGTAAGGGAAGTTTTGGTCAAGTCATTAAAGCATATGATCACAAAACCCATGAGCACGTAGCCCTCAAAATGGTTCGCAATGAAAGGCGCTTTCACCGTCAGGCGCAGGAGGAGATTCGGATACTGCATCATTTACGGCGGCAAGATAAATACAATACTATGAACATAATACATATGTATGACTACTTTACATTTCGTAATCACATGTGCATAACTTTCGAATTATTAAACATTAATCTATACGAATTAATTAAGAAAAATGGCTTTAAAGGATTCAGTTTACAATTAGTACGCAAATTCGCTCATTCTCTCTTACAATGTTTGGATGCATTGTACAAAAATGAAATTATACATTGTGATATGAAACCAGAAAATGTATTGCTGAAACAACAGGGACGTTCTGGCATTAAGGTATAAATTTGTTAAATCTTGAGGTTTAGTAGTATTAAAAACAAAGAGGTGAAATGATTAACAGAAAGAATTATTTATAGAAACTAAGTAAATTAATTGTCTGCCATTCTTTAGGAATTTGAATCTAATAGTCAATAGTCATATATATTTTATTTGCCTATAAGTATGGGTGGTATAAGTATGAATACTCTTGATGTTCTGGGCATAAAAATTCAGTGGGATGTACGCTGAAATAAGAATGTTTTTCAAGTGTCGAAAGAATCATTCAAGGGTCTTGGTTTTTTAAATCGGTGTAGGAACTACTTCATCCCTTTTGATCTTACTATTTATACCACATATCAGAGATCGGCAATCAATCGTTTTTTCGCTATTCATAGTGACTCATGAAATTTTAAATAAAAGTGAGTAGTGTCGTTAAAAATAATTCTAAGTTTATATAGACACATTTCAGGGAGGTTTAAAAATTTATTATTATTTTTATGAACAGATTGTGAAAAAATGAATCACAATTTGCCTGTCTTTTCAGAGAAACTATAGACGATATATATCAAATTAAAGGTATTTTGAATCTAACTGCGCTTAAATCGTGTTCAAAAATGTACAATATTTTTTGTTAGTCAAAAAAGTCTGTTTCGAATATTAAAAAACGTTACTTTTCTATGGGAATTGCAGTTGGTTTAAGCTACAAATCACATATATTGATGTTTATTTTATTTAAACGAAGGGGTTTCTGAAGGGTTTTTGATATTTGAATTCATATGGTTTTAATTCGACTTCCCCAAATAGCTTTTTGCATCCATATTTAAAAAATCTGAAAATTGTTGCAACCCTGAGTCAAAATATAGGTGATATGGGAAATGAATGCAATATGTCGTGATACGCAAAATTGTTCTAAATTTGTGAACCAGTGTAATAATTGTAAAAGTAATGAAAAATAAATCAAATATGAAATTAGCAATACAAATCTTTATTTTTTTGTTGAACTTTGTTATAAAAACGATGCAAAAATTAGAAAATGAGTATTTTAATGTTGAGTGAAGGAAAGTCTAATCAACAACGAGTATGATAACTACTTTAGTATAAATGCGTATAAGTAAAACAAATCATGAATCATCATTCAACTCTATTCACTTTTTCACTACTCATTGCAGATCTCTGCCACATATATCCGACCGAAGATGGAATACAACTTCGATATCTGGACAGGAGCTTCAAAGTCTATTTTGGAGCTTCTGGACCGTGTCCAAAGGTGCGTTGGTGGAATGTGGTTTCTGTAACACTGTTCTAACGATACTACAATGGGAGGTGTTCCACTGCGATAAGTGAACTTATCCCCAGAGCAACACCTGTTTACCTAGTAGAGCACATCCGTTGTCGATTGTCTAGTGGATTGCACAACGCATTACAGGAAAAATTCGTTCATCAGTCGAACTTGCCGTATGTGGAATAGACTCCCTGCAGAGTTTTGCCTGATAATTACAATGTAGATAAATTCAAATCTACTACTCCCTCTCTGCTCCTCATAACCTATTTTGCTGATATCAACACAATGTACTGCTTTGTAGGGGCATCCTCTGAGTGTTGGTTAAACGCAAACAAAATAGCGAAATCCAGTTTAAACTGGATGTCGAGCGTAATGCAAACACAGTTTTACATTTCAACAGGGCGAATTTTTTTTTTAAGAGAAGCAACACAGGAAGTTCTTCTTACTAATTAATGTGTTGCTTTATTTGAAAATGTGATAGAGAAGAGATGAAAGGTGGCAAATTATGGAGATAACATATACGAAACTGACATTTGGTAGAGTAGTCCTGCATTGAGTCGCTAATAAAAAAGCAAGTGATTTTAACTAGGACTTCCTACTTTTGAATACTCGCCTAACAAGTTCTATAGCTAACAAGGGAGATTTTTCTGATTTTGATGAAATTTAAATATGCTGTAGAGAACATACAATTAATGAACCATTGATTTATTTATCATCCCATTTTCATATAAAACTTATAAAATAATTTACGAAATTCATAAATGTATATCAAATAAAACGTATTCAAAAAAACTATTCCAATTGCACATTAAAATTTTTTACAAAGTTAGAAAAAGCATTAAATGATTTTGGAAAAGAAAACAAATGGGTTTGAAAATTTTCTCTTCTCTATCACAATCCTCACTTGGAAGAGTTACCTTGTTAGTGTATATTTACAATACATATTAATTAAAAAACTTAACTATTGAACAAAAGCAACTGTAAACAAGTAAAAAAAGGCTTAAATTCGGCTGTGCCGAATCTTTGAATTTCATCCACAAAAAAAAAAATTTTTACTATTTTTGATACAAATAATGTAAAAACTCTTAGAAGTGAAATTATGGAGGTGGACAAAATTTTATGAGGTGTAAAATATTTGTTATGAATATAAAATATAATTCAATTCTAAGTAACTGGTTAAAAAACAAGAGGCAATATTTTACTTGCCGGTCGCTACTATGAAATTGTACTAAAATACACCAATTTGTATGGAAAATTTAGAGGTATCTTCTCATTTTCACTCATAACTTTTTAACCACTGGACAGATTTTGCTTATTTTCAATAGCAAACTGCCTTCGCGCCGTGATCGTCATTTCAACAGACAGACAGACATAGACAGACAGACAGAGATAGACAGACACAGACAGACACAGACAGACAAAGACAGAAACAGACAGACGGGCATCGCTAAATCGACTTGAAATCGCATAAGGATCACGAATATATATAATTTATGGGGTCTTAGACCTATATTTCGACATGTTTTTGATTTTTTATTTTTGGCAGGATTTGAAAGTGAAAAACAGGAAAATTTCGATGAATTTTTTATTATAAAATGGAAAAAATGGTTAAAAACGCCCTCTGATTGCCTGCTGATTTATGTGTAGAAATAGTGTTTAAAATTTCTAAAGCATCGGTATATTTTGAGTTAAAATGTTCATGAACCTCAAAAGTGACGTTTTCCAGAAAATCGATTTAAAGTTTTTTATATTTTTTTAAACCTTTACAGAATCATCAATGTCAGTTTACTTACATACAAAGGCCCATGAAAGTAGAAAGTAATTACAAAGGGACTTGAAGCAGCTTCCAGGTACACACGTCGCGCCGCTGCCAGGCACCCAGCAAAAACAGGGTTTCGTCTACTTACCAGCCTATTTACTCGCTTAATTACTTTTGTTCGCGATGTCCCAAAAGTAATGAATAGTCATTGTCTTCTCACTTACAGGAAACAAAGTATTGGGTGGTCATAACCCTCTCGCTTACAAACAACTAAACAATAGTGAATACCCATTTGCTCTGATTTACTTGAAATTTTGACACAACTCATATCGAGAGTGTTGTATAGGGTCCGCCATCTAACATTTTTTTTCAACTAGTGCTTATTTCGTGAATGGTAACACTTAGCTCATGTCTGATTTGACAGATAATTAGTTTTATCCTTCCGCTGAACGAATATGGAATACAGGCAGACACAGACAGGCACAGACAGACAAAGACAGAAACAGACAGACGGACATCGCTAAATCGACTTGAAATCGCATAAGGATCACGAATATATATACTTCATAGGGTCTTAGACCTATATTTCGACATGTTACAAACGGAATGAGAAGCTGTTATGGACCCTCACCATATAACATATGGCGGAGGGCATAAAAAAATATATATACAACAACAAATTTTTGGTTGAACTAATAGCTAACTCGGTGTGTAACAACGTAAGTTAATTTTTAAACAAAAGTATTTTTAATTACTTAAAAAATAATGAAAGTTGTTTAAAACTGTTTTCTCATATGAATGCGTGAAAACTCAAATTTTGAAGAAAATTTGAAAAACTTCTTAAGATATAGAAAATAGGTAATAATTTATGCTCGGCAATAGCCAATAATTTAAAATCGGAAGCATCGGATTAATATCCAAATCATTACCTTTTTTAGAAGAAAAAAGAAAAAACTGACAATTGTACAAAAGAAAACAAATTATAGTTTGAATAAATATACAAATAAATAAAAAAATCTGGAGCTAAGAAAATTAATTGCAAGATATATTTATTAGATCAGTTATTATGAAAATTTATATAAAAAATTATAAATCCAAACAATAATTATATTTAAAAAAAAAACTAACGAATAAAAATCTAACACATGACAGCAAAAGCTCCTACGAAAAAATAAAGGTTCCATGAGCCATACGAAGACTAATGAAACCTTTAGCCACACGGAGACGTAACGTTTCCATGACAGTCGATTTTATGCACCGGAACGACTCGGAATCGACTGCATACCAACCACCTCACCCCATGTTTATCGATATTTGTGTTTTTTTGTCTCTTTCATACTCATGTTTACCTTTGTTTGCAAAAAAAAATCAAATATACATTTGTTTGTTATATTTATTAATAATTTGTTTGTTATAATAATTAATATTGTTGTTTGTTGTATGGCAAAAAAAATTCAAACTTTCACATCACAATCACTGTACTTGCGCTACAACCCTTGCTAGAGGCCAAATGTTTCTGTAAATCGGCTAAGAATTTTGTTGCATCATGGCATCATGGGTGGCTAAAACTTTTGTACTTTTAATATCCTGGTTTATACGGTCATTGGTGGAGGTATCGCGTTTATTTTACATCACACAGTGCAATACAGAATCATCTCGCTTGATCCAAATTTAAGGGATACATACATAAACAACAAGGGATAGCAGTCCGATTAAGTGCTGCCGATATTGAGTTGTACAACGTGTAAGTCCCAACAGTGGTCAGTTGCCCGCCCAGTTATCACCCAGACATAAGATCTCTGTTTGGTTAATTCCCATCAGGAGCTATAGCACTGTTGTCTCGGGGAATACAATAGAGAATATCTCTGGCCGAGAGTTTTGCACAATAAACGACGATGCCCCGCTAGGATTATGGGAATTAGTGTAAGTTCGCCGGACATCACCATCGATAGTGCAGGCCTACTGAACTATGCGAATTGACCGACCAAATGATTTCATTCGCTCTGGACGCCGTACCTTCATAAACCACACTTGTAATGGGTGGCCTTCAGAGCCACCGCTTCAGTGATCTGCCCATTCTCTAAAATACACGATCAGCAGCCGCCCGCTTTACCCCTGCTGATTAATACCAAATCGTAAGAGCAAACTTTCCAGCAGAAGTAGCGGGATTCGCAGATGAGATTTGTGGAACTGGCCCTAGCAAACCCAGGATCTAGCATCTAAACCGGGAAATTAACAAGTTGGGTGGATCACCTCAAGAACATCAACGTGATACAGACCCATCTCACTTCTGTCGCCGCGCAGAGAAGGCGGTAAAACTCCTACAACTTTTGAAAGATCGATCAAAATCATCACGAATATTTATAAAGGATTTCACTTTCATACCTCGTGTTTTTGATTAATTTCAGTACAAAACTGAAAAAAAAATCACTCTTAGCTGATGTCTATGGCAGAGAAAGAACCTTTATACCAAATTTCAACTTCCTAGCTTGAAAGGTTTGAGGAGGCAGTCAGTGGGAGACTTCGCATTTTTGGCCCTTCCGGTAGGTATTTTCAAATATATTGTCTGATATCCCTTTCATACTGAACCCCCAAATACATATTTCCCGTTTTTGAAAGTTTTCAACTTTAAAATTCCATACAAATTTTAAATCGAAAACTTGAAAATAACAAAAATACGTATTCAGGTTCTCAGAATAAATGGGGTATAAGTGCATATCTACTCCGAAGGTGAAAGCAAATTTTAACTTCCTAGGTTCGGCTGTTTTGACAATCCGTCAAATGGAAAATTTCCCTTTTTCGCCCCTTACCGTAGGACTTTCAAAGATTCAGTCTTAACTGCTGTTCATGCAGGAGGATAAGCCTTCATACCAAACTTCACCTTCCTAGCTACAGCGGTTTTATCAAACCGGCAAGGGGGAGAATTTCACTGGGCTCTTCCAAAAATCCCGTGTTAGCTTATGTCTACACCGAAGGACGAACCATCATAATAAATTTAAAGTTCCTATCTCCAGCGATTAGGGGAGGGTGTTAAGGGGGAGATTTTCTCCCTTTGAACACCCCTGTCCAAAATTCTATAATATACCTTATCCATTAGTTAACTCTAAATCGGTTTAGGGAGAGAATTTTTCCCCTTTTTCCCCGTAGGTTTTTCCAAAAATCCCGCCTTATCTGATGTCGACACCTAAGGGCCAACCTTCATACCAAATTTCAACTTCTTAGCTAAAGCGGTTTGGAAGGCCATTTTCGCCCGTGAAAGGGGAGTTTTGCACACTGAAAGATGCACTGTTTTGTGCGGTTTGTGGGCCGGCGGCATTATTGGACCGTACTTCTTCAAGAACGATGAAAATCGCAACGTTACAGTCAATGAAGAAAGGTACCGTGCGGTGGAAGAATTAGACTTGGTTGACATGTGGGAGAATTGGACTTGGTTGACATGTGGTTTCAACAAGACTGTGCCACATGCCACACAGCACGTGATACCATTAACCTATTGAGAGGCGAGTTTAGCGTGCAATTAATATTGGCTGGCAAGATCATGCGATTTGGCCCCACTACACTATTTTTTCTTGAGATACGTGAAGTTTCTTGTGTACAGGGACAAGCCAGCCACAATTCCAACCCTGAAAGACAACATTACAGCTGCCATTATTGAGATACCGGCGAAATGCTGGAAAAAGTATGTCAAAATTGGAGCTCACGGACGGACCACCTACCGTAGCCGCGGGCAACATTTACAAGAAATAATCTTTAAAAAGTAAATGAAAAGCATTAATTTATCGCTAAAAAAATATATTAATCACTTTTGCAAATTTTCTGTTTTTTTTTCAATTTTCGAAAACCAAATGGTTAAAAAATCACCTTATATAGAGATTGAAATTTTTTACTGGTTATATGTACAAATGTTATGTGAGAATAGAATAGAAAAATTATAATTTTTCTAATACTGAGAACCACACAGAAAAATTTATTAGACACTAGCCAAATGAAATGGTCAGCTACTATCTTCATTCTTTGGTCAGCTACTATCTTCATTCTTTGCGTTTTATAGTGTTAATTGTAAATATCTAACCCACAACTTTAGAGGAAAAAGCTGATGAAAGCTAACCTAACGTTGATTTATTGAGTTGAGATGAACTTTAACTTAATTACGAAATTTTTACGTTTCATAATTCCATTAATTACATATGTAAAATTAGCTTTCAGCTGATATTAAAATACATGTCTTTGTTTTTTTTTCGTTTCCCTTTGTTAAAAATGCAAGAAGAAATGTCAAACTGAATTGTTAACATACGTTTGCCTTTTAACCCTTTTCGACCAACTCTAACAATTTTGTTGACAATATGTCCGTTCGTTTACTGGATAATATGCACAAGTTTTTACTGGATGGCGTTCGTTTACACAAATACTCTATTAACAGAACCAGAAAAGCGGGAATAAAGTGATTGTTTGATTTTCAGAGTTTGGAAATTTTTTACTGGGCAACTTTTTGCCAGCAAGAAATTTCAAGCAGCAAACACAAAAAACAATATTTTGTTTGCAAATGCAATGCTTTAAACATTGTAAAACTAATTATCGAAATGATAAGGAAACTAAAATCTTATGGATTAGGCGTATTCATTTTTGTTCATTATAAACTTCGCACGAGTTTACTGGACGAATGTCAAAACCAAAAATGGCTGCATTTTTCATAAGGGTTATACTTATTGCACCACCTCGTACATTATTGCAGATGACTTCGAAAGTATCAAAGCGCACTTATCAAAATTTTCTACATTGACTTTAAAAATAGTTTGGCTAATTTAAAATCTATTATAAAATGTCCCACGAATCCTATTGCACAAATTCAAAGAAAACTACAATTCATTAAACAAAATTCCATGGATAAAGGGTGTATTTTTTTAGAGGTGCAAAATAAAACACATACAATAAAAAAACACGTTATCACAAACAAATTATAATTTTTCTACTCATTTGAAAAAGAAAAACTTTTTTGATCTCGAACCTACAAAAAAAATTTCATAACATTTAGATACATCAAAAATAATGAAAAAACAAATAGGCGAAAAGGACATATTTTCATGTTTTTTTTTTTTTGAGATAATAATGTTGCGTTATTTATTTAACATTGAAGTATCTTTTTTAAAAATTTTCAATTAAAAATATTAATAAATAAGTCCGTAACAGCGAATCTCCGGAGGTACCTGGAAATAAAGTTGTTATATGGTGACATTCATAACTCGTTACCGGATCATCTGAAACAAAAAAAATCGAAATGCTTTTAAAGGGTGATATGTATCCCGAGGTAGTAACTCCATCTGATTTTCTGTTTTAAATTTTTTATTTTTGGCAGGATTTGAAAGTGAAAAACAGGATTTTTGCTAAAAATGTCGATGAATTTGTTATTATAAAATGGAAAAAATGGTTAAAAACGCCCTCTGATTACCTGCTGATTTATGTGTAGATATAGTGTTTAAAATTTGTAAACCATCGGTCAAGTATATTTTGAGTTGTAATGTTCATGAACCTCAATAGTGACGTTTTCCAGAAAATCGATTTAAAGTTTTTTATATTTTTTTAAACTTTTACAGAATCATCAATGTCAGTTTACTTACATACAAAGGCCCATGAAAGTAGAAAGTAATTACAAAGGGACTTGAAGCAGCTTCCAGGTACACACGTCGCGCCGCTGCCAGGCACCCAGCAAAAACAGGGTTTCGTCTACTTACCAGCCTATTTACTCGCTTAATTACTTCTGTTCGCGATGTCTCACTTACAGAAAACAAAGTAATAGGTGGTCATAACCCTCTCGCTTACAAACAACTAAACAATAATGAATATCCATTACTTTTTAGACATTGCGAACAAAGTAATTCAACGAGTAAATAGGCTGGTAGTAGTTGATACCATGTTTTTGCTGGGCAGGTATAAAAATCGTGCATGAGGGCCATTCGCTTGAATCGCTTTATCTTCTTTAGTTTTGCTCTGATTTACTAGAAATTTTGACACAACTCATATCAAGAGTGTTGTATAGGGTTCGCCATCTAACGTTTTTTTTTTTCAACTAGTGCTTATTTCGTGAATGGTAACACTTAGCTCATGTCTGATTTGACAGATAATTAGTTTTATCCTTCCGCTGAACAAATATAGTTGTGTATACGCTTGAACAACGCTGGGAAATATTGCGACATTACTTTGAAAATCATGGTAATGTTGCAGAATGTCATCTTTTCAGATGAAGCTCATTTTAACCTTGGCGGGTATGTAAACAAGCAAAATTATCGCATTTGGGGCACAGAAAACCCGCACGCATACATTGAAAAGCCGATGCACCCAAAACGAGTCACTGTTTGGTGCGGATATTGGTCCAGAGGCATAATTGGGCCATTTTTCTTCGAAAATGAGCAAGGAGTGGCCGTTACAGTCAATGGCGATCGTTATCGGGCCATGTTGAACGAATTTTTTTTCACAAAAATTGAAGAGGAGGATATTGGCAACATTTGGTTTCAACAGGACGGCGCTAAGTGCCACACAGCTGAAGCTACACTCGATGTTTTGCGCCCTGTTTCTGAAGATCGCTTTATCAGCCGCAGAGCTGATGCCGTTTGGCCACCTCGGAGCTGCGATTTGACACCGTTGGACTATTATTTGTGGTGTGCCGTCAAAGATAAGTGTTACGCCGACAAGTCATAGACAATTGACGCTTTAAAGGACAATATTCGTGAAGCCATTGGTGAAATACAGCTGCACACAATCGATAATGTGCTTAAAAATTGGACCGATCGTGTAGGCTACTGCATGGCCAGCCGAGGCAGCCATTTGAATGAAATTATTTTCCATTAACCGGAAGAATTGTACTTTCAAATAAAAAAAGAAATTTGAGAAAATATTCAGTAGTTTTTTATAGCATTTTCAAAAAAAAAAAAGTTATTTGGCGGACCCTATATTAAAGCCTATATGACACTTGTTAGTTTGAGTATTAATAATCCATAGTTAAATGATAAGTTTAAGAGTTCAAGCAAGAAAAATCAATACCCTGCACCATGGCTAGGTCGACATGGGCTTGGATTTGGCTTTCAATAATTTTATTACCCAAAAATATGAAATTTAATACATATTTCAAATTCTAGTGTATTAAGCTGTCACTGGCAGGTTTATCTCATAATTTTAAAATTAGTTTTTGAAATGTTGGACCTAATGAAAACACTTGTTTTACATTTCATGTCAAAAAACAAATTTTCGCCTTATGTGAGACCTAGGTGTGTGAAGACGCTGATCCACAGGATTTTCACATACCTGGGTATCACCTTCTATCCCTCTTTGTTTCCCATCGGGGCCTTGCAGTGTACGTTCGCGACAATATTGTGTACCAGTCCCAGCAGCACCTGGACTGTAATGATGCGGAATTTACCTCACTTTGGGTTAAATTCAAGATCATTGCACACACTGCATTTTGGGTTTATATATAGAAGCCCAAATATGGAAAGGGGGGCTACCCCCCTTCAAGAATTTTGGAGAGTTGCCCGGATAGTGAAATTGTCGTTGCTGGTGATTTTAATATCCACAATTCTACCTGGCTTCACCATTCGAGCCATACAACTCCCGAGGGCCTTTATGTTGAACTATTCGCCGCGCACAACCAACTGACGCAACTAGTGAATGAACCAACGCACATTCCGAGCGTTGAAGGTGAACACGCAAACACTAGACCTTTTCCTCACTTCACACCCTGGTAAGTACGAGGTGAGAACATTTGCACCTCTCGGTAATTCGGATCATTGTACCATTTCCGCATCTTTTTCGTTCTCCGAACTTCGTAACGTTTCGTAATCGGCTAAGAAGTTTTTATTTACGAAAAAGCACGTTGGGCAGAGCTCAACGACAGCATTTCAATTGGAAACTATGTTTTCTCAACGACAATATTAATGCTGCTGCGAAAATGGTAGAAAATGTAATATTGATTGGAATGAAATCCTATATCCCAACAAAAAGTATTTCGGCTAAACCAAAGATTAAATGTTGGTTTAACCAGACTTGCAAGAATGCAGTCAGATCCAGAGAGGAAGTGTTTAGAATTTGGCGTGCCGTCAGGAACGCTAATTCTGAACTACTACGTAAACAGGCGAGAAATGAGTGTTCAAAAGTACTTAAGCGTGAAAAGTTTCTTTACGAACAGCGCATTCGTGCTAAAGTTCTTTCTGCTCCTAAGGGCAGTAAGAGCTTTTGGTCTTTCGTTAAAAGAGTAAGGGGCAATGGTAGTTCGGCTATCCCAACTCTTTTGGTGGGTGATAAAATATTCACTGACCCGGTTGATAAGGCTAACCTTTTAGCGGAAATGTTTGCAAGAAACTCATTCTTGCCGGAAAGCAATCAACCACTGCCGGAACTCCCAAGAGTATCGTGTACCATGCCTAAGATATTCTTCCGAATTCGTGCAGTTAAAAAAGGTTCTTGCGGATCTCAATGTAAGTCTCCATATTTGGTATACCAGCACTGGTGCTGAAACAGTGCTCTTCGACGCTAGCTCGTCTATTGGCCAACCTTTTTAGCTCTTCCTACCGTGCGGGAGTCTCCCTCTTGCTGGAAGGTTGCCAATGTTCAACCAATCCCTAAAAAAGGTGCGGCTACTAACCCTGAAAATTACCGCCCTATCGCAATATGCTCAGCGCTCTCGAAGGTGATGGAAAGCATGATCAATTATCATCTTGTTAATTATCTAGAGTCCAACTAGCTTCTGAGTGATAGACAATATGGCTTTCGTAGTGGCCAATCGACGGGGGACCTGTAAGCGCTCCTTTCGGAGCGTTGGAGTCGATCCATTCACCAATTTGGCGAAAATAAAGTGGTTGCACTGGATATTTCCAAGGCGTTCGACCGTGTATGGCATGGCGCACTGTTGACAAAGCTTATTGCATTTGGTGTCGGTAATGACTTCTCTCGTTTTATTTCGAGCTTTCTCAAAGATCGCACTATTCGTGTTGTTATAGATGGGATCTCATCCAACGAGTTTCAGCTTAATTCAGGGGTACCACAAGGTTCTGTTCTTTTTCCCTCTCTTTTCCTTACCTTTATCAATGATCTTTTTGATTAAGCTTTCAATCCTATCTACTCTTTCGCTGATGACAGCAACATTTGTCATTCATTTTCATTTAGCTGTAGACCAAGCCTTCTGGAGGTTTAGTACAGAAGGACGGTCTCCGAGTGGGGTCTTACGAATAGAGTCGACTTCAATGCAAGTAAAACTCAATGTTGTATGTTGTCCCATAGGGCTGTGAGATGAACAATGTCATCAACAAATATGGGTGGTGTTGATATCAAGGAATCGGATACTCTTGATGTTCTGGGCATGAAGATTCAGTGTGATGTCCGTTGGAATTAGCATGTATTCGAAGTGCCGAAAGAAGCATTCAAGTGTCTTGGTTTCCTCAAACGGTGTAAGAAATACTTCACTCCATCCGATCTCTTACTATTTATACCACCTATATCCGACCGAAAATGGAATACAACTCCCATATATGGGCAGGAGCTTCAAAGTCTATTTTGGAGCTTTTGGACCGTGTGCAAAGGAGGGTGTCGGCGCTCATCATTGACATTAGGATATCGAACTCTATTGATTCATTGGAGCATCTTGAGTAAAACTCAATGTTGTATGTTGTCCCATAGGGCTGTGAGATCAACAATGTCATCAACAAATATGGGTGGTGTTGATATCAAGGAATCGGATACTCTTGATGTTCTGGGCATGAAGATTCAGTGTGATGTCCGTTGGAATAAGCATGTATTCGAAGTGCCGAAAGAAGCATTCAAGTGTCTTGGTTTCCTCAAACGGTGTAAGAAATACTTCATTCCATCCGATCTCTTACTATTTATACCACCTATATCCGACCGAAAATGGAATACAACTCCCATATATGGGCAGGAGCTTCAAAGTCTATTTTGGAGCTTTTGGACCGTGTGCAAAGGAGGGCGTCGGCGCTCATCATTGACATTAGGATATCGAACTCTATTGATTCATTGGAGCATCGTCAGAATGTGGGTTGTGCATCACTGTTTTATCGATATTACCATGGGAAGTGCTCTGCCGACATAAGAGAACTGATTCCCAGAGCCAGGGTTTATGTTCAAGATACTCGCTCATCTACCAGAGCACATCCGTTTGTAGTCGATTGTCCCGTTGACGGCACATCGCATTACAGAGAAAATTCGTTTATCAGTCGTACAAGTCGTATGTGGAATAAACTCCCCGCAGAGGTCTTCCCTGTCACTTACAATATAGAGAAGTTCAAGGCAAATATCCACAAACACTACTCCCTCTTTTCTCCCTCTCATAACATATTTTCCTAATTCTAACACAATGCACTGCATTAGTAGGGGTCATCCCCTAAGTGTTAGTCTAACGTAAAAAAAAGTATTTCGTAGAATATGGTGTCTCATTTTTCCAAATATCCTTTGTTTGCGTTGTACTAGTTGAAGGCTCTGAATCTTCCAACATCTTTTTCAATCGCAATGTTACAAATGATACCATAAACATATCTGAGTCCGAAATATTTTTACATACTACATGTTTGTATTACTTTTGTCCGGAAGAACCATCACATCCCCATTTACAAAAAACAATTAACTTTGTCGTGTTTCCATATTTTTTTAACTCATTTCCTTTTATTGATTGTAGCAAGCGTTCGGCTGTGTGATCAAGTATAGGTTGTAGTTGTACCTCTGCCGAAATTGGTGTGATTGTAATAATTTCCTTTGATGGCAAACAGTCCTTTTTAGCAGCGGTTATGTGATGATATGCTGGATACATATTTGAGCCTTTTCCAATAGCACGCAATCTGAGCTGAATATATTGCTGTTTTGTTAATTTCAAATCCAGAAATAACGCTAATGCCTTCTCATTTGTGAACTGTTTTGCATCGCTCGGAGTTGGTGTACTTTTAAGAATCCGTTTTGTTCTCACTGGATTAGCTTTAACAACTTTGACAACATGAACGATTCTTTTATATTTGTACATCCAATTTCATCGTTAACACCTTTAAGTTTCCGCCTCTTAGATCTATCGCTGCAGTTGTCCAATGAATTGCCTTATCTTACTTTGTTGTTTCTGGAGCGCCAGTAAGTTGGCCTTGCACTTTTTATACAAAATTTTTGATTACTGTACCTATCTTCTTTGTAGCGTGTTTTTAGATATTTGCTGCTCTTGTATTTCGGTGCTACACCAATTTAGGTTTAATTTTATTTTAACGTAACTAAGAATATCTTTCTGGTTTTTGTTTCTAAAACACCTTTTTCCAGTTATAATTGAAGCTCTCCATATTTTTCTGAATATTTTTATTTGCCACTGTTATTGCTGAAATATATCATAGCAATTGAGTTTGTATTCAAATGTCACTTTCTTATAAGCTTTTTCATAAGCCTTCATACTATGTTTCTAGTTAAAATAAAAAGGTAAGAAAATGGCATTAGTACTTTCTTTATTAAATAAAAAGGTATAAAAAGGGTTAATAAAAAACCCAGGTTACAAATGAATTACATCATCTGTGCGTATTTTGTAAGCAGATATCATTACTGCTAATAGAACAAATAATGGCTATTATAAGCTATAAAATAACTAAAGCACAAATTTACCACACCATTGTATACTTATAGGGCTGTTCAAACAGTGACGGTATAAAAATGCAAAAGGGTGCAAAAGTATATATAGGGTTATAGAGGACACTTCCACCTTTTTCCGGGTGTTATACGTTTCTTGTTCCCTTTTGTTCCCTATAAGTTCTATTCCACTAAAGTTGAAATTTTACAAAAATATAGTAGTTTAATAAATATTTTAGAACCCTTTGCACTTTTGGCCAATGAAATCAATTTTTCAGCCACAGTGAGCCGCACAAACACATATAGCAAGGATTTCAGCCTGAAAAATGGAAAAACGCCTGCACCCGTGTATATTTGGCATACAACTTTTTATTATTTTTGAAAATAGGAAAAATGGCATAGCATAGCCGAATAGAGTATAAAAAAGTATGAACAAATTGCAAAAAAGTTTCCGCAAAGGCAATTACTTTTTGTTTTTTTTATCAGAACTGCTTAAAAAACGAAGTTTTGCACACGGTTTTCTTCATATAACTAGATATTTATATAACGAATAATCGTCCTAATATTCCAAAAATTAATGGCTCCAGTGGCGTGCCCAGGAGTTTGTTTCGAGGGGGGGGGGGGGGGGGGGCAACATATATTTTCTTACAAAAAAATTTTAAAGCTGGCAATTTCTAAACCTATTTTTTTTAACCTTTTTGAAGCATTTAAAACAAAATTTACAGCTTTTAAATTCTTAACCAATTTTTATTTAAAACTTATTTATTAGATTGACTGAGATCTAATGTATACGTTTAATATTAAGTACATTTTGATTGTTTTTGTGTTGTAAAGCTTCTCTCCGGTTTTAGATCATTTTGATAAAAATCTATTATGCTACAAAATTCTTTTGACGAAACGTCAAATACTCCGCTTGGTGCAATATATTATAAATTATTTACCACATTATCGTGACCGGAATATCTATTTGTCAGGCGAAAATTTTTGTTAAAAAATTTTCATTTTGTTTTTCGTATATTAATAGTTGCATTAGTTTGCGCCAACTAGAACATTAAGAACACATATCATTCTTAAGAAGTTCAAAAATTGCCAAGCTCTAAACGCAATGTCAAAGAAAGCCATTCGCTCTAAAAGTTTATAAAATCGTCGGATGCTGCAAAAACCCTATATCGGAAATTGATGGCTCTTCCATTGTTACCAGCAAATTTAATAAGAACACTCATGAACGGAGAGCAGAAATTTACTTAATTCTTGAACAATTTTAAAAGACAGTGGCTGCGCATCACTAAAATATTCGATTTATATAAAAGAAATATAAAATGATTTTTATTCTAATTCTTTAAAATATTTCAATTTAAGTTGGCCCAAGTAACTTTAATGTTTATAAGGAGTATATTCGGATGTTATTGATTCCATGCAACATAAATGCGTATAATGCTGTGCAACATTTCTTTGCTTTGCATATTTTGGGGTCATTTTTTATTTCTTCAAATTGGTGTTATTGTACATAATGAATAAAAGCCGCAATCTAACTAATAAGTGAAATTATGCCCCAAACTTAATTCTGGGGTTAGTTTTCATTTGGTTGCGATAATTTTTCATTATATTTTTAGTGTTAATTTTTATTATGAAATTTTGACACAAAGAATGGGGCTTAATTACATTTTAAGATTGGGGTCACATTTTTTGGGGTCATTTTGCACAAAGCCACCGTGAACTACATTGAATTTTTAAAAATAAAAAACACCACAGATATTATGGGAACGTCGAATACCTACGTGCAAATTTTAACTAAAATTCAAAGACCATTTCAAAAATGTTTAGATTGTTTCAATTAATTGAACTTTATAAGTATCGATTGTAAATTTTTGAATTTTGTTTGTAATTTGTAATTGTTATTTTGTCTATTTTTATAAAAAGCTTTATTTTTTTTATCTATATATCTATAACTACTTGATTTCATATAAGGACTTCACCGGAACAAGAATTATAGTAATTATATTGTATGCCCTGCTCTACATTTACTAACAAACACATAATTTATTTGTTAGTTTTTGTTGTTTTTAATACTTTATCGAATTACAAATACAAAAATTTTAATTTTTTGTATGACAAATATTTTTGTTTACATATAAAAGAGAAAAAAACCAAGAGTTTCCAAGACTTGGCAGCATTTTTATAAAATCTTACTTTTTAACTACTTGTAAAATGTTAATTAAATATTTTCAATTTTAAATACATATGTTTTGATATAAAATTAAACTCATAATTCTGAAATTTTAGGGATTAAATCTCAAATTTTGAATTAAAAAAAATAATACAATTGGAATAACGATTTTTTGTTTTAAAAGAAAATATACAAACTAAATAATTCCACTTAGGAACCGTGCGAGGTAGCTAAATAAATTCTAAAGTAAATACAAATTGACAAAATATTTTAAAATTTCTTTGGCAAAATCTTTGAACAATTTTATAAAAATTTAGATACCTGTGTTTTGTTTAGATTTTATTTAGCCAACTCACACGCACACAAAATACAACATTTAAAAACAATAAACTACATATATTTTTTCTAACGCTTTTATTATTTTGTTGTTTTGCTGATTTTTAAACCCAATACTGAATAAATCAACCTTTAATTACTACTTTTTTAGAAAACGTTCGAAAAATATAAAAGGCGATAAATTAAATAAAAAAAGTAATTGATCGGTTTTGAAAAATTTATGTGTATTTTTGGTTGTTTTTACCCAAATAATATTACGAGTGTGGTAATAAATAATAATAGAGGATGTATAAGTATAAAGATTTCATCGAAAGAAGCCACCAAATAAAATGTTGTACATATTACAAGGTTCGGTAACTCAGGAAAATTGAGAAAATTTCCCTGATTTCAAGTAAATTTTTCTCATTTCTGTCAAAATTTTAGCAAAATCTGGTAAAACCCAATTGGGCTTGTAAAAAAATCAATTGATCTTGCAAAGAAAATTAATTGGAAACAAAAAAGTTCAAGCTATTTTGTATTTATGTATACTAAACATAGTAAAAAAATAGTATTTTGGAAATAATTTCGGAGGGCCCGGCACTCCCCCCCTGGGCACGCCACTGAATGTCGCTAAGGGAAGTACCCCACCCACCCCAAACCAAATTTTCTTCAGAAAATGTTGCTTCGATATTAAAAAATTTAAAAAATAAATAGAAGTAGTTCGAAAATTCGCATAGTGAAATAATAATAAGTTCGTATAGCCATTGTGTAAATCATCACATACTTTAAACTTAAAAGTTATTTCATATAACAATTGAACAAATTTTAAAATAAAAATATTTAAAAAAATCTGACTTTTTTTTAGAAATCGCGTTTAGTTCGGAACATTTTTGAACCCAAATCCCATAAAAAGTGATATTCATTACTTGTGCAATATTTACAAAATTAGTTAAATGCCTAGTGTCCATGTTCGCCTGCTTCGAGCCACCCGTGTACCATATCATGGCTCCCAGGATCGGTTGGTCCACATGCTTCTATCAAACATCATGTCAAAATTCCTGACGAGAACTTGTTCCGGTAACATCCTGTCCGCGGGTTGTCCATAAAGATCTTGGTTATCCTCATGTGACCACTTAGGTCGCCATATTTCATACTACCGAATTCCCTAAGTCTGGTCGAGCCCATTATGGCCGCCTCCATAACGGAATTATGCAACGGTGGGATACATGGCTTTGACCCACGTAGTAGGATTTTGCAAAAAAACCCTCTTAGCTGATGTCTACACTGGTGGAGAAACCTTCATACCAGATTTCAACTTCCTAGTTTCTGAGGTTTAGGCAGGCCGCCAAGTGGGAGACTTTCCCTTTTTCCTCCTCCCGTACGAATTTCCAAAAATCACATCTGATGGGATGTCTACGCCGGAGAAAGAACTACACAATATCGTACAAAATAAAGTAAAATATCGTAAAAGTGTTATTTTTAACAAAACTTAAATTGTTGAAATTCAATTAAATTCATTTGAAAATACTATTCCTTTTCTGGCGGTTTTTATCTTTACAGTATTATACTTTATTTTGTCCGATAGTGTATAAACCAAATTCCTAGTTTCAGTGGTTTTCACAGGCCGTCAAGGAGGAGAATTTCACATTCTTTTGCCCCTCTCCGTATGATTTCCCAAAAATACCGCAATCTCAGATGTCTACAGAGGGGGAGAAACCCTCATACCAGCTCCAGCTGTTTAGGTAGGCCTTTTAAGGGAAGACTTTTCTCACTTTGAATCCAAATTTTTACCACGTCGAAAATTCTAAAATATACCTTACCAGTGATTTAGCCCATACTTCAGGAAACGCATATTTTAAATTTCTGGCCAAAGGGGTTTGGTGCAGGCCGTCAAAAGGCAGTTTCACCCTTTTTGCCCATCCCCTGTCATAGCGGATATCTAAACTGGAGGGGAACCTACGTACTTCCTAGCTGGCTGGGCGATCGTTATTCCTTTATATATAGAGATGTAAGTTTATGGCTATATTTTGTACCTGAACTTTTTTGATACAAAACTAAATTAATTTAAAAATTCTGATTAAAAATTTATTTTTATTAAAATCAATCAGTTTTATTAAAATCAAGAATCAATTAGACATTTATCTATAAAATTACATTATGTAACTATGAGGCGAGTGGAAAAAGTCATGACCCTTTGACAATAAAAGGAATGTTACCCTAAAACAACACTTTATATAAATATATAATTTTTAATTCTAAAGATTGTTATATTTTTCTTTATTCATTAGGTTATTGATTTCGGATCTTCCTGTTATGAGAGTCAGCGCGTCTACACGTACATTCAGTCAAGGTTTTATAGAGCTCCTGAAGTCATATTAGGAGCAAAATATGGACGTGCAATCGATATGTGGTCTTTAGGATGTATACTAGCCGAACTATTATCTGGCCATGCCTTATTTCCAGGCGAAAATGAATCAGATCAATTGGCGTGTATTATAGAGGTCTTGGGTATGCCACCTAAGAGCTTGTTGACAAACTCAAAGCGTGCAAAGGTGTTCTTTAACCCTGAAGGATACCCGAGATATTGTACGGTTAGAACAATGGCCGATGGTATGATCGTATTAATAGGTGGACAATCGCGACGTGGTAAGCCTAGGGGTCCGCCATGTTCTAAAAGTTTGTCCAAGGCTTTAGACGGTTGTAAAGACGCATTGTTTTTGAATTTCATACGAGGCTGTTTAGAATGGGATCCCGAAAAGCGACTCACTCCAACAGAAGCTCTAAAGCATCCGTGGTTGCGAAGGCGTCTGCCAAGACCACCCAATAGTCAAAGCGGCGGTGTGAGCAGTAGCAGTTGCGCTGGCAGCATATGTGATAAAAAATCTCCAACAACAAACACAGGTATGGCAAAATATGAATTGAAAGATGAAATTTATTAAAATTGTTTTATTAAGGTGATGAAAGTGGAAGAAACAGTCGAGACGCAGACGAAAGTGCATCCATAACCAATGATCTTAACGCTGATGGTCATATTGAGGATTGCTTAACTACTCCTGCGGCAGTTGGAGCTAATGCACCTTTAGCCTCATCGATTTCATCGAATACCTCAGCTGATATTTTATGGGACCCTCAGATTTCAACTACTGCTCACAATAGTGGTGGTAAAACGAATAGTAAATTATCAACATCTTCGGATATAGGATCGATCGAGCACATGAAAGATACAACAGTTATATCGGCCCCAGCAAAAGATTCCAATATTCTTTATACATCCTCGATTTCACTTTTATCAAACGGTTCTCATCGATGTGGAAGTGAGTATGCGTCGAAATTGACATCAACTCTGCAAAAAGATGAATAGTTTTAAAATATTTTTCGAATTTTCCAAGTCTGCGTGTGTACGTAATTGTTTCAGTGCGTGTACAATATATACATTGTCTTTTTATTCCATAAGTCTGAAAATGTTATTTATTAACTAAGTATATGCAACTATCCCAAAATCGCTAATATACTCATTATCATACTCTTTCATAACTAAAAAATTTTGATTAGGGATTTTTTATTAATTTCATAAACATTTGATTATTTCACATAACAAAAATTTCTAAAAATTCCTTCATCAAATAAATCAGCAAATCCTGATGCCCAAAATAGTTTGGCGATAACTTTTAATTTTTTATTGGAGATACCTGGGTTTGTTTTAAAGAGAAAGAGAGATTTATTTGAAAATAATTAAATTGCAATTTTAAAATATTTTTTATTTACTTAAAAATTAAATTAAATAACAAAATATTTATACTTAAAAGTTTGAAGTAAAAATATTTTTATATTTACTTGAAAAATTCTCAAGTATGAAAATATTTGAATGCTTAAATATACAATAAGTTAAAGTATTTAAAATTTTTATTCAAATGTTAATACTTGGTAGAATTTTTTAATTATTAACGTTTGCAAGATTTTGTTCAAATAAAGAACTTTGTTACTTTTTCTCAAGTAAAATATTTGGATAATGATTCGAGGAAGCAAAATCTGTCGAAGAAGTTGCATTATGAAGGAACTGTAATTTATTGAATTTGTCCAATTTTTTCCATGTATACAAATTCACTGAGAACGTTTATTTGAGATTTGTATTTATTTGTGCTAACACATAGTCGTAAAAAATACATGCAAAATTAATTATTTCCAGTTCTTCGACCCCGCCGGTTCTGGTTTACGTTCCGGTTCGCTTATTTGGGTCTATTAATCGGAAAAATGGCGATTAATCTATTAATAGTTAAATACCAAATATGTGTATATCTTTCATAAATAACACAAAGGGCTCCGTTTTTGAGAAATATCAAGATAGGTCTATTGGGTTTGAGTTTTTGTTCGAGGTAATTTTCAGCATTCTGGGACTTTAAAGAAATATTTTTAAATAAACAGGGTCTGCCGTCAAAAAGCCGACTTAAGAAAATTTTCCAAGATTGTTTGTAGCCAATAAAACTTTTGCACACTGTATTCCTGAGGAGCAACCTCCTTTCCTAGTAAATTGTAACGATTTTTCTGTTTTTCTTTTGTTTTAAGAGAAGCAACACTTAGAAAATTCTTCCTACTTATTACTCGTAATGTGTTGCGGGGATAATGTGGAAAGGGGATAGAGGAGAGATGAAAGTTGGTAGACTTCAGATATGGCAACACTGTAATTGCGCGAGATGATAAATCTTAGAACAGTTGTTGCTAGCCATCTGATAGGGAGTTGGCCAAAATTGTTGAAGCTTTTTAGTTAAGCCCTGTTTTGTTTTGTTATTTAACTTCAGTGGGGTTAAGCGCTATTAAAACACCGAAGGAGGACGTATGAGGAAGAAAAAAATCACACATATTCACCCTTATTCTAGTTGTCGTCATCGACACAAGACAATGTCGTCTTGGGATTTTTTTTTTTGAAATTGGTATTCCCGTTGTCGTTATCGAAAATAATTGATAACTGTCGACAAGTATTTGGTATTCTGTAAGAAAATGTGACGACGATATTGTCTTGAAACGACTTTGATTTTGTCGACACAATTTTTAGTAACGACTTGAGTTAATTTAAAGTTAAAAAGAAAATGGTAGCCAACAAAGCCGAGTGTAATGCTACAGGTGGCGGAAGATTCAAGCAATTTATATTGAGCTCGCTGGAGGAAGCTGTGGCAAATCTTCTACAGTTTCAGAAACAGCTGAATCCTAAGTTAAAGTTGTTTCCAACACTGAGCTGGTACGACCCCTGGGCTAAAAATCTTAATGTAGCTGCCAACTTTATTGTTTTGGAAATAAATGTGGACTTGATTCCTGTTTTCAAATTTGGTGCTATTGTTTCCAGCACAGCTTTGAAGGCTGTTTTATTCAGCCGAAAGTAACTTTCAAACCTTTAAAAAGAATTAGAAGATTAACATTCTTTAAAGTAACAGACTTTGATTTTGCTACTCGTTATCCGGCAGATTAAAGATATTGGATTTTTGTATGAGAAGTCTTCTTTCCAATACTAGATTTTCTTTATTTTCTTCATCACTGATATCAGAACTTAAATTACAATAAAAAACATTTTTTCGTAAAAATAATAAACAAAATAAATCTGCCGACTCAATTTTTAGAGATGTGTTTTTGTTTAAATCGATAAACTGTCGACGTCGTTACAACACTGTTTTAGAATACCAATTTGGTGTCGAAGTGATGTCGACGTCGAAGCAAAGTGATGTTGACTCAAAATCGACGACGACATTGATAACGACAACTAGAATAAGGGTGATTATATTCTGTGTAACAGTCCAACGCGCCAATCATTACACCACAACGCCCACATGTGCAATTAATGATTTAAATAAACGAATTTTGAAATATTTTTGACTAAAGAACTTGTTTCTACCCTACGAAAAAGATTCCGATATAATCATGTATGTTTATATATAGTATCATACATAATTAAATATCACATAACGTGTCTTAACTGATCCAAAAACTGACATACATAAGCTGAACCATGGTATCTTATGGGATCTAATCTGATATAATTTGATACGATAATCTAGTTTGATGAAATTTTATATACGAGCTTAATTTGATGCCATTTTATCTAATTAGTTTAAAATTAGCTAGAGCTAGAACGTTTAAATTTGGTATGAAGGTTTCTTATCCGGTGTAGGCATCAGATAAGATGAAAAATTTTAAAAAATCATACGGAAAGCGGCAAGCGGCCTGGCCAAACCTCTTTGGCTGGAAACCTGAAATGTCTAACTCATGTTCGTTAGAGGTGGAATCTCCCCTTGACGGACTGGGGAATCTCCCCTTGCCGGTGTGCACAAACCCTTCGGCCAGAAGCCTGAAATTTGATATACCTGAGTCAATCCATGTCAACTCAATCAGAAAAAGGGCATTTCCGGATTTACCATCTCCCATTTAAATAAAATTCACCATCAACGATCATGGGCCCTTTAGGTTTCCGAAATATGACGTCATCAAAATTTAAAAAAACTTAAAAAATTTACTAAAGGTACCGTTACCAAATCGACTATAACTTCAAAACCGTAAAAAATACAAAACTCGTCTTGGTCTTATTTTTTAGATGATAAAGAGAAGTTTAAAATGATATGCATATCGATTTTTTCACTGAAAGGTTTAAAGTTCATATTTTGTGGTCCAGAGTTTAAATCCATATTTCTCAAAATGCGCATCTTTTGTTTTTTTCTTATATGTTATATATGTTCAATATTGAACCTTCATCTACATTTGTGTTAAAAAATTAAGGTGGACACATAAATGTAGATAAACGTTCAATATTAAACATATATTTTTTAAGAAAAGCAAATGATGAGCATTTTGAGAAATATGAATTTCAACCCCAGACTCCAAAAAATTACCTTTGACCCTTCCATCGAAAAAAATAATATGCATATCATTTTAAAGAGCTCTTTCTCACCTATGTAAAGACTAACACGAATTTTTTATCTTGTATAGTTTAAAAGTTATAGTCCCTTTTCTGACTACTTTAGTCAAATTTCAGGACGTCATATTTCGAAAACTGAAAGGGTCTGGACACTGAAATTTGAGCTTTGTCATGAACTTGTATAGTAAGACAGTTGTGGTGAATTTCATTGAAGTCGGAGATGGTCCATCCGAATGGTGATTGAGTTCATGTGTTTTGACTCACCTCTTAGTTAAAAAATTTTTTGAGACTTGTACGAGGAAGGGAAATATCTCTTGCTTGAGGTCCTGCAGAAAAAACAGGTTTACCCGTACGCGTATGTTAATTCTCAATGGTACTTTTTGTTTAGCAATTTTCATTTGGAGACTGGCAATCCCGGTCTTTAGCCCGGGCAACATTGCTTCTACACTAATAACGTAGCGAGCTTTGCCCGCTAGATAATAATTATAAACATTTATTTTTTTAAATAAACTAAAAATATATTTACTAATTATATATGTGATAGAATATTTTTTTTAGATTTACTATAAATATTTATATATACATAAATTTATATATTGTGCCATATATAATTATTTTTAAAAGTGATACAAATTGTTTTTTTTTTTTTGAATAATTGTTATATTAGACCTTGAACGTAGTCAAATCTTTCATTCCAATTCGATGGAAATTCTAGAGAAATTTGTAATCGATCAAAAAACGCGTGTGTGTTTAAATTTACAAAATCGCTTAAATCTTTTTGTGAATATGTTTCAAGGATATCCGTTGGATTAGCTATGATTCGCTTGCATTTTTCTTTATTTGCAGGAACATTAACCGCTTCAACCATTTTTCTCTTAATAACTACACTAACATTAGGATCGAAGAATGAAAAACCGACAGCTTCTTCGGAGAAATACCATAAGTGATTGCTTACTTTTTGTAGCAAAGCAAAAGATATATCTCGTTCAGGAGTAGTAACTATATTTTTAATTAAATTTAGGTCTTGATTTGGTGCTTCAATTGCTTTGGTGCATATTGTACCAAGTTGTACCAGGTATTAAAACTCGGCACCGTATCACCAAGAAAAATGATAACCAAATGTAATAATTCTTTGTAATCGTGTCTACGATGAGTTTCCTTCAAATTATCAAGACAGTAATTTAAGATTACATCTCTTTCTTCAGCACTCAATACTTTAACAATATATGTTCAATTTTGTAGTTTGTCATATCAATACATATTATTCCAATGTTTGCTAAAGCGATTACAAATTTGTACTCCTGGTGCGGCTGTTGTCGAAACTCTTATTTCAAATACTTTTCGGATTTATAATTCGTAAATGTAATGTCTACTTAGAAAATATTATTATAAATCGCGACCTAGTTTTCCTTCAAGCAAAGCAGCACAACTATTATGTGAAGCTGTTTCGAAGCAAACAATTTAAATTAAACACGGCTTCTGATATTTTTTCCGCCTGATGATTTTAACTTTGGAATGCGAATTCTACCACTAATTTCTTTAATTCTACCACTAATTTCTGGTAACATTGCACCATCCAAGTGCACAAAAAAAAATAAGTGGAATCTTCAGATTCTTATCTTCAAATAAGAAATTAAATTTCCTAACTTATAGATATAAAATGTATAAACAAATTGAAGATAAAAGACGATTCGAAAGAAGAAGAATAGTGACAAATACAGAGACACATATTAAATTACTTCGAAGTTTTCTGCAATATTTTGTGGACGATTTTCTGACGCTCGAGAAGAATCGATGATCGATTCAGTTTAAGTTCTTCGATTTGATAGCCTAACGCACCAACAGTTGCACTTAGATTATGAGCTGTTCTACCTCTTGATGCACCTGATGAAGATTTGTTAAATTCATTTGCATTTACATTTTCTGCTGATGTCGATGCTATAATTTCAATGTTGTTTATGTCGTCAAAGTCAAACATACCTGTTTTATAACAATAATTATTATTTGTTTAAAAATAAGCATTTTAGTTAACACAAATTTTATACCTCTTGTTCAATTGATCCTATTAATAAAATATCATCATCCGATCTAAGTCTTTTGATTCCCATTCCGATACAACTTAAATTAGCTTAGAAGACAAAGTAAATGATTACAGTTATGAATTCAGTAACTCGTATATAAAGAATGAAATATGTTACAAAATATTTACTCAATAAATCTAATATTTAAAAGAATTAATTCATCAAATTCAGTAGTAAAATGCAACATACAAAATTGCGACTATACAAAAACTATATTAAAAAAAAGATTTTTATTTTTGTTTCTAATAATACATACAAAGGGTGGCTAGATATACGGTTTAAAATTGTCCAATGTGTGTTGGAGAATTGTTATTTTGACACCAAGTGAAATATTTTTAGTGCTTGCCGTGATACAAATTCGAAACTGGACTAGTATATGGTAGAATATGCAGTGTACAGCAAAAGTCATGGTACCATGGCTATAACAAAAAATCTTTCGTAATTTAAAAAAAATACGTAACAAAAGATATGACAATTATTTTTATTTAATGTGTCAACTTATATACTATAACAAATTAAAATAATATTTCACAATTATTTTTATTTAATGTGTCAACTTATATACTATAACAAATCAAAATAATATTTCACATATCTATTTATTCAAGCAATAAATAAAAGAATTAAAGTTCATGATAAATTCATATTTTTGCACAGCAAAAGTCATGGTACCCCTCAACAAAATAACGACACTTTATTAAAATTTTGTGATTTTTGAATTGAATTGCTTTACCTAATACTTAGTAAGTCGTAAAACTTCAATCAACCATGTTTGCATTATTTGTGTAGTTTTCGTATATTTTATCCCATTCAGTCGAAAGTATTTTCTTTTGCTGGGCTTGACTAGCAATAGTGTGATTTCGTATGCATTTTTCTAAATTATCCCACGAGTGATCAATAGGATTCAAATCGGGACTTTGAGGAGGGATTTTCAGCATATGTGGTGTGTTCTTTGTGATCCACATATTAACTTTAGCTGGCGTATGCTTAGGATCTTTGTCCTGTTCAAAATAATAACTATCTCGAATATTCAGTTTTCAGCACTGATTAAGATTTTCTATCAAAATTTTCATGTAAACTGTTATGTCAATTGTCTCCTCAATCACTAAATTGCCAATACCGGCTGCTGACATGCAACCCCATACTATTACTCCAGCCTCTCCATACTTCAACGTTTTTGTAATATTCTTTGTATTTAGCTCGTAGAACTTTTTGCGCCACACCAATTCACGTCCGTTCGATCCAAAAATGTTAAATTTTGATTTGTCTGAGAAAATGACTTTTTCCCAAAAGTAGTTTGCTTTAATTTTATATTCCGTTGCGAATCCATTTTTTCTGTTTGTTGCGGTAAAAGGCATCTTCTTTTGAGCAGTGCGAGCATTGTAACCGGCCTACAGAATGCACCCACGTACCGTGTGTGCAGAAAGAGCTTCCCCAATGATTTCTTCAACTCCGAAGATATTTTAGGTGCACTTCTGAATGGGACTTTTTTAATAATGGCTTAAATTTTTCGTCCATCTTCGTTCGTGGCTTATTTTCTATTCTTTTTCATCCTTGAAAAATATTTAAAACTCTTTGCACTGTTGATTTGTTCCTATTTATAATTTTAGCAGTTTCGGTGTATGATTTACCCATTTCGTGAGTATTAATTATTATTTTCCGTTCTTCTTTTGCTAACTCTTTTCTCGACATTTTAAAAAATTACTTGACTTCACTTCTCGCCATAAAGAAATGCTTCTTGGAAATTTGGAAAGTACCGTTACGTTTTTAAACGGGAACCAATAATAGTCTAAGATATGCCAACAGTTTTTTTATAGAGTAAATCAAATGTAAGACCGTTTATGACCAGGGGTACCATGACTTATGGAGTTATATACGCAAGGACCATATAAACCAGGATGTAAAAACTACATAATTTTTAGCCACCGGTTTAGCCATGATGCGAAATGGTGCGACTACAATAAAATTCTTAGCCGACACCATGAAATTCTTAGTCGATTTACACGAACACTTAGCCTCTAGCTAGAATGTATACATGTTTGAATTTTTTTGTTTTTTTTTTGCCTAACATACAACAAACAACAATATTAATTATTATAACAAAAAAATTATTAATAATTATATTTGAAGGTAAACGAGAGAATGGAAGAGACAAAAAACACAAAACATCGGTAAACATGTGAAGCAAGATACAGGTCCAATTTGTTTTTTTACCTGCATTAATAAACCCGTTTTAATGTACATTTACATTTTTTTGTTGTAATATTTAAATTTTTTATTTTTTATCTAAATAGAAATTTCTTAAATATAAATGGTTTAATAAATATAATACAAATGTTTTGTTGTTTTTTGTTTCTTTAATACTCTCGTTTACCCTTGTTTTGTTGTAAATATTACAAAACTAATGTAAATGTTTATTAAACTGAGTTTTTTAATGCAGGTAAAAAAAAACAAATTGGAGATGTTGTTTTGTGTTTTTTGTCTCTTGCTTACTCATGTTTACCGATGTTTGGTGTTTCTTGTCTTTCATGCTCTCGTTTACCCTTGTTTTGTTTGTTGTCTTAGGCAAAAAAAAAAAAAAAAACAAATACATTTGTTTGTTATAATTATTAATAATTTGTTTGTTATATTATTTGTTGATTGTTAGGCAAAAAAAAAAACAAAACAAAATTTCAAACATGTATATATTTACATCACAATCACTGTACTTGCGCTACAACCCTTGCTAGAGGCTAAGTGTTTCTGTAAATCGGGTGTGAATTTTTTTGTAGTCGCACCATTTGGCAATATGGCAGCATGGCATCATGGCTAAACCGGTGGCTAAAAATTATGCAGTTTGTACATCCTGGTTTATACGGTCCTAGAACTAGGTCTACAATTTTTATTTAGAAATATTTTTTGGATTTGCGGTAGTATACAAGTGAATACACAAAATAAAAATAAGTGTCATATTTTGAGTTACGTAATTTGGGGAAATAAGTGTCTTATTTTGAGTTACGTAATTTGGGGGAATTTTTTATTTTTCCAGGGGTACCATGACTTTTGCTATACACTGAATGTCTTTATATAAATCTATATATAATATATATGGTGAGAAATAATATATATTTCAATATATAACATATGATACAATAATATATGATTATGTATAACGTTGTGCTAGAAAATTTTCAAGAAATAAGCTTAAGATATAAACATATATCGTGGGAAAGTGCGGCCATTCGTCGATTTTAGTGCGGCTTGAAGTTTTTGAATTAAAAATGTAGAATTAAAAGAAATCGCTAAAATGTTCGTTTTCCAACAAAATCGAATTTTCTTCTTTATCTTCGGGCCATAAAATTGCCTATATATGTTACTTGGACTTTTCGTAAGTTTAACTTGGATTAATTTTTGCAGAAATACTTAACGTTATTTTGAAACTTGAGCAACGGGTATTGCTTCTTTTTAATCTATATTTTATATGGATTAAACAATTTGTTGTATTTAATGCAAGACATACACGTTAAAACAGTTGCTACAACTCGCTTGGTAATAAAGTTGGGCGTTTTGCACACAAACGATAAAATTTTTTGAAATATATGAAAAAAAATTCAAACGATTGGCAAAAACATGTAAAGTACAAAAAAAAAAGTTGCCAGCTTATGGACAAAACTAACAAATCACTCAAAAAGAGCTAAAAGCGCTAAAAAGATAACAAAAATAGCTATCTTAGCCTTAAGACCTAAGTGAAAAAAGTACGCGTTGAAAGCGATCAAAATGGGCTGAATATAGCCCGAAAAGGGCTAAGATGGCATCGCTGGTAGCGTCTGGTACATAATTTATTTTCTCATATTTTTTCACCAGTCGCTTAGAAGCGAATAATATTTTGTACTCACCTCCAATATTTTTCATCTCAAAATTTTTTTCACCACTAAAATATTTTTTCACCACAAAATTTGTTTTCACACCCAAAAAAGTTTTTCGCCTCAAAAATTTGTTCTCACCTCCGTAATTTTACTTCTAAAGTTGTTAAAATTTTTGTATCAAAAATTGTAGAGAACTATTTTTTAGCATAATGGTGGATGGTATTCAAAGATTTGGCACAGTCGAATTTAAGCCGTTTTTTTACTTATTTTTAAATATTTTAATTTCTGTTAAAAAATTCCAATTAAATTTTGACTTAAAATTTTCCAAAAAATTTTTAAATTTTAGGATAATAATATTTTAACAATATTTCCGAAGAAATAAGTGTATTAAAAATACTTAATACACTAAAAAAAAAAAATTAATTAAAATTAAAAAAGGTAAGTCAGCTTTTATTGGAGCTTTGATGACGATATATATTTTGATTTATAAAAAACCTCAATTCGACCCTTGGTGTTAAATACGTGCCCACCCCTCTTATATGCCTATATGAAAAGATTTTTCATGGGGTACTGAATTTGATCAACTCACGAACTGACGTATTAAGTCAAAATACAATGTTTAAATATCTGCAAGAATGTCATATATCTAGACTTTATTTGCGTAGATCTTAAAAAATAGTAATTTTTACTCATGTTGGTCATTAGCCTATCCGTGGAAGAAGACTTTTCTGTGTTTTTTTCTTGGAAAACTATTGAAAGTTTTATATTTTCTATAATATTTAATTACATTGACTATTTTTGCACGCGAAAATGAAAATAATTTTACCTCATTAGGCGGGTTCCGTGCATTTCAATGTGGAAGCATTTCAAAATGAGTTCCCTCTCTGCGGTGGTGGTAGTACTTCTATTTTTGCCCGTTAGTTAAAAAGATCACTATAATCAACTTAGAAGGCACTCAAATTTTTAATACAGTCATTTTGTAATCAAATATTTATTTTTCTAAGCTACTGTACCTAATTAAACCTAAGTGACTTAATTATGTGTTCACTTAACACTCAATATTCTAAGAATCACCAATTGCTAGTTTGAACATTTCAACATTAATTCTTTTTTGTTTAAAATAAAAAGTAACAGGTCTATATATTTGATATGTTTTGAATGAAAAAAGTCAAGGAACCGCTAGAAATGTACTCAGAAAAAAATATTAGTACAATGACTTAATTGTGTGACCACAACTGTAAGTCCACAGATATGTTAATTAAAAATAAATAATTTGCTAATATGTTTTTTTTTTTCATATTTCATATTATTTATCGAATCTTCACTTTTAAAAACTGTGAACTAACAATAATTATCCAAATCTTAAAACTAAATATTAATTGTTAAGTCCAGCCAGTGCCAGACTGATGTTATGTGGTTCAACTGGGACCATTATTTCACCTTATTATTAGCGGACCAGATCCGCAGTGTCCCTCCTCCTAATATAAGTGTTTTTACTTAAAGCTATGAACTATAAACTCGAAGTATTTACAAATAGCTCTCTTTTCATAAGGTTGAAAAAGCTTTAGACTCTAATTTTTGAAAGTATATTATTTTTCTGAAAAGTTAAATTTTTTGTTTTAAATAACGACTTATAGAACAACTTCTTGTCTATTTTCTGTCAATTTAAACACTGACGAATTTTGTTTGAAATGATTTCAAAAGCAATCGGTTATATTTAAAATTTAAAAATATATAATAATAATTATAATTATAAATAAAATAGAATTAAAATTATCACTCATATGCAATATGCAGCAAAGCGGAGTTTTCTATATTCATATTTTTCGATACACACATTTTTGGCGTCCTTTTCTTGTATGTAACATATATACAAGAATCTTCCACAAATGTACTTTTTTGTCTTGGAAGAGTATTTTTTAGTTGTAATTTGGTCTACTGCGTTTAGACAAGCTGCGACATCTACATCCTGTCTATCTGGTTGTTTTGTCAACATAATCTTGGTAACAAAATAAATTAGAAGTACATTAGTTCAAAATTAGTTTATTGCTGAAAAAATTACCTAAAACTTTTGTTAAAAACAAAATTTCTGCAAAAAAAAAAAATAACTGAAATCTACAAATAGACTTGATATACCAGACATTTTACTGGAAAAAGTATGCCGATACGTCTAACTTATTTTTTGGACTGTACTAAATTACTTATACTATAAGTTTTCAAACTACCACATTTTTTAGAATATTTGTTTTCGAAGATTAATTTCGTAAAATTTTACATTTATAATATTTTTATTCCTCAAGCCACTGAAGAACTTTCAGAAGAATTTTGAAAAAATTATCTTGAATGTCGAGGGAACTTCTACCATGTAGAGCATAAAATGCTAACTATATTATGCTTATTCTGGCTTAAGCTACTGCCAAAAATCAACCAAAAGTCTCCCATTCTTCCAAAATTGCAGTTTTTAACGAAGAAATATTAGTAAACTGAAGATTTTCTGAGTACACCTTATCTAACAAAATTCCCCATAGGTTTAACATCTGGAGAACACGCCGGCCAATCCGAAACTGGAATATTTTTTTGCAAGAACCAATTTCTTGTTGTTTTGCTTGTGTGTATAGCCGCGTTGTATTGCTGGAAAATGTATATTTGGTTGGATTTCTTTTCAAAAAAGGAACAAAACTCATTTCCAGTGGTCTGATATACTCAGTACTTTTTATTTTACACGAAAGAAATTGTAACATCAAAGACGCTCCCCTAAAATTTATTTTTTAAAAGGTTACTGGCTCTTTCCTTAAGTCTCTCAAATACCCTCGACTGGCATTAGGGCCATCCAAACACCACTTTTTTCATCGGAGAATATTAAGAGTTTTGGAACTTTTTTCATTGTACCACGAATAATATTCTCTTCCCGATTCAAAGACCGCCAAACCGTTGTTTTTGAAACTGTTACGCCATATTTCTCTCAGTCGAAACGCTGGACGAAGAGTTGCTCGCTAGTCGATGAATATGGGCTATATCGCAATCTTTTTCGTCCGGTGCGTTTAGTCTGCCCATAATTTGTGGAATCTTTCAAACAATTTTGCACTACACGAAGACTTCGCCCAAATCTTCTGCCAATTTCACGTTTTCGGTTTTGAAAGCCAATATTTTTCAAGGTCAGTTAATTTTTTTGCACGTGACATTGGTTGACCGAAAAATAAACGTTTTCACACGAATCCGATTTAGCTGATAGCTAAACAAGTACTGACCTAATTTACATTTTTTTTGCTAAATAACTTTATAGTTATGAAACATGAAATAACGTAATATTCCTAAAAAGTATTAAAATAACAGCAACTTCAGCATTCCAAATTCTATTAATCTTGAGAAAAACGATAGCGGGAAACTCATGTAAAGAGACTTAAGGGAATCAATAAATATTAAAAGATATATTTTAAAAAATTAAATGACGTTATAAATATGCACTGCAGTGTATGTATTAGCACATTTGCTTTCCTAATGCTAGTTTTATTTCAATTTCGTTTAAACGGATATTTGATATTGAGTTTTGCTTACTGAATTTAGCCTATTTCGATTTAAAATTATTAATTCTTCACTTAATATACTACACTTTTAAATTGTTCGTCCTGTAATAAAGGGTTTTCCAATAAGAGCGAGTAGATGTTATCGTGGAAACCTCATGTCGTCTACGTCCATATCGTTCAATTTAAAAATCCGCAAAATCCGCAACAAACAATCAGTTTTTGTGAATGCATTGGCACCTGGTGAACCTCGTGTGGTTTTGCGTCGTCCTATATACGCCAATCTTGCTTGTTAACATAGCCATTCATCTAAAAATGCACCTTTTCGCTGAAGATGATTTTTTCATTTCTTGCCATTTTTACTTATCTTTTTTAATTTGCGCCAATTGCAAAACTATATTATATTTTCTACACTCAAATTATTACTTTTTCCAAATTATTATTTTTTCTCAAATTATTATTTTTTCTCAAATTATTATTTTCTATATAATAGCATGATCTAAGAAACCACCTAAATATTTCCAAGCTGTTTCCAGTGCATTTATTAATCTTTTATTTCTATTTGTTTTTAAAGGCTTCAAGCTAAGCTATAATTGGCGAGTGCTAACAAATTCTTCCTTAAGTAAGGAACATATAGGATTATTGGGATTCTTGAATTTTGTAAAATTTCCAGTCATCCCTTATATTTTTCAATGTCGTTCTTTGTGTATGGATTTTTACATTTCCACGGTTAAGTTGAGAGCATGTGCAATAAAAGTAGTATTCTATAAAAAAAATTATTCAATAAATCGGAAAAAATACAATTCTTCCTTAATACTTATTTTCTGTGTTTAAGTGTAACTTTTTTCCAAGTCTGTTATCTAATGTTGCACAAAAAGTCTCGTCAGTTTAATAATTTTGCAGGAGTTTTCTATCCTTATTTTGAGTTTCCAAGTCTGATATATGTTTCCCCTTTAGCTTGGTTACCATATCTCGTCGGGCATCCTAAAGATTCTTTGACTCAGAACTAACAGTTCGATCAAAAAAAAAAAAAAAACATTGCTCGACAGTTTTATTGCTTTATCTAATAATGTGGAGAACGGTATTGTGATTTTTCCACTCTTTCGTTTGGCACACATGAATTCCCAGTTGATGAAACATAAATTTAATGAAACCTGAATTGGGATATTTTTCATTCCATCGTTATACCAAAGGATGTAAACGAAATTAAAAAAAAAAAATTAAATATAAATGACATGATATGCAAAAACAGTAAACATAAACTTAAAAACATTTATCAGGTTTCGAAATATAAAAAATAGAGATCTTGGCTATAAGTAACGAATTTTCATCTGTGACACTTATTCTTTCCTCCTTGTCGACAATTTTTACAAAACAAATCGTGTTCCTTTTCTATTATTATACAAACTCATACACAATTATATCTTCTATAAAAAAATGTAAAGGGTGATTTTGGAATTGAAAAAAAAAACAGAAAATTTGCAAAAGTGAATCAAATATTTATTTGGAGCGATAAATCAATGCCTGCCATTTACTTTTTAAAGATTATTTCATGTCAATGTTGCCCGCGGCTACGCCGTAGGTGGTCCATGCATGATCTTCAATTTCGGTTCAGAGCCAAAGAATCTTTAGGATGCCCGACGAGATATGGTAACTAAGCCAAAGGGGAAACATATATCAGACTTGGAAACTCATAATAAGGATAGAACACTCCTGCAAAATTATTAAACTGACGAGACTTTTTGTGCAAAAATAGATAACAGACTTGGAAAAAAGTTACACTCAAACACAGAAAATAAGTATTAAAGAAGAATTGTATTTTTTTACGATTTATTGAATATTTTTTTTATAGAATACAACTTTTTTTGCACATGTTCTCAACTTAACCGTGGAAATGTAAAAATCCAAATCCATACACCAGAACGTCATTGAAAAATATAAGGGATGATTGGACAATTTACAGAATTCAAAATCCCAATAATCTTATATGTTCCGTACTTAAGGAAGAATTTGTTAGCACTCGCCAATTATTGCTTAGCTTGAAGCCTTTAAAAACTAATAGAAATAAAAGATTAATAAATGCACTGCAAACAGCTTGAAAATATATAGGTGGTTTCTTAGATCATGGTAATCTATATAAAATAATAATTTTAGATAAAATAATAATTTGGAAAAAGTAATAATTTGAGTGTAGAAAAAATAATATAGTTTTGCAATTGGCGCGGGTAGATTTATCTCCAAATGAAAAAAAATTAAAAAAGATAAGTGAAATATGAAAAGAAATGAAAAATCATCTTTAGCGACAAGGTGCATTTTTAGATGAATGGCTATGTTAACAAGCAAAATTGGAGTATATAATACGACGCCAAACCACACGAGGTTCACCAGGTGCATCCACAAAAACTTACTGTTTGTTGCGGATTTTACAAGGCTATTCTTTCTTTTTACGAACAAGTTAAAAAAGTGTAGTATATTAAGTGAAGAATTAATAATATTATATCGAAATAGGCTACCTTAATTAAGGAAGCAAAACTCAATATCAAATACTGCATTCGGCGGTAAAAATTGGAAATTATACTCTCTCCGTTTAAACAAATTGAAATAAAACTAGCATTAATAAAGTAAATGTGCTAATACATGCACTGCAGGGCATATTTATAACGTCATTTTATTTTTTAATATATCTCTTTTAATATTTATTAATTCCCTTAAGTCTTTTTACATGAATTTTTCCGCTATCGTTTTTCAAATACCACATGAAGTCTTAATTGAAATCCCCAAAAATTTCAGAGTTTTTATATGTGTTTGAAATTGAAATTATTTAATTAACAATTTAACTTATATAGACTTTCAAAGTAGTTATAGTTATAGGGTGTGTGTGAAACGGTAGCAAAGTATCATGGTAAAAAATATTTTGTCTATGGTGAAAAAGTTTTAAATTTTTATCTGTGAAAAAGAATCAAATTCATTTATTGGTTTTCTTTTCATTTTGCTTTAAGAAGCTTTCAGATTCAAAACTTAAAAAATTTCTATTCTTATGTCAAAAATTCTACTAGCCCTATGGGCTAGTGAAATTTTATTCACCTCAAAACAGTTAAAAATATACCATTTCACATACAGCAATAGTAGGTAAAAAGTAAGAATTTATAAAAATGTTACCAAGTCTTGGCAATACTTGGCTTTTCTCTTTTAAATGTAAACAAAAACATTTGTCATACAAATAATTGCAGAGCAGGGCAAACAAAATATTTACTTGGTATATTTCGTGTTCCGTTATATATATAGACATATAAAAACAATGCTTTTTTATTGTATGAAAAAAAACAAAATTGTCCAAAAATGACAATTGAAATTAAAAAAAAAAATCTAAAATAAAACAACTGAAATTAAATTCAAGAAATTACAAATAAAATTCAAAACTTCGCAATCGATACCTTAAAAGACCAATTAAAATTAAGAAATACCAAACGCAATTAAAAAAAGTTATTTAAACTCAACAAATATTTTTTTTATTTAATTTGGTGTTTTTGAATTTCATTTGATGCTTTATAAATTACATTTGGAGTCATTCCAAAAGTTTTTGAAACAATCTAATAATCCTTTTTAAAATGGTCTTTGGATTTGAGTAAAAATTTGCATGTAGCTATTTTACGTTCCCATGATATATGTGCTATTTTTTATTTTTTAAAATTCGATGTAGCTCACGGCGGCGTTGTGCAAAATGGCCCCAAAAAAAAATGACTCCAGTCTTAAAATGTAGTTAAGCCCCATTTTTTTGGGCAAAATTTCATAATAAAAATGAACACTAAAAATATAATGAAAATCTACCTCAACCAAATGAAAATTAGGCCCAAAATTAAGTTTGGGGCATATTTTCATTTATTAGATTGAGGATTATACGCATTTATATTGCATGGAATCAAAATAGTTAAAAAATTAAGTAAATTTCTGCTCTCCGTCAATGAGTGTGTCCTCCCAGACATTTCTGGTAACAATGGAAGAGCCATCAATTTTCGATATGCGGTTTTTGAAGCATCCAACGACCTTATAAAAATTTAGAGCGAATTATTTTCTATGACATTGCGTTTGAGAGCTTGGCAATTTTGAAACTTGTTAAAAATTATATTTGTTCTTACACTCACCAAAAAAAGTCTGTAATGGCAACTGAAAATTTTGCTGTTATTACGGGAAATTTTGCTAAGTTGAGCCCAGCGGTATTTTTTTGCTAATCTTAGCAACACATGTCTGCTGACGTGTAGTACAATGAAATTAGTAGAAAAATTAGTAGCGGCTACTAAATTTTAGTATACTTTTTGTAAAGAGGAATTTAAAATCTGTTTGTTAAAATTAGCAAAAAAATTACTAAATATTATTAATATTAGTACAAAATTTTAAATTTATTTTTTTATCCAGCATCAAATTTTTTATTTTATTTTTTTTTTCAAAAAATATTTTATACAAAATTAAAAACAGAATCAAAGGCTTAAAATTATCATTTCGTTTTTTTTTTAAATTTTGTAACGGAAATTGAACTGCGATAGAAACGGGAGTGGCACGTTGGTGGTAGCTGCGGCATTAGCTCGCCGGATATGTGGGTTCTTGGTTTCCGTTTAGTCGGTTACATTTAAATTATTCGTGCCATTGGAATGCACATAAAACAATAGACGTTTACACATAAATCGCTTAAAGAAAACAACTGATATCACGGACGGACTTTCGACGATATGTTCACGCGCCTAAGCAGATATGGTACAGGATTTTAGAGTTGCAGAACGATGGTGACACTGTCCTGACAGCCGACCCACCCCCTTTTGACGTGTTACAGTCAACCTTGACATCTTTCAAGGCCCGTGAGAATTTTACTGTAAAGATGCCCCATACAAAATATTAATTACCTTCTCTTCACGTTGCTACATCTTCAACCTTATAAAAATTTAATTAACACATGATTAGTTTAATTTCTAATAATTAACAAATATTTTTATATTTATTATCTGTTATTAACTATTAAACATTTAGTGGCTAACAATATCAATACATCTATATTTAACCTTAGTATACGTATTCTCACAGAAAATAAGTTTTAACAATAATATGAGATATTAAAGAAATACCACATATAAACAATTTTTCAATATTTTTTTTTATATGTTATTCAATTTTTTTATTGGTCTTCTTATTTAATAAGTTTTATTTTTTTTATTAATCTTATTGCTTTTATTATTTTATGATTTCTAAGTTCCCCCTTTTTTTTTATTACCCCGAATACGATTACTTGTTTATGAGTAAAAACAACGAAACCCCAAAAAAAATTAGTTGCTACTTTTGGCCGAGTGCAAGAAAAGCATCAAACAAAAAAAGGCGATTTTCGAATTATCTTAGTTTAGGTTTTCTTATTTTACTTATTACTGGCCAATAATTTATTATATGTTATATTGATTATTAATTTATGTATAATTTGGAGAAGTAGTAGACCATTGTTTAAACAGAATATTTTTTTTTAGAAAAACTTATACAAAATTATTAAATTCAAGTAGCTTAAAGACCAGCGAAATCGTTACAATTTTTAATACGTACTTGTGATTATTTCACGATATTCTTATTATAATTCTTCTTCCTTATGTAACCAAATTTATTTAAATTCAAATTATCAGATTTCTCTTGAGCATAATATTAATTGTTGCCTATATTTTCGTTTAAACTCTCTTCTTTTAGTTTTAAAACAAAATGTTATGTCTATAGGAGTTCTCTGTTATTTTGAATTTAATGAGTTTGCTTACAACTACCATAGAACATGAGTTATCTGTTAAGACTATTAAGGGTTAATGTTACGTATGAGTATATTTCTAATCTAGAGTTACTACTATTATTATTAAATATTTGAAAAGGTCAAATCAAAGGCTTAAGGGAGTCAAATCAATCCGCTTCGACGTTGAAAGATTACAACAAAAATCAATCACTTTCAAACGGTTTTTGCTTCACGGTCTCCCCTCTAGTATGTAACTTACCAACAAAGGTTGCATAAAATAGGGGGTTTATGTATTTACTCGGTTTTCAGGTGTTATAAAAATCATAAATTATAGACCAACCAATTTCATCGGTGTGAATCCTTCAGTTACACTAGGTTATTGTCAACAATTTTGAACCACAGACCTCAAGGCGAATTATCCACAAATTAACGCTTGCTCTACCGCAATAGCCTTTCAGGTTAAGTGTAGCCTTGACGTGTTTGTTTGACTCCTAATGATATTAGAGAAATTTTCACAAAATGATATCAGTACCAAAGATGTTCATAAGCAAAACAAAAACATTTCATTCTTTCCTTTTCAAGATAGACACGTTTATCACAATCATCCAGAGTCCTAAAAGAACAAAACCATTAACTCGATTCTCAAAGCATTATATTTACTACCTTATCATATCGCTATTAAGTTAATCACATTAAAAGAAAATTTGACGTCATAAAATAATTAAGACCAGATTGATCTTGCAAATTCGTCAAATTAATTTCTTCAATCTCTTACTAAAGTACAGTATGTTATTCGGGCTTCGTGTAAAAAAAACTGTTATACGACGACACATACACGTTACAGCTCCGATTATGAAGCTATGGTGAAAATTTAGTACAGTATGTGCTGACGCAAATTTATTGGCCACGAATGTTGCCCTCACGATTATGAAGCTACGGTCCCGGATCGATGGTGGTTGTGCTCCTTTTCACAAAATCAATAAATAGTTAATTTATTTTCTTACACTTACAGTTTGCAACTATCAAAGCCCGAGCGATAATTTTCTCATTTTCGGAAAAAACATTCTCTTTCAGGCTCCGGACTTTGAGACAATACCAAAAAAAACTTATCTTACCTATTTTTACTGCCTCCGATTTTCATAAAACTTGTAGTCCTGACCCTACAGGAAATTAAGGTACTTTTCGTATAGGCTTTGAGATCCGAAATTTATTTTAAGAGAAATTGCTGAAGTTTATTTCTTTTTCTCTATTGCACGTGTTTTAAATATTTCCTTAAGTTTAATATATTATTTCTTACACGTGAACTGGTCGGGTTCCAAATACGAAAAGATCGAATAAGCTATCATCTTCAACATTTTTACCCCGAGTTACGCATGGTATGTATTTGTCACAATTTGCAGCTTTTGACAATATGCTATTATTTTTGCCGACTCTGTTGTGAATGGGTCGCAAAAGAAATGAACGAGTGTCACGCTCAAAAACAGATTGTTAGCGTTGGCCAAAAAAAAATAATTTGGTAAGGATACATATTTCCAATTCTCCTCCCCAACGTGACCGTCACAATTTCTGTTTTGAAAAATATATTAGTAAAATTTTTTTTATTTTTAAGGTCAAATTTAAATTATTTTTAGTGCTATTTTAAGTGGATGTCCTATTTTCAGACATAAGTCGGTATATTCTTTTTAAGACAATTTAAGTTTGTAGGTGTAAGGTTTAATTAGAAATAAAATTTCATACAATATCCACTTTTTTAAAATTAGTAATTTTTTTTGCTAATTTTAGCAAATCGGTTTTCAAAAATTTGTAAAATGATTTCTGAATATAGCAACAAAAATTTTTAAATATTCTGTAAAAACTCTGTTATTTGTAAAATGTAAATAGCAAAAAGATTTGCTAAATAATATTTTTTTTATCAAAAATCAGTACAAAAATAGTTAAGTGGGATTGAAAACCGTTTACAAATATTTCTACTAACTTTTTTTTCTGAGTGTAATGTATGAAAAACAAAATTTTCGCCTGCGGCGCTAACTTTTACAACTATTGCTATACAAAAAACAAAATGAAAATTTTTTCCAGTCACGCTAATTTGGTAAAGAATTTATAATATATTGCACCAAGCCCAACCTTTGACGTTTCGTCAAAAGAATTTTGTAGCACAATCATTAGATCTCAGTCAATGTAATAAATAAGTTTTGTTAATGCTAAAAGTTCTACGCTGTCCTTTTGCATTATCCCCGTTACGAAAACCCTAACAGTCTATAGTCGTTGCGTTACCAATGGTAAAAAAGATACAAAGTTATCGATCCTTTTAGCTTTTTATAACATTGGTAACTACTTTAATACTCTTACTAAAAAAAACATTACTAATAAGAAATGTCAAAACAGTAAAAATGTCGCAGATGCTGTTTCCGTAGAAATATGCTAGAATTGGCTTCTTGTCAAGCCGTTGTTCATACTGGTAAGATTGTACTCCTGAATTTGTTCAAATAAAATATTCCAATTTTTTTCCTAATTTCCTTTGTTTTATTTCTTTCATATTGGCATATTTTATTCTATTTTCCTGAGAAACAAATTCAACTGGTGACTTTGTTTCTCTGCTCAGAGTGTAATTCCTAGATTCCATCCCCCACCACTTGCTGCGATTCAACATATTTATTGGTCCCATCGAACCAGATAACCTAGTGGGGAAAAACTGAAGAACAAAAAATTGAAGAAATTTCATCAACAGCATCTGCATTGAACATAACAACAACGTTTAAACAGGTTCGTTTGTTTTTGCTTTTTTTCCTATACCATTGCGTTTGATAGTGCACATTAGTTAGTTTTTTTTACTTTTGTTAATTTCTCTTCGCTTGATGGCACAGCGCGGGTAGCTACCATAAAAAATTAGTTAAAATAATAAAGAAAAAAAAAATTAAAATACATATTCCAAACATTAAATTAATCATCTAAATATCGGAAATTAAATTAAGTTTAATTAAAAGTTAAATAAAGAAATTAAATTAATTTTTTTTTTTAAGATACATAACTAAAAGTGATATACGAAAATTAGAACTCGGGAAAAATTAACCAAAAAATAATACACATAAGAACAAATTTCAACAACAACAGAAAAAATATAATAAAAAATTGAGCCGAGAAATTCAAGCCAGGAAAAGAGGAAGGTTCCATCATCCTTAACTAAGGAAACCTATAATTCCTTGGAGGGTGAGAAAATTAAGTGCTAGCTGTTTAATTTTCCATACAAATTGGTGAGTTCCTTGAGATTTTCACGTAAAGTGCGTAAGAAGGATCCATTAGAAAAATAAAATAAAATAAAAGTACATGAGGTGTTTCTGGTTTTATTCATATACAACAAACAAAATTGTTGGATACTTTTCACACCTAGTGTACATATGATAAATTCCAAAAGTTAACATCCATTTTTATTTTTCTTATTTTGGCGCGCTTTTTCTTCCAGGTCATGTTATGATCATTTAATGTATGTAACATCATTTTCCCCTCCTTTTACAGCTCTAGTTACATTTAACATTGCAAAATACTTCTTCCCCACATTCCCCATCTGCAGAAGTCTTACATATTTAAACACATTTACATTTTGTTTAAAGGTTAAAAGAGTAAACTCTTCTGGTGTCGTTTAATTTCAATGGAAATACTCTCTTAATGAATATTTCCCCTTTTCGATCATTACTCTTTTAACTTCACCATTTACACAATTATAAGAGGTCGAACTTTCTCTTAATTATTGTATTTTACTTTATCCACACCGACCCCGCTGAGAACAAATGGTGCTGTTTAAAACTCTTCATAAGTTTTTTTTTGTATTGAGTTTTACATGTGTTTTAATAGTTAGACTTTTTTATTTTGTTTACATTCTTTTTTTTTTTTTGCCATTTATACTTGTTTGCTAAAAGTTTATTTTGTTCTCCAAATTCTGAAGCAAATATTTTTGCAAGAAGAATAAAATTCCTACAACTCAACAAAAGGTCGACGAACTTTAACGTTTTTTATAATTCCCTTTGTAGATACTTTTTTCTTTAAAATAAATATCGCCGGCTGAAATTTGGAAAGGCATAAAAGCATTTTTAATTCCCCTGGTAAAAGGAAAAGTAATCTAAATAAGAACATATAAATATTTTATGATTGTTCTGTAACAAAATTATTAAAGATAAAATTAATCCAGAATTAATTAATTAATTAATTAATTTTCCGTTTTTTAAATAGTTTTCGGCGTTGCCTCTGTGAATGAACATAATTAAAATTATTAATTACAATTATAAGTCATTTTAATTCCATTCAAATTACGGCTTCTGTGTCAATTCTTCCCGGCGTATATTACTTGGTTTGCTTCCTATTTCCACAATATTTGTACACTCAAAACCATAAGTTTAGTTAGATCTAGGGAGTGTAAATTTACCTAGTTGTAAAAAAAAACCCTAATTAATGTTAGAACTTTTTTTTATTGAACTCAGGGTTCAGCGAGCCATTGTAGAGTTCCAATTTTAGCTAAGTTTAATTTTTTTATTTTTTTTTTTTTATCACATCAATTTTGAGAATTGGTTTGGTACACAAAAGTATCATAAAATTTTAAGTAATTAAAAATAGTTGCTTAAATTAAAACTCGAATTTCAATAATTCCACAAAACCACAAGGTTTTTCTGCTCATAAATTCTATAGCTGGTGCCTAAGTAATTAAAAATATTTGTTTAAATTTAAATTTGGTTTTCAACAATTTTTTTGGTTGAGAAATTTGTAAATTACTGATATAATCTTTTTTTAAATATACAAGAGGTGTGTGATATTACACATAGAATTTTGCAATTTTCTACTGTGTACCGAGTTCCAATCGTTTTCTTAATTTTTCAAATACCTTGTACTTATCAAAAACTAAATTGTTCTTGAACAAAAATTCATTTCGACTCGATTAGCATTGCCTTCCCAAATCGGCTGAGTCAGTCTAGGCGTCTAAATTTTTATCAAATCTGGTGTATATTTACTACCTTTGTCTGTTAAAATTTAACTGCCTTAGTTCGAGCCACACCCAAACATACACAGGAAGTTCTGAACCAATAAAATTTTTTTTTTTGTTTTTCTTTTTTTAAATTCAAAGTCAACTTCTAACACTCTTTTTGTTTGAAATTTTTCACAAGGTATCATAAACTTTAAAATTTTAAAAAAAAAAAAAAAATTTTTTTTTTTGAAATTTTTGAAAGTTTTTCAAGTAAAATTTTTTAATTAAAATTGAAGTGACACACCAAAATTACAACACAAAGTTCATTTTGATTACAAATTCCATTGTTGGTGCCCTTTTAAAAAAAGAAAATTTTCTTTTTTTTGGATAAATATATATTCAAGTGCTATTAAGTTTAAGCCTAACTTAAACTTAAATCTAGCTTAAATTTCAATTGAATCCCTTGCGACTTTTTGCCTGCTCTGAGATTTCTTTGTACTTCAAGATGTCGCTCGATAATTTTATTCGGTTAGCGGATAGCATCGTTGAATTTGACTATGATTTTTCTGACAATCGCTACCCTGTTACCTCGTTCCATGCAATCGACGTACATCGCTCTGAATTAAAGACTACCTGGTCGAGAGTCAAAGAGGCATATGAGAAGTTTCTCTTTGATATCGAGAACTCGGATGAGCAGGATGGTGAAACAGAAAACATAGAGTCGTTTAAGGTCAAGTATAAAAGTACTTATATTACCTATTGTAATCTGCTTGCCAAGTTATCCGAGCTTTACGAGACTAAACGATCTGAGTCTCTTCCCAAAGCTGACCTTCCCAGTCCACCACTTGCTGCTACAGCAGCATATGACACAGCTTCTCCAAGGTCTTCAAATTTTAATAGCTTCCACCTCCCTCCGTGCGATATTGAAGATTTCCATGGCGATTACATATCATGGCCTACCTTCCGTGACATGTTCACCGCTATATATATCAAAAATTCTCGACTCAGTCCCGTGGAAAAATTGTTCCATTTAACGAATAAAACTCAAGGTGAAGCACGGGAAATAGTTAAAAAAAGCCCACTGACTAATCAAGGGTTCGATTTGGCATGGACAAATCTTTGTGCTCGGTTTGAAAATCGCAAAGTGTTAGTCAATGGGCAGCTAAGGACCCTTTTCAATCTTCCCACAATAATTTCCGAATCAGGAACAGCAATTAAACAGCTTCAACGCGATATAAACTCCTGTATCTCCACTCTTCAGATTTACGATATAGATATTGACAGCTGGGATCCGATATTTGTATACCTTTGCTCAAACCGACTTCCATATACTACTCTTAATCTCTGGGAACAGGGCCTGAGCGATAAAACGTCTATCCCGAAGTGGGTCGATCTGGATAAATTCCTGACGAATCGCTATAGAACTTTAGAATCAGTTGCTGAGATCCGTAATACGACTAACACAAAATCCACGGACTCTAGATCTAAACCTTCTCCCAAAAACGTTAAAACTTTTCAAAACAATGTTTCCGATCCGAAGTGCCCATTGTGTCCTAAAGACTTACATATCATTCGTAAATGCCCTCGTTTTTTGAACATGAATTATGCACAAAGGCTTTCAGAAATCAAAAAGCAAAGCTTATGCCTGAACTGCTTCTCCAAAACGCATGTTGTCAAGAATTGTACCAGCAAGAACAGCTGCTTTAAATGCAATAAACGCCATAACACTTTACTTCACAAAGATGGTGACAGTTCCAATTCTGCTTTTACTTCGCAGTCACCTAATACCAGCACCAATTCTAACTTGAACCCACGCTCAGCTCCATTTTCTACTCAATCCGATTCTAATTCAATACAGTCCATTAATAGTTCGGCAGCTGGCGTAGTTCAATCTTGTTTTGCTTCTAATTCTAGGGGTGTTTTATTAGGTACTGCAATAGTAAATGTTTGCCATCTACATGTGAAATATAAAGCCCGGGCACTTATCGATTCCGGATCTGAAGGGACCTTTATTTCTGAACGTTTGTTCAACCTTTTGAAACTTCCCTTCGAACGGACAAATGCTCAAATTTCAGGGCTAAACAATACTATTTCTGCTAACGTACAACGAAAATGCTCCTTTGTTCTCGGTTCCACAGTAGACGATAATGTCGAAATATCTGTTGATGCTTTAGTTGTTCCACGATTAGCAGGCAATCTTCCGTCCCAACCCTCCGATTCTTCACTCTTTTCAAATCTTCCGCAGATGCAGTTAGCAGATCCACAATTTTACAATAGTTCCAAGATCGACATCTTGATAGGTGGTGATCTGTTTCCGTCGATCATGCTCTCGGGCATTAAGCATGAAGTCTGTGGCTCCTTAATGGCACAAGAGACTGTATTCGGCTGGATATTAACTGGACCTGTTTCACTCTGCTCATCTCCCTCCTTTTCCACAGTAGCAGCATTTGTCTGTGAAATTTCATTAGCCAAAGAAATTTCACGGTTTTGGGAGGTGGAGAATCTTCCGCGGAAGAACTTTATGTCCGATTCAGATAAATTTTGCGAAGATTTGTACTCCAGGACAACTAAAAGAGATTCGGACGGAAGATACATTGTTTCACTCCCATTCAAAGAAGGGTATCCCGAAAAACTACACATTGGTCAATCTAGGATAAGTGCAATGGCACAGTTTTTTAGAAATGAAGCTAGATTGCTTAAAAATCCATCCTTTAAACAAGAATATGATCAAGTTGTTCAAGAATATGGACAATTAAATCACATGTTCAAAGTGCCTTGTCCTGGCTTCCTCAAATTTCCATTGAATTACTACCTACCACATCACGCTGTTATTAAACCAGAAAGCACCACCACACAAGTTCGTGTGGTTTTTAATGCGTCTGCTCCTTCTTCCAACGGGTTAAGTCTAAACGATATTCTCCATATAGGTCCGATTCTGCAAAATGACTTAACTCTATTGATCCTTAAATGGCGAATGTTCCGATATGTGTTCAATGCGGACATCCAAAAGATGTACAGACAAATTTTAGTCAATCCAGAACACACTCCTTTCCAGCGAATCATATTCCGAAACGATCCAAGTGATATTGTCCAAGATTACGAATTGAAAACTGTAACATTCGGAGTCAATTGTGCTCCATATTTAGCGATTCGGACCATTATCCAGCTAGCTGAAGATATTAAATCCATTTATCCGATGGCTAGCAATATTCTTCGGAATTATATGTATGTTGATGACGTACTGGCTGGTGCTCATACGATACCAGATGCGTTGATAGCAAAGAATGAGCTTATCCTAGCTCTTCAATCAGCAGGATTTTCACTGAGAAAATGGACGGCTAATTCCAAAGCTATTATTGCCGATCTTCCACTGGATCATCTACTTAATGAAGATTTCCTCGAATTTGATGACAGCAGCACGGCGAAAACCCTAGGAATCCGTTGGAATGCTCTATCGGATTCATTCTACTTCACAGCCAAACCTTTTCCGGAGACTTCCACATTTACAAAACGAGAAGTCCTATCTCAAATTGCAAGACTGTTTGATCCAGCTGGATGGTTATCCCCATGTGTTGTACTAGCAAAAATCATAATGCAAAGGATATGGATGGACGGAACCGATTGGGATGAAGTCCTCTCTCCAGAGTCCCTTTCTCAGTGGAAAAACTTTCAATCCAATTACCCGGCTATTAATTACATACAGATTCCTCGATGGCTCGATTTTACTCCAAATGCTGAAATCCAATTCCATGGTTTCTGCGATGCGTCTGAAAAAGCATACGCAGCAGCATTATATATCCGCATAGTATCCGATGATTCCATATCCACTCACTTGGTTTCGTCAAGAACCAGAGTAGCTCCTGTTAAGACTCTATCCATTCCGAGATTAGAGCTTTGTGGAGCTGTTCTCCTCGCTGAAATGTTAGACAATCTTATTCCAAAATTAGATGTCGAGAAATACTCTATTTTCTGCTGGACTGACTCCACTATTGTCCTTTCCTGGCTAGCGAAACCTCCTTGTTCTTGGGTGACCTTTGTTGCAAACCGAATTGCAAAGATTGTTCAGATAATTGATCCACCTCACTGGCGTCATGTCACTTCAGAAAATAATCCTGCCGACTTAGCTAGCCGTGGTATTTTTCCTCAAGAGCTTATTGATAATGATCTCTGGTGGCATGGTCCACCGTGGCTGCAAGATTGTAATACCAACTGGCTTAGTCGTGAGTATCCGGTATTTCCAGAAACCGACATAGAAAAAAAACCAATAAAGGTTCACTTTACGTATTTTCAAAATTTTAATGATATTTTGGAACGTTTTTCTTCCTATTCAAAAGCTATGCGAGTCATTGCTTATATTTACAGATTTTATTATCGAACACATCCAAAATATCGCTCAAATTTTTGTAAAGAATCGACTATGGTTACTAGTTCTGAAATCGTGGCTGTACGTGACAGACTTATTAATATTTGTCAGAAAGCTTTCTATCCAAACGAGTACAAAGCACTTTCTTCCAAACAGTCGATAGCTTCTTCTAGTTCGATCCTTAATTTGAATCCCTTTCTAGACAAGCAAGGGCTAATCAGATCTTGTGGCAGACTTGAATCCTCTTCTGGACTTTCGTACAATGAAAGGCATCCCATAATACTCCCTTACAATTGCCAATATTCTCGATTGCTAGTCAAGTTTGTTCATGATATCACCCTCCATGGTGGTAACCAACTCGTCCTTCGGAGTATAAGAACTCATTATTGGATTCCAAAAGTTAAAAATATGATAAAGGCCACAATCAACAAGTGCAAACCCTGCCTATTATATAAGAAAAGATGCCAGAAGCAACTAATGGCTGCATTGCCTCCCGAGAGATCCGAAATTACACGCCCTTTCGCGCATACCGGTCTGGATTTTGCCGGTCCTTTTGATATCAAAAGTTATTCCGGTAGAGCATGCCGTATCACGAAGGGATACGTATGTGTTTTCGTCTGCTTTTCCACAAAGGCAATACATTTAGAAGCCACGTCTGATCTCTCCACTCCTGCATTTCTAGCAGCCTTCCAGCGCTTTGTATCTCGTCGGGGATGTCCTCTTCATTTGCACTCCGACAACGGCACAACGTTTGTCGGTGCCTCCAAAATACTTGCAAAAGAATTCATTCAAACATCACGCCAAGCTGTTACCGCCAACTACGCTCATCAAAATATCACCTGGCACTTTATTCCTCCAGGTGCTCCACATATGGGTGGGTTGTGGGAGGCAGGTGTAAAGAGTTTTAAATCGCATTTCAAAAAAACATCAGGGTGTTTTAGATACACATTTGAAGAATTTTCCACTCTATTGTCCCGCATCGAAGCTTGCTTAAATTCCCGTCCATTATCGCCTATTTCGCAAGATCCGTCTGATTTGACAGCTCTAACTCCAGGGCACTTTCTAATCGGATCTCCTGTATTAGCTCCTATAGATCCATCTGTTACTGAATCCGCGGCAACCTTAACCAATCGGTGGCAGAGATTGAAACTCGTCCACCAGAATTTTTGTACCCGTTGGAAAAACGAGTATCTTACAGAGCTACAGAAACGAGTGAAATGGCAAAAATCAGAGAAAAACCTGAAAGAAAACACTTTGGTAGTTGTCAAAGATGAAAACCTTCCTCCAAATTCATGGCGTCTTGGCAGAATAGAAAAAACGTATGTAGGATCCGATAATCGTGTCCGTGTGGCCGATATCTTCACCCAAAGAGGGAAGATTACAAGGCCTATTACAAAATTAGTAGTTTTAGGAACCGACTAACTCTGCCAGGTCTTAAGGTTATTTTCCGGCAGTTTTATTATTATATTTTCCTATCCTTCTCTTTCAGCTAATCATGCCTAAGAACTCCACCAACAAACATCAACATCGCCGTCACAACCGTAAGGCAAACCAGCCACTTAAAAATAATTCATTTTTATGTCGCATCTGCAATCGGCCTCATCCTTTGAGAACGTGCGCAAAATTCTTGGCTATGAACGTCACCGAACGCATCGTAGCCGTTCGTAATCATAAATACTGTAATAATTGCCTAGCTCACAATCATTCACAGGGCACCTGTTTTTCTAAAAGTGGTTGTAGAACTTGCCAAAAGTCCCATCACACACTCCTTCATATGCATCCAAGACTATCCAAAGATCCTCCGGCCTCTTCCTCACGTTCTTGTTCTCCATCTCCAAAACCTTCACAGTCCAGAAGTGCTCGTCCTAGGGATCCCTCACGTTCGACGCCCTCAACTTCCCAGTCCTCTTTACTCACGTCTATTTTAAGACAAAATAGCATTATTCTGCTTCCGACTGTGCTCGTCAAATTGGACAAAACAAGTTCCCACGCACGTTGTCTCCTCGACTCGGGTTCCTCAGTTAGTCGGATCTCCAAAAAGCTTGTCGAAAAATTGCGTCTGACGACATTGACCTTGCAGGAGGAGACAATTTGTCCATTGACCCTAAAATCGCGTTTCGATTCTACATCGAAAATCGAAGGAACTTTTAGGGTCGATAATCGTCTTACGCTTTTAACTCCAACACAGTCGTTACCAGAAGCGTATAAGAAAAATTTCCGTGACCTCTTCCTCGCAGATTCCAAATTCTACGAATCGGCAGGCATTGATATCATAATCGGGGTAGACATTTATCCGAAGGTTCTCTGTGAAGGGGTAATTTCCAAAACTGGACTTCCCACTGCGCAAAGCACCATTTTTGGTTGGACTATTTATGGGTCCTGTTCTATGTAGATAAAAAAAAAAAAATGCACTATCAAACATCGAAAAGCAAACCCAAACGTTCTTGTATCCATATTTTATTTACATATTGTTTATACTAAATTTAAATGAATTGGAAAAATAATAATCAAATGAATTTCATATCTAATCCTAATCCTAATTGTAATTAAATTTATTTATTAATACTTCTTCCATTGTAGTCATATCATTCCGAGAAAAAGTATCTGCGACTTTCAACTAGCCATGGTATCCCTTTTGTTGCACGTATACTGCAAGGCGGGCGGTAATGTTAATGCTAAAAGTTCTACGCTGTCCTTTTGCATTATCCCCGTTACGAAAACCCTAACAGTCTATAGTCGTTGCGTTACCAATGGTAAAAAAGATACAAAGTTATCGATCCTTTTAGCTTTTTATAACATTGGTAACTACTTTAATACTCTTACTAAAAAAAACATTACTAATAAGAAATGTCAAAACAGTAAAAATGTCGCAGATGCTGTTTCCGTAGAAATATGCTAGAATTGGCTTCTTGTCAAGCCGTTGTTCATACTGGTAAGATTGTACTCCTGAATTTGTTCAAATAAAATATTCCAATTTTTTTCCTAATTTCCTTTGTTTTATTTCTTTCATATTGGCATATTTTATTCTATTTTCCTGAGAAACAAATTCAACTGGTGACTTTGTTTCTCTGCTCAGAGTGTAATTCCTAGATTCCATCCCCCACCACTTGCTGCGATTCAACATATTTAAGTTTAAAACATAATTTGTTTAAGAATTAAAAAGTTGTAAATTTTGTTTTAAATGATTCAAAAACGTCAAAAGAATTATGTTAAGAAATTGCCAACTTTTAAGAAATTTTTTTATAAAATTTATTTTGGTCATACATAACGACTATATAAATCGTTTTAGTCGGGTAATCAAAATGGACGAATCTAGAGTTTTATAAATTTTGAATGCAATAGTTATAGGATTATCAAGCTTCAAAACGCACTTAAATATTATTTTTATAAGTTAATAGAAAATAATTTCAGAATATCTAAAGACTTTATAATTGAAGGAATAAACGAAATTTTTGTAAAGTTCGTGCGATTACCCATACAAAATAAGCAATGTTGCATCCGAGTATTTGGAAATGCATCACTCTTGTGAACGCAGCGCGTTCGTAAAACCATCAGCTGGCAAGACTGCAACTGTCTAAAGACCGTTTAGGTCAAGATAAACCAAAGTCGCTAAAGTGGATGTATTGCCATCTAAAAGTGGCATCCCACTCGTTAGGAAAAAGTAACTAGTAGTAACACATTTTCCCTGGAAAACAAATTGGTTTCTGTTGTTGGTCTACTCTTTTTGCAATTGTCAGATGTATGCAAATGAATTACTAAAGCTGATGATGCGCAAACAAGTGTAAAACACGTATGATGCATATGGCTGCTGTATCAGCCCTATGCACATTTTTTCAAGATTATACTATTATCTACCAGAAAATTAAATTTTGTGTGGGCAATCGGGCAAACTAGTATAAGATTTTTTTGTTTAAGAAAAGCTTATGTTTGCAATTTTTTGTTTAAAAAAACATATTGGTGTTTTCATAAATTTTAAAGGGCTGCAGGATATATTTAATGTTTATTTGTATAAATTTGTATCGAAGAAGCAAAAAATGTAATAACCCATATTAAGATATTTTCTTTGAAAACTATTTACTATTGGTTCCCAAAATCTTCTATTCCAAAACTGGTTCTACAATTTCCAACTAAATGTTAGACAGCAGTCGAATTACGGCATTCGTAAAATAAAACCTACATGTAATTTTTTTATCAGGGATGTTGTAGATCGGCCCTAGATTGCAAATAAAAGTTTTCGAACAAATTCATTCTATCACGAATGCCGTAATGCGACCTCAGAGCTGACAGAGCAATAGAACCGGCTGCTTTAGGACAATTCCACCCAAAACCAACGGTATTAGAACCTCCATTAGAACGGGCTATGAATAAAAAGAAGTGCTTTTAAATCCGCTTTTTGAAGGATGATAATTTGATGGGTTTACTAATGTCTATGAAGCGTTTTATTTATTTCTTTTTCAATACCGTTGAATTATTAATAATTGTATCAAACAAAGCGCTTTTCGCAAAATTTTAAACAAAATTTAAAATGTAGCTTTTCCTCAAAATTTTCAAAAAAAATTTGAAAAGTAAACAAAAATATATATATTTATCACTAAATTTTTGAAAATTTCACAATATTTTATTTTTGTCTTTCTTTAATTTTTGAACAGACTTTGAAGTTTTGGAATTTTTTAAAAATTAGTTATTTTCTGTAGAATTTTTAGAAAAATTTTTGGAAAAATAAAAATTTTAATCAGTTAAAATAAATAAAAATTAATTTAACTCAGTTTATGTCATTAGGAAGTTTTCGTTTGGAAAAGTGTTAGTTCAATCGCTGATTAGTAATACAAACTTAGAGAATTTAATAGTTATTTAAGTGCTTTTTGAGTAGTGACACAAATTTAAAGATATTGCCAATTATTTAAGAGTTTTTCGTTCTATTTATTTATTTATTTATTCTAAAAATTTCAGAAATAATAAATTTAAAAGAGAATTTAAAATTTCCAGGTTGGCCGCACTAAAACCGATCAAGGACCGCGTGCAGCCCTAAGGGCCGCAGTTGACCAACGTTGGTATATACGCTATTTTATTTTTTTTTTTCAATCACCGATCTAAATTAACTAAAATCGGGGGGTTTTGCTTGGATGCTTTACTTACCAGTATATTTTATACAGCACCTCAAAAATGTCATTTTTATTTTAGGTCATGCCACACAAATTTCACCTGCCACAATACAAAATTGGAATTCGCTTAAGTATATTCCAAAAATAAACGCCATCTCAACATCATCTTCATCTAACCACTCACTAATCTCACCATCCTCAATCACAACAACAATGAGACTCAATGCTAAAGATGCTAAAGCCGTAGTAACGACCAGTAGTAATTCATTTCATCGTGCATCATTCTCATCAATTCCATCGTCGCAATTAACAAAATATCAACACATTAATTGTAGTAGTAGTAATAATAAAGGTAATCTTTGTAGAAATATGACAACTGATACGCATTTAAGTTACGATCAAAATACCATATATTCAAAGCAGGATCAAAATCGTCAAATTAACCAAATTGCATCATCATCATCTCCATTTGAAAGAAAAATTCACAAATCTTCTGATAGAACAGCAACGAAAAAAATGTAGCTTCTTAAACCAGTTGCGAGTAACGAATTAATAAAGTTTTAAAAAATTTATTCTCATAAAGATATTAAAATGAATTGTGACAAAAATGAGTTAGGTTTATATTACTATTATTATTTAAAAATTTATTATAATATAAAGAATATTATCAAATAATATGATGTTCCAGCAACAGTTTACATTACTTAATGACTGAATAAATAACTAATTTAACATTATATGTTCGTTTGCATAAGTTGTCACTTGGTAACTTCAAATCTTTACCAATGAATGAATAAATAAATATTTCATTTAATTGATATTAAATGAAATACTATAAAGAAAACTCGCATCTTTGCAAAGAAAACGGCAAATTAAAAAAAAAAAAACTAATAATTGATAACAATTATTAATTATATCAATGTATTAATTAATTAATAATATTAATAATAATTAAGATTAATTATAATAAATTGTAAATAAAGCATTCGTCTGATGTACCGCATTAATAACACAGTGATGATACAGTAATTTTACTCAAATCAAGATTCAGCAAATCAGCAATTTTTCAATCGATTATTACTTTTCTTAACGGTTTTGCAAAGGAGTATAGTTGGCCTTCCCAAATATTTAAACTTATCTACATTTAAACAAAACTCTGAAGCGATATTATTAATAGTATCTGAATTTATAATTTTTTTATACAAATTTTGATATTTTTAAATTCTTTTTTTATAAACAGTTTATAGTTGATCTTTATTGTTGTTGTGTGATGGATTTTTAGTTCGGCTTAAAAAAATAAAAAAACTAAATCTTTTTTAGTTTCACAGTTTAATTTTATTTATATTTTTTGAACTATATGATCTTAAGCCGAACTAAAACCCATCACATAATTTTTTTTTGAATCTGCGTTTAATTCTGAGACGAATGAGATTTTGATGATTAACCTTTAACAGTGGAAGTGGTGGTAAATTTTACCCCCTCTTCACATTTCTTTTTTGTGAAATAAAGTGACTGTTTTGTTTAAAAAATGTAGAATTTTTATAAAACAAATAATTGTGAAGAAATGTCAGAATTTTTTAGTAAAATGAAAAGGGGTAAAATTTACTTCACGTCACTGACTATGTCTAAAATTTTCACCTCCATAGTTAAAGGTTAAAAATTTTCAAGTTGAAGTTGATAATTTTTTTACAAACAATGAATTTAAGACAATAATGACGAGTTTACATTTGCATCGAAATTAGAGTATTCAAAAACCGAAACTGAAAACCGGTCAATCGGTTTCTTTTTTTTTAAAAACCGATCGGTTTCGAATATTTTGTAAATTCGAAGAAAACCGAAAACCGGTCTTTTTTGTTCGGTTAACCGGTTTTTTTAATTACATCACCAACTGGGTTACTTGGTCTCTTTTATTTTTTCCGAACACTTTTATAATCGTTTGTTGGTTATGAAGATTTAGATGTAAGTCTGATAGATTCCGATGAAGACTTAACTTTGGATATTCCAAATTCAAATAGTTTAATTTCTGATCTAAATAACACAATGAACAGTATTCAAAATCCTAAAAAAGAGACTGTACAAAATCATTCATCATTATATGTGACCTCCGAGAAAAGGGACCCTAGTGTGTGAAAATGAAGTTTTGAGAAAAACGCATTTAAAGTTTATCACTGTGAAGACACCTTCAGTTGGGGGATGCGATTTGGTATGGTTAGTTATGACTTTGGTGACGTCATGCCTATGTGGTGACGTATTTTTTTTAGCTTTTGGAGTGACAATTTAAAACCAAAAAAGTAAAATTTTAATGTTTTTCTCATTTTTTTCGATTTTCCGAAGTTCGTATTGTACGTTCTTATGGGGTAAATAAATTTTTATCAGAAATCTAACTCATTTCATCTTATTTTACACCCTTTTAGGTACGAGAATCCACTCTTAAGTCAAAACACGTTTTTTGACACACTAGGTCCCTTTTCTCGGAGGATCCTGACAAATGCGACAAAAGAACTGAAAAGTTGGACAATTTATATAATTGTATTTTGACTATTTGTCCAACATCTACTATTGGTGAAAGAGTATTTTCCACTTCTAGCTTATTAAAAGCAAACAAAAAAATCGTCTTAAAACGAAACATTTAAATTGCATATTATTTCTAAAACATTATTTTAGAAGTGAAAAATAGATTTTCTTTTACATATTTAAAAAATATTGGTTTTAAGTTAATTTTTTGTTGAAATGAAATACAATAAAAAAAATTAAATTTAAATGAATATGACAATAAAAATAAACAATAAAAATAAACAAATTATATAAGCTTTTTAATCAAATTAAAAAAAAACCGAAAAAACCGGTTGACCGGTTTTATCTACAAAAACCGAAACCGGTTTTTTTAAAATTCGATTTTTCGAAGAAAACCGAAACCAGGGTTTTCAAAAGCGCGGTTTTTTGAATACTCTAATCGAAATCCCGAGATTTCGATACGTCGATATGCTGCAAAATTCTATCTGATAAGAAATGGCTGAGATATGGCACCTCAAAGTTCAAAATTTTTCTATTTTTTACGTTTTTTTTCAAAATTTTTAATTTTTATTTCATTTTTTTCTACGTTATATTTTAAGATCTGGAATGTTTTATTTTTTTTACCAAATAGTTTATTTAATTACCAATATTTTAAGCGTAATTTGAAAATCGGATGAAAAATAAAGTTTTTATTAAGGATTTTGTGAAACGACAATATTTTCATTGCTTACAGACTATATTCGGAGTCCATCAGTTTTAACGTATTAAAAAAAACGGAATTCGAATCTCTGTATATGTTGGTAGCCCTGATTGACGAAATATGACATTTTGCTCTCTCTATGTCACAGTAAACACATGTCAGTTTGGCTTTGTACGTGCAAAAAATAAAATGTGTTCAATCGATCCCAACGAATTTTGTTATATTTGTGGTGTTCTTGTGAAAAAGAAATCACAACATTTGATGCGAAAAATCAATACGAAAAATTTATCTGAATCGTATAAGAAGTATTTCGGCTTTCGACCTGCGTCTCTCGACAAGCCGTGGACACCGAAAAGTGCATGTAACAACTGCCGAACAATATTAAATAAAATTGGTGAGGGTCAAGAGTGTTTCTTCACATTTGGAAAGCCAATGCAATGGAGAAACCAGATCAACCATACAACAGGTTGTTATTTCTGTTTAACGGAAAAGGCTATCGGACGTAGAATTCAACCAGTTTATCCAGTTGTTAGCTCGGTGACGCTGCCAGTGCCGCACTCAGTATCGTGCCCCAAACCGCAGCTGATTGTAGCGGGCCCCACAGATATCCAAGAAAGAACAATAACAAATGATTCATCAGATGAGTGCAGCGAATCAGAAATGCAATCAAATAAGAAACCCCATTTACTTACTCAGGCCGAGCTCAATGATTTGTGTCGAGATTTGTGTTTGCCGAAATCGAAATATGAATTACTTGCATCACGATTGCAACAGTGTGGATATTGTGCTCCTGAGACACGTGTTATATATTACCGTGATCGCAGCAAAGAACTGGCACAGTTCTTCGCAAAAACGGCAAACTTTTGTTTTTGTGCCAACATATGTGATCTTTTCTATGCTCTCCAACAAAATTATGACCCAGAGGAATGACGTCTTTTTCTGGATGGAGGTAAGGATAGTTTGAAGGCAGTCTTGCTTCATAAAGGGAAAACGAAACCATCAATTCCAATCGTATATGGAAAATACATTAAGGAAACATATGAAGCAATGAAAGAACTTCTTGATCTCATACATTATGACCAACATCAATGGAAAATTTGCTCTGCTTTTAAATTAGTTGCCATACTATCTGGATTGCAAGGGGGCAATACGAAGTTTCCCTGTTTTCTATGTCTATGGGACAGCCGTGACCGTCAGAATCACTACACCCGAAAAGTTTGGCCCGAGCGAAGTAGAAGTAAGCACGGAGAGTACAATATCAAAAATGACCCACTCATTCCTCAGGAGAAAATAATACTTCCTCCATTACATATTAAGCTTGGATTATTTACAAATATTGTGAAAAAGTTGCCTTAAACAAAAATTTCCGAGAGCCACAGCGAGCAAAATTGAAGCTAGTATATTTGATGGACCTCAAATTCGGGCTCTGTACGGTGACCAAGCATTTAATGAGTGTTTAGGTCCAGCTCATTTGGAGGCATGGTAAGCATTCCAGGACATCGTTCACAACTTTTTGGGAAACTACAGAAGTCCTGATTACGCTGAGAAGATCGATACATTACTGAGAAAATTCAATGCAATTGGTAAGCGTTGAGTGAAAATATGCATAACAAAAAGGCCGTTATCATTTGAAAATTTATTCTTTTTAACTTTTAGGTTCAAATATGACACATAAATTACACTTCTTATTCAGTCATTTGGATATTTTCCCCACGAACTTGGGCTCCGAAAGTGATGAACAAATGATGGCGGACTATTGTTGGTTCCTCATTCGCAAAGATCTATCCGAAAAAAACGCAAAAGTTCAAGTCGCTCGTCATTTTAATTTTTTTAATTTACGCCGAATATAGTGTGTGAGCAATGAAAAATCCTTAATAAAAACTTTACTTTTCATCCGATTTTTTTCAAATTACGCTTAAAATATTGGTAATTAAATAAACTATTTGGTAAAAATATAAAACATTCCAGATCTTCAATATAACGTAGAAATAGAAAAAAAAAATGAAATAAAAATTAAAAATTTTGAAAAAAACGTAAAAAATAGGTAAATAGGTGCCATATCTCAGCTATTTCTTATCAGATAGAATTTTGCAGCATATCGACGGAAAGGGCATTCAATTACCTTTCCATCGATATGCCACTTATCTCGATCGGACTCCACAAGGGTTCGAGTGGGACCATACACCGAAAAACACAAAAGTACCGTTATTTAAAATAAAATACAGACTTTCGAAATTGGGAGTATATTAAATGGCATCATTCATTTAATTCATTTTCTTGTATGGACCAATTTACGAGTAAATGTGGTAAAATTTTTATGGTTTTTAGACTGTAATTGGAGCAATTTTATCTTCTGCCAATAAACTGCCAAGAGGAAGTAATTTTTTATGCTCAGAAAAATCATCAGGGAAATGTTTTTTTTATTACAATGAAAAAAATATACATTTGACTGTCACAATTAGTCGAATAAAATTGGACCTTCCGAATGTGTTTTCAAGGAGGTAGTTGCGGTACACATTTGTCCAAAATTGTTTCTTTTTATTACTAAATTCTGAATAATAAGCTATCAAATAAAAATTAAAAAATAAACCATTTCATAAGTCTTTATATGTTTTATATAAAATAAAAAATTGGCACCTCTAAAACAAACGCTTACACTTATACTAATTTTTAATTTAATAAAAACAAATTTATGTAAGTACTGTTAGAATGATTTAATTCTCGAATAAATTTCACAATTCAGAAATATATTGTTTACAATATTTTTCTAGAACACTTAAAAAATCTTGACATGTAGTAACTGACAGTTGTTTGTGTAGTATTCATTAGTTGTTGTTTTTAACTGTAATTAAAGTTGTATAAAAAAATACAAAACAACTACCAAAGGGTTCGTTGAGTTTTTAAAAATTATTGTTTAGTTTATATTAATATTGTTACGATTTTACGTTTTTAAATCGTTGGTTTATTTCTATTAAATAAATTAAGTTCTTTTTATATTGCAAATAATAATAAACTCTGTTAAATTACAATAACACTTTAATGCAAAACAAACGGGTAAATGGAAATAGATGAATCAAATTTGCGTAACAATAAATTCTTAGTTTGTAAATAAAACAAAAACGAAATAATAATGAAGTACCGTTTTGAAATTTTATTATTTATTTTAAGGGTGTGTGTGAAACGGTAGCAAAGTGGCATGGTAAAAAATATTTTTTTTATGGTGAAAAAGTTTTAAATTTTTATGTGTGCAAAAAAAAATCGAATTTATTCATTTGTTTTGTTTTCATTTTGCTTTTAGAAGCTTTCAAATTTTAAAACTTCAAAAATTTCTATTATTATGTTAAAAATTCTAATAACTTTTTAACGGGTCGCAGTATATCCATAATGTTAAGGAAATATGTATATTGTGTGTAATAGAAAAGTAATTTTTTAGAAGCTTTTAAAAAAAGTGAGTTTTTCGACAACCCTAATGGTTATCTTCCGCATTTGAAAGCGTGAGAAAGTCAGCAGCAGTTTTTGCTCTGAGGGTTTTGACGAACTCTAGCGTTTGTCACCATGAATGTAAGTTATTCTATGAATTGTTGAAATTGTATTGTAGTAAAGCCAACTTTTGCCCTATGGGCTTGTGGCATTTTATAAGAAAGATATTTTCTTTAACAATACAATGTCGCCATCAAGTGGTTTTCATTTGTGGTCAATTTTATTCCAAATCTAGTAGTAATCGAACAAATGACCTCGGAAATATACTAGTACATAATAATGTGAAGAGTTGTGGACATCCCAGGCTTTTTACCACAACTTTTAATACACAACATTAACACAAAACATTTAAATTTTTATTTGTAGGTCTTCAGTTTTTGTACTTTTTAAACAGGTTTTTATAAAAATTAAAAATTTTGTGACTGGAACAATAAATACAATTGGCATGTAGTCACACCTACACAGGAATAGAAATACGAAGGGCACAGCACTGGCACGGTGCTGGAGTAGTAGTGCATATACTGGCAATGTGTCGGATTTTTAACTTTAACAGTACTGGCACAGTTGAAAATGATAACACCAATATTCGCTTGGCCGTAATCGACTTTTGGATGTCAGTGTATGTCCTATTTAAACATATGAGTCGGTTATCTTCACTTCCGATTTTTATTTTTCAACCTAACATAATTTAATTTTTTGTCGAAAAGATTAAAAATAAGGGATTATTTAATTAAATCAATTTTTAAAACGAACGATAAGCTAAATAATTTTAATGTTGTATTTTAATGATTTTGATTACAAATTATAGCGGCTTCACTCTGGGTGCTATTTTTACAACCCTGTTATATTTGAAACGATTTTATAGTAAACAAAGCCTTAACGGCTTCTTCGTGTAAGGTATATTCGTTTACTTTTCTAAGTCAAGTCCAGTAATAATTACTCAGTAGCAAACTTGCAGAGTAATACAAAATTAACTCTCAAATTTAAAATTTCCTAAAAAAATACGCATACGGAAAATTTACAATAATTTACAAGTTTGTTGATTGTAAAACCAAATGCAAGAATAAATTATAACTTGTCGATATGAAAAAAGAGGATTATTGTTGTAAATTATTAATCAGAAACATTTTAGAAGGTTTTCTTATCTTTCCATAATTTTTTTTATCGCATCTAGTAAAAATTTGTACAAATTATTGGGTAAACCAGCGGAACTATTGTAAATTAATGAATCAGCCGATTTTTGTTTTGTTTTTCATCAATTTGAAAAATTAAAAGATCAAAAAGAAAAAGATAAAATTATAAATTTGTTAGTGCAAACTGCAATTGATAAATAGAATTTGCTGAATTTCACTATCGATCCATCTTTTAAAACTTATTTTTTCATGCTTTCGTTTTAAGTTGGGTTTTTCATTATTCAACTTTTATTTTAATAGTGACCACAAAATGAAAAAATAAAAAAATCAAACGATAGTTTTGGCGGCTAAACGATCAGCTGTTTTAGTCTTGTAAATGTACAAGTTTTACTATACATTTTTGCTTTGTGATTTTAGTTTTATACATTTTGTTGTTGTGGTGTTTTAAATAGTAGTACTTTAACTATAGTCAGTCACAGCTTATTATACCATGTTTTTATTATGACCAAAATAACATGTTTTGAGGAAAACATTTCAAACTGTTTCCACTAGTAAAAATGTGTTTTGAGTGTTCGAATTTTCGAAATTAATTTGACGTTTCATATTCATAACAAATAAAATAAAAAAAATTAACTTTTTGTAGCCATTTTTTCGCTCGATTTATTTAATTATTTTTTTTATATATATTTAAATTTTTTATATATATTACTACCATCTTGAATGACACTTAAATTTTTGTCTTGTCGAATGCAAATGTCATTTTTTTCGAATTTATCATTCTCCGTGAAAGGATAACACAGAGTTTTGTAGACACAATTCAGTGTTGATCAGAATATTTTCAATGTTTTGAAATTGAACATGCTGTTTGAGATGTTTTGCACATGGTTTGCTCGCATAAAAATATATGGGAAAATATGAACCAAAACACGTATTTTGAGCAAAACATGTAATTTCGCCCAAAACACGTATATGGAAATGCAGTATTACGCGTGAGGAACATTATTGAAAAACCAAGCATAAAATTGGTATGTTCTATTCTGAACTCTAAAAACAAATGATGCAGTTTTTTAGGTTATTTAGTCTTCAATATAAAACACCAAAAAAAAATTACAGAAATATCAACATGGAACGATTTTTTTGAAAAAACTTAACCGATAATTCTCATGTCACAGCTTATGCTTGGTTTTATGTCACACGAAATAACTACACCATTTACAACGGTTACAAGGGTACTCTACTACCAAGAGTAAAACCCCTTATTTAAAAAATTAAAAACTCTTTTTACAGTTTCGGCCACATTTCTATGGACCTTCACACACACAACAAATATTCACAACATGCACAAATTGTACATAATGTTTAAAATATCAGAGCGCCTTTATAGCAATATTCTGCATTTGATTTCGAAAATCTATTATAATATGACTGACGAATCTTATTGCAGAAATTTACAGAAAATAACATGCGTATAATTCAAGAGTGCCTTTGGAAATAATTTACCAAATCTATTGATGGTTTTAAGATTGCAACACCTCGTCCTGGCATTGTATGATTACTTATGGTTGATAAAGAAATTAAAATTAAAGAATATTAAAAAGTTAGATAAAAATATTGAAATGCATATGGTAGATAGCTGGTAACTGTATTACATACGCGAAATAAAATCTTAAGCTAAACAAATTTAATAAACGGCGGTAAAAATAAAAAAAATTAACAGTGCTCTACCAGTACTGTTTTTTTCTTACCATCGTCAATTTCTACATATTTTATTTAAATTTACGTTATTTACTGTAGATATAATAGGAATTATGTGGCGCTTCCTCTAATGTGTTCTTATGTGTGTTGCCTATTACAAAAAATATGTATTTTCAGCAAAGCAAAGAGGTAAATCTAAATTTTTATTGATTTGATAATTTCGAGTTTTAAATTGGTTTGCCTTATAAAATACATCTTAAACTCGTTATATATTAAAACTAATCATAATACGATTAAAAGTTTAATTAACAAAAATATCAATATCATTATTGCTTTTGTTTGTGGCAAAAATTATAAGTTTGATTATATTTTGGCAAGTTCTTACACATCGTTAGTCTATTTGTTATATTGTATTGAGAAGATTTCACAAACCAACGAAATAAAATTCCAAAAAGAATAGATACCCTTAGTATTTTTAAAATTAGCTAAAATATTTACTAGCCTGACAAATTAATTTTTAGATTGAAAATTTACAAGCCTTAAAATAGATTTACAAACAACAAGAATTTTTGTAATTAAGCAGAAATAACATTAAGTTTAATTGATACAGCTTTAAATTATACTAAGTTTTTTTTTTATTTTAAATATATTAATTTAAATACGAAAATATTTATTTTAACTAGAATTTAAAAATGTTTATAAAAAATATAGATGTCCATTTAAATACGAGTATATAATAAGCTGTACTATCGCTGGTTTAGTATTTAAGGCAAATCTACGTTAAACTGATTAAAGTTTTAAACATTAAAGAGCTATTGTTTACAATATTTGCGGTATAATCAAACGAATGTCAAAAAAAGTAATTACGTTGAGAGTGAAAATGTATAAACGTTGAGTTTTAAACGTTGATAGTCACCCTTATTCTAGTTGTCGTTATCAATGTCGTCGTCACTTTGCTTCGACGTCGACATCACTTCGACACCAAATTGGTATTCTAAAACAGTGTTGTAACGACGTTGACAGTTTGTCGATTTAAACAAAAACACATCTCTAAAAATTTTTGCGAAAAAATGTTTTTTATGTGTAATTTAAATTCTGATACCAGTAATGAAGAAAATAAAAAAAATCTAGTATTGGAAAGAAGACTTCTCATACAGAAATCCAATATCTTTAATCTGCCGGATAACAAGTGAGTAGCAAAATCAAAGTCTGTTACTTTAAAGAATGTTAATCTTCTATTTTTTTTTAAAAGGTTTGAAATTTACTTTCGGCTGAATAAAACAGCCTTCAAAGATGTGCTGGAAACAATAGCACCTAATTTGAAAACCGGAATCAAGTCCACATTTATTTCCAAAACAATAAAGTTGGCAGCTACATTAAGATTTTTAGCCCAAGGGTCGTGTACCAGCTCAGTGTTGGAAACGACTTTAACTTAGGGTTCAGCTATTTCTGAAACTGAAGAAGATTTGCCACAGCTTCCTCCAGCGGGCTCAATATAAATTGCTTGAATCTTCCGCCACTTGCAGCATTACACTCGGCTTTGTTGGCTACCATTTTCTTTTTAACTTTAAATTTTAAGTCTCGCCAAACCTATAAATAAATTTTGTTATATTTTTATAATGCACTTTATATGATCATGCTTTCTTTACCTTCTGCCATCCATCTCACATTATTCTCGGTGGGCCAAGTGCATTAAATAAATTTGATATTTCTTCCCATTTTTTCCGTTTTTTTTTTCAGTCATTACTTTTTCTCAAGTCGTTACTAAAAATTGTGTTGACAAAATCAGAGTCGTTTCAAGACAATATCGTCGTCACATTTTCTTACAGAATACCAAATTCCTGTCGACAGTTATCAATTATTTTCGATAACGACAACGGGAATACCAATTTCAAAAAAAAAATCCCAACACAACATTGTCTTGTGTCGATGACGTCAACTAGAATAAGGGTGAATGATTTGAGCTGACGTACATACGAAAAGTAGTAATCCCGTTTTCGCCTTAAACACTTCTTTGTGTAATTTAAGTTTTTTTTAATAGTTAACGGATGTAGATAAAGCGAAAATGAGCTAATCTTTGATGTTTTTTCTATGTATACATAAGTTTTGATGATAAATGTGTTTCATATTTATTTTTATAAAATTGTTAAAATTTAGAGATTGCAGAAACATAAACTCATTATAAAATAATTTGAATATATGTTATGTAACTGATTTGTGATTTCCTTTTTGTAAGTGATGTTGGAAATACATCAGCCTTTTTATGACGTAACTATGTAAAGATAATGACTTATTTATTCATTAAGTATACTAAATTTTTGCTGGAATCATGTGCAAACAAATATACATACATACATTTATGATGCATCAACATTTATTGAAGTTTTTTTCACTGCCATAATAGTAACATTACAATACATTATAAAAAATTTAAATAAATAAACGAAAAAATATAACAATTTTAACTTATGCATTTGTTTTGTATTATAGACAATTTACACCTATGTAGTTAACTTTCAATTAGATTAAAAATTTTAAGTACAAAGAATAAAAAAATACATATTTATACACATGTTAAGTAAAAAAAGAAAAACAAAATTATATTAGAAGCATTTCGATATTATCCAGGAGATACTCTTTCAATATATTTTTAAATATAGATATTGCTGAACCCTCTTTTAAAAATTCAGGTAAATTATTAAACTCCAAACTACCAAATATTTAATTTTTTGCTTGGTCATTTCCAGTCGACATCTTGAAATCCTTAAGTTGGAGTTGTTTCTAGTATTGAAGACATTTTGATTTCTTGTAAAACTTAAGGTATGATGACCCATGTTATGTACTACCTTCTAAACATGCAGCAACAAGTGCATTTTATATAATCCATAAATAGGAAGCACCTTTTTCGCAATATCCTTATACAATGACACTGTGGGAAATAATTGAGGTAGATTGTAAACTACTTTTAAAGATTTATTTTGAATTACTTGTAAAGATTTAAGCTCAGCATTCCTTCTATATCCATAGATAAGTGTTATATAATTGAGGTGTCTTTGAACTAACTATTGAAATATGATAAATTTAGTTTCTTTATTCAGCTTATACTTTAATTTACATAAAATTGCGAGTGCACATACTGAATATGTTTCTGCCATGATAAATTACTTTGCAAAGCAGCTCCTAAATACTTAACAGTTTCAACTTCTACAATTTCTTTTCCATCCACAAAAATGATGCTTCTATCACGGGTACGATTTGGTTGAGGTTTAAATTTTACAAGTTTAGTTTTGTTAGGAGTTATCACCAATTTGTTCAATCTGGAAAATTCTGAAATTAAAGAAGCATCTCGTTCAGCAAACGTTTTGAAAACCGGCTCCTCTTTATATGGATAAAGAATGCACAAATCATCCGCATACATAAAAGTTGTTCAATGCAAGCCAAGGTTGTTTATTCATTCATATATGGTAACGGCCCCAAAACACTACCTTTAGGTACTCTATACTCCACATTACCCATCAAACTTTTACTACAGTTTATTTGAACATACTGCTTACGATTTTCCAAATAGCTTTTGAAAAAAGCTAATTCTTTTCCTCTCACTCCATAAAAACTTAGTTCTTAACCATTATTTTATGATCTACAAGATCAAATGCTTTAGTAAAATGGTAAAAAATGCCACCAACTCCAGAATAGCTTTTATCTAAACCATCACAAATATAATTGACTACATTAAGTACAGCTTCATCTGTTCCACATTTTCTAAATCCATATTAACTTGAGGAAATTAGCTCTTCTTTTTCCAAAAATGTTGATAACTGGGTATGCACAAGTTTTTAATATATTTTATCAATTACAGATAAAACGGAAATCGGTCTAAATTTATCAACTGTATGAGAACTTAATTCCTAAGGAATTGGTATTATTTTATGAGTTTTAAGCGAATCAGGATATATTGAACTTGCTATTGCAGAGTTAAAATTTTCAGATAACAAAGGTGACAGCACATCTTTACATTCAAAAATGCATTTAGAAGTTATATCATCACTTCCAGGGCTCTTATTCAATTCAAGATTTGATATGATATCAAATATCTCATTATTGTTGGTGTTTTGTAAAGTAAATTGTCTGCGGTTAAATCCCAGAGTCCTTAGTGAATTACAATCATCACCGGGGTTACATTCAATCCTTTTATTGATTCTGAAAAGTCTCCCAAAAACTTTCCAACAAGCCCAAAAACAAAAAAATCCGACCACTGGTTCAGAAGTTAGCAATATTACCCTACCACCCTCCGACCACCAATCCGAAAATTTTCAAACCGCTGCAATTTCGCGACTTGCATTTTCGGGGATGGTTGTAATGGACATATTTTCATGAAATGAGCCAAGGAATACGCTGGTGAAATTAGCCGGGTCGTGACTGAATCACCCTGTATAATCATTGAACAAAAACCTAAATGAACTTTATTTGTAAAAAAATTGTGTCAAATATGTCCGTTACTTCAATTGCCAAAAATCACAAAGCATCACAAATAAAAACATAAACATTGCACAAATTTGACCATGCATAAATGAACTCACTCATTGCCAAAAAAAAAAAAGAAATGACGTTTATGAACTCTATGCAATGCAGTGTTGCAATGCATACAACGTTTATGAAGGCAGCCTAACATTTAGCTGCCCTAATCTGCTTCTTACACTGTTTCAATTGCAATTTGTAGGCAGCCCAATCCCCGTCTGCCCCCGAACTCCTGGTTTTCCTAACTTACACTAATTGAAATAGTTTTTTTTTTTGATTTAAAGTTTTTTAAATTAAAGATCATAATTAAATTTTACTATGAAATAGAAGACACCAATTTTTAAAGAATGTAAGCGAAAAATTAAAAAATTTTGAGTCTCAGCGCTAGAGGAAGTGACACATTTTCGACCCGATCGCCTAAGACCATCGTCAGCTTCATTCTGAGCCACCACCCACAAAAATTCACGGTCTGATTAGGCTACATATATCGAGCACTTAAAGAAAAAAATATATACGAAATTACTTGTTCTCACTGTAAGTGCATTGATTACCAAAACAATGGACTGTTTCTAACTATATATATAGACATTAGTACTAGTAAACCCCATATTTTAGTTTAGCCAACAACCTTTAGTCTTACAATTTTTCTATACTATTTGCCCGATTTGCCAGGCCAACTACTAATTGGGAATTGGGAATCTGGCATGTATACAAATTTTTCAACACAAAATATTTGGTTGTAATGGAACCAGTATTTTCCAAATGTTCACTCGGTATGTAGTGTTGATCTGTAAGTTAATATTTTCATTTACCGCTACGTTATTAGCGCAGAAAAATGGTGCATGGGCTAACTCCCGCCAGCACCCGTAGTCCCCAGATAATTACCTGAATCCCCCATTTTTACCATGTCCCTGGCCAACATTCTAAAATGTACCTTATCTATGAGTTACTCCATACTCTCAGTAACACATATTTCAAATTTTAAGGGGATAATTTCCACTTTTTTCGCCACTGCCCGTAGAATTTTCAAAGATCCAATCTAAGCTGCTGTTTACTCTGGAGGATGAGCCTTCATATCAAATTTTACCTTCCTATTTCCAGCGGTTTTGGCAGGCCGTCAAGGGGGAGAATTTCCTCTTTTCAGCCCCTACCCCTAAGCTTTTCCAAAAATACCGTCTTTGCTTATATCTGCACCGGAGGTAGAACCTTTATACTAAATATAAACTTCCTAGCTTTAGAGGTTAGGAGAGGGTGTGAAGGGGGAGACTTTTTACCTTTTTGCTTCTTCCCATAGGCTTTTTCAAAAATCCCGTCTTTTATAATGTCTACAATGGAAGAAACTTCCTAGCTCCAGCTGGTAGGGCAAGGTGTTAAGGGGAGACTTTTAACTTTTTCCACCTCCCCATAGGAATTTTAGAGGATACCGTCTGGGCAGATGTCTACGTCGGGACCGACCGCCAAGGGGGAGAATTTCTCCTTTTTTGCCCCTCGTTGAATTTTTAAAAAAATTGTCTTAGCTGTTGTCTACAGTGGAGAAGTTTGGGCAGGCCGTAAAGGGGAAGACTTTTTCGCCCCTTGAACCTCCATTTTTACCACGTCAAAATTGTAAAATGTACCTTATCAGTGAGATGGCCCATTCTCCAGGTAAACCCCCGTTGCCACATGCAAGTACCAAAACCTCAATATACTCATACTTTTTTACTACCACACTCACATTCGTGATACTTGCGACTCAGCTTTCAATAAAATATTGAAGCAAGTGAATTTTTGACAGTTGATGCAAGTAGAATAACAAAACGAAACACAGAGTTGCCGAGAACTGAGTTTTATATTAATGTATATATTTGTTGCAATATAAGTTAATATTATAGCGGATTTTGTGCACATATATAAGAAGGATAACGAGAAAGGATATAAAGCCGCCTTTTAAAGTAAGTTAAAATATTAATTTTAAGTTTTTATAAAAGAAATATAATATCATAATATAAATCCCTAGGTACCGCAGAGTGTTAAGTACTCTGCAATACTGTAATTCCTTTAAGACAGTCATTTTGGATAGCACTTCTCCTGTTGACGACATTTTAAAAATGAACTTGCACTGTACAGTGTAGTCACACAAATTTTTTTATTGTTTTTCGTTGATAACACATATACACTACTTGCATGTGACAACGGGCAGTAGCACACATTTAAAATTTCAGGTTTCTAGATAAATCGGCAGGCCGTTAAGGAGGAGAATTTTCCAAAAATTCCATCTAAGTGAATGTCTACACCGGTGGAGAACCTATGCCAAAATTTAAGGGGGAGAAATTTTGCCTTTTCCCGTTGGAGTTTCCAAAAATTCCGTCTTAGCTGTGGTCTACACTGGAGAACAAACCTTCATTCTAAATTTCAACTTCCTAGGTTCAGCGGTTTGAGCCGGCCTTTTGGAAATTCCTTCGGGGAGGGTGTAAAATCCAGAAATATGCCTTTTTAGGAGTATGTGCTAACTCCTTGATGAGGTATATTTTAGAATTTTGGCCAGTGACGTTGTAAAAATGAGGGTTTAAAGGGCGAACAGTCTCCTCCTTTGCAGCCTGCCCAAACCGTTGGACCTAGGAAGTTGTAATTTTGTATGCAGGCTCCTCCAGTGTAGATAACAGCCAAGACGTGATTTTTCAAAAATCCAATGGGGAGGGACATAAAAGCGTAAAATTTCCCCCTTGATGGCGTGCCAAAACCGTTGGACATGGGAAGTTGATATTTGGTATGCAGGCGCCTTCTGCAGTGTAGATAACAGATAAGACGTGATTTTTGAAAAATTAAACGGAGTGTGGCAGAAAATGGTAAATTCTCCCCTTCAAAGGCCCGCCAAACCCGTTAGAGCTGGAAGGTTGAAATTATGTATATTTGACCCCCTGAGGTGTTGACATCCACCCAGATAGGATTTTTGTTTTTTTAAGCCAGTGGCGGGTCCTAGCGCCGGAAAAATCCCGGTAGGCAGATAAAATATAAAAACAATTTAAAAGTTTAAAAATCAAGTCGCCTTCATAAAAACATTATATGGTGATCCTGCCGCAAAAAACTTTATACATGTGTTTCGTTGAAACGTTTGAAACCGAACCTTATTTAATTAAATACAACTTTTAAAAGCAAACTTCTTTATTTAAATTCAAAATTTACAAAGGTTATAAGAAAATATTAAAGTTTATAGTTAGCTTTAAAAAATTTCTATTGACGCGTGATCAGTTTGATTCAAAATAAATTCTAGAAAATGTCGTTTGGCTTACTGTAGTCACTTTCCTTTACATTCCATTTCAATGTAACGTAATTAAGTGGTGTTTTTCATATGTGACATATACAACAACATTATGAAGATTAAATTGACATGTATGTGTTAATACATAAGACAGTGGCGGCGACAACCTGTGTTGCCACTTTTTCATGCAATAACTCTACAAAATAAGTGAAACGTAGTGTATTCTGTAAAAGTAAACACATTTGCGATATATTCATGAGATTTCTTACAAATCCCGTGAATTTTGCGAGATTTAATTTGTATGGGAAATCTTGAGATATACGAGATTTTCACTTAATTTAAATACGGTTATATAGTGACATTAAATAAGGCCCGAGCTCGGTAGAAAGTCAATATCACTTTACTTCATAAGTCATTTTTGTACATACATACCACAGAGAAAAAGACACCCCTAATCCTGGCCGCAAATTGGCTAATCGAAATGTATGAGAATTTATGATACTTTTTACATTTTCGGACCTTAAAATATTTTTAAATTTTGTCCGTGTACGTCACCATTTATTAAGTTATAGATATATACAAATAATTTTAACTAGGGAATACATTTTTCAATAATGGTTGCTCTACACAATTTTTAGAAAGGGTGCTCAAGTCAATAAGTGTGAAATATTTCACTTTGACAATTTTGCAAGATAAAATTTCGGGTTTGAATACCTCTATAATTTAAACATTTTTTTTAAACTAAAGAAATTATTAAAAAAAAAATAATTTTTAAATAATTTTAAAAACTTTATTTTAGTTTTTTTTAAGAAAAGGTTAAAAAACTCAAACAAAATCTATCATACTCGTGTAGGTACCGTTTTGGACTCCTTTTTAAAGCGCAAATTTTATTTAAATCATATGATTCATGAATTCATGTTACTTATCCATAGGTTACCAGTGGTTTAAAATAGTGATAAGCAACTTCTAAAGTATTGCCCTGTTTTGAATGTATGGACAATTACAGAGGAGGAATATATATAGGGAAATTTTGCAAATGCTGAGGGTTAGTCGAATTGAATTCAATACACTCGTGTATGATTTCTGAAAATAAAGAATTTAACCAACCCTATGTGAACAATTTCCAGTTTAGTACCAGTTAGCAGTTGTCCTACGCAGACTCGGGTCATCTGCAGCTTTTTTGGTGTGGGTGATGGTGGTACGATCGAAAAAATAACACGGCGAACTCCCATTCTGCATTGGAAATACCACTGGTAGTGTCCACGATTAAAAAATTTTTCAAAATTGAACCATTCATAAAGAACCTCAAAAATATTTTTCATCACACCAATAAATAGCAGCAGATTCAGCTTATTCCTTATCGTCAACTGTAATAACACCTTACAGGACTAACTCAAATGAAATGGATAGCAAAAAGCGAAAACAGTTTAACAGAAGACATAGCTCATATAGAGTTCGAATAGAACATTGCATTGGAACGTTAAAAGAAAAGTTTAATAGTTTTGTTGCCAATGGATCGTTGTATGCTGCATTTTGTACAATATTTTATTAGATGAAAGAGTGAAAGCCCCGGAGGAATTAAATGAAACTGAGGAGAACGACGAGAAACTAGATGAAGAGCCAGAATTGTATTCAGCAAATGCAAAATATGAATTTAAAAGGCAAGCTATTTATAGTTTAATGTTTAATTAATTAACTTAATATGTAAAAAAACTAAGCATTTAAAAACAAAGAATACAAAGTAAAAAAGTCAACACAAAAATTTTTAACTAATTGTTTTAATGTGAAAAAATAACTAAAAAGTTAACAATTCATAAAAAAATAAAAAAAAAAATTAAATACATCAATACAATTTAAATATTTTGAAATATTTTACTCTCTGTTTTGGGAACCATATTTGTAACGCATTTCGATCTTAAAGCGTTCGATTCGCTCTTGCTTTTCTAATTCTAATATGCGTAAACGTTCTTCCTTTTCTATTTCCTATTCGATTTCCTATTTCTTTCTTCGATTTCCCCTTCATATTTTTTTACGTTTAGTTTAAATTCTTCTTCATATTTTCTTTCGTTTTGCTCAAATTCTTTTTGAAATTTCTCCTTTTTAAATTCAATCTTCATTTTTAGGAATGAATTTCTTTCACTTTGGAGTTGAGAAAGTTGATCCAAAGAATTTTTAGGTGCAGCTCTTCTTATCTTCGCTGCAAACTCATTCACAGCTTTATTTTTTTGTTGAAGATTTTTTTCAACTTGTGGCTCTTGAGGTAAAGATGGAGGAGTTGTAGCTAAACGCTCAGAAACTGCAGATGAAGTCGGAACTTCAACGCAATCAAAAATTTCAAATGGGAATTCAATATTTTTTTGTCCAAAAATACCATGAAGTTCACCGTAAAATCGACACATCTTTTTTTAGCTTATCTGAAACAGCAATATATACTTAGGAATTTTCGATTAACCTTAATTAGAAAAATAATACAAACCTTGTACGGAGAAAATACCTTTGTCAGTTTCAAGCAAGCCTGCACCGGTGGATTTTCTCCATGTCTCTGCTTTGCTGTAATTTGTTTTGAGGTTCTTAACTTTCCACCGAACAATATCCCAAGATGCATCTATTAGTGCTGTATCCAGAAATTTTCTATAAAAAATTTCGGCAGTGGGTTTCTAAAAAGTACACAATAAATATTATTGCCAATAAAAATAATTAAACTCACTTCAAACTTTTGATGTTCCTGCAAATATTCCAAAAGCTGGTGAATTTCACTATCGCTCCATATTTTGTTACTCATTTTTTCACGCTTTCGTTTTAAGTTGGGTTATTCATAATTTTGATCCATTATTACACTTTCTTTTAATACTGACCACAAAATAAAATATAAAAAAAATCAAACAATATTTTTGGCGGCTAAATGATCAGCTGTTTTAGTCTTGTAAATATACAACATGTTTTACTATACCTTTTGGTCTTGTATTTTAACCACAGCCTAGTAAATTTTAGTTCTGTACCACCCTTACAAGGTCTACAAGGGTAGTTAAAATCTTCGTGCAATTAGCTTGCTTCCAAACATCAGCAAAGTATTTGAAGTCTGTATCAATATCGACATTGTAAAGTTCTGCGAGGACAAAAATGTAGTTAGCGAAAGTCAATTCGGTTTTAAACACAAGCACTCAACGATACATGCAGTTCATTTGCTTGTTTCAAATGTTCAATGGAACCTAAATAAATCGTTATATACCGGTGCCTGTTTAGTAGACTTTGAAAATGCTTTCGATAGTATTTGGATACCCGGTTTCATATATAAATTATTAAAATTTAAGTTCCCATTACATTTTGTAATCCTTATACATAATATGTTGAATAACAAAACCTTTTCTGTTCATGATAAAGAAAACGTTGGCACAAGAAAATTCACAATTGTCAATGGACTACAACAAGGTACCGTGAATTCCCCTATACTATTTAACTTATACCTTTTCGATTTACTAAATAAAATGGACAATATTATTGCTTTCGCAGACGACATTACTATCTTCCACGCCGACGATACAATTGAGAAAATTAATTGCGGTTTGCAAAATAAATTTTTAGCTATCGAAAAATATTCCGTAGATTGGCATATGAAAATAAATTTGAACAAATGTGAATGCATCCTTTTCAGGCCACCAGTTGGGAAATGTAACAACAATATAAGAAGGAACTGGAAATCTTTTGATATTAGATCAATTAATAATATGAATATTCCAGTAAAACAAACTGTTAAGTTATTAGGTATTCACTTAGATAAATTCCTGTACTTTAACAATCATATAAGCCAACAACTTACAAAAGCAAGGAAAGCATTTTTTATGTATAAAAAATTATTTTTTTCAAAACATATACAATCAAGGGTGAAAATTATTATGTACCAAGCTTTAATAAGACCAATTCTTTCTTATGGTTGCCAAATATGGTTCAACATATCACCTTCTTACATGGAGAAGATACGGATATTTGAAAGGAAATGTCTCAGATGTTGCACTTCTTTATACAGATCCCAAACAAGTAACCACAAAAAATACATATCAAACAAAATACTGTATGAAAGAGCTGAAATATCCAGATTCGATAACTTTGTTATTCATATTATAAGAGATCACATTGTAAGCTGTATGAATATCATTGAAAATAACCTCATTATGGCTAGCTACTATGCTTCCGAAGACTACATTTCAAAAACATTACAAAATGGATACGTTCCACCTGAGGCTTTTCTTTTCCTGGATAGAAATGGTTTCATTCAAAATGAAGATGGTGTGCCTATTTTTTATCACATATATAGACGTGCCAATATCAAAGAAATAAACTGTAAAGAACTTACGTCTGAAAATTGTCGTTTTGACACAAGTATATATTCGGGTGATAAAAATACTAAACCTTATTTAAACCTTAAAAAGGTGGCTATCTCAATAATAACTCTTTGTATTTTATCCCTTGACCTTTTTTTTATCCTTACTAAAATAAAAGTAAGTTTTTTGTTACCTTTTTGCTTACATTGATTGTGATATTAGTTATTTTCCTTGTATTTATGTAGATAGATTTAGATAATAAAAAATATCTTTATTTTTAAATAAATATTATACTTGAGAGCTCGTTAAATGGGACTTTGTATATACAAATAAGTTATCTTTATACTTCTTGTTTATTTGGAGTTTGTAATTAAATATATCTTACATATTCATTAAATAAACGTTAAAAAAAAAAAAAAAGGGTAGTTTACTACCAAGACTGAAAACCCTTAATATAAATATTAACGTTAGACTTAATCATATTTAACTGTTTTCTATCTATTTTGAGTTCAATAAATATTTTTTTGTATTTATTTCATGTGAAAATTTCCATGGTTGTGAGCCTAGGCCGCTTATATACAATTTTTGAAATGGTTTAATTTGTTTATTTAGGCTCGAATGCATATGTTTTTTTATGATTACATATAATAGTTTTTGTAAATAGATCCAAAATTGTAAACCATTTGATTGGCGATTTTAGAGGTCGTTAGATACTTTCGATCCTGTAGATCATATTTGTGGGATGAATTTTAAAATATTTATGTTAAAATGTGTTTTCTTCATTGATATGCTGGAAAGGCATTACAGGAATTGGCTCGGTGGTTGATCTACATGTGAGCGGTAAAATGTGTTTTCTTCATTGATATGCTGGAAACGCATTACAGGAATTGGCTCGGTGGTTGATCTACATGTGAGCGGTATTGGTAAGCAAAAAAAATACTCCTTGCGCAGAGTGTATGGAGTTTCCAATTTGAAATTGCCGGCTTAAAGTTTTAATATGGATTTGAGTGGCCATCTATCCATATGATGGTGTGATTCCTAAAGTGTTGATTGGTCTGGACCATTGCCATCTAGGTCTGCTAGATGAAATCGTGCCGTTGAGGGAAAATGGTTCATTTGCAGCTAACATCCCGTTAGGCTGGGTCGTCTTTGGTCAGATAAAAGGTAGGCCATTAGATTCACAATTATGTCTACTTTCAGTTCAGCCAGAGGAGAATTTCTATGACTTGGTGGCAAATTATTTGAAACTAAAAATTTTGGAGTGAAAATTTTGCCAGTTATAGAATACAAAGATGATCTGCGCGCTCGAGAAAAAGGTGTCAAAAAAGTTGATGGAAGATTCAAAACTCGGCTCCTATGGCGAAGTGAATTTGTGGTGTTGCCAGATATCTACTCCATGGCTCTCAACAGAAAGATGAATACGAATCCAGGTTTTGGCTCCGCCTATAAAGCCATTTTAAATGAATATGTTTCAAAAAGGTATGTGCGTAAATTGCCGTCCATCGAAGTTGCTGATGTTTGCCCAAGAACATGGTACCTTCCACATTTTGGAGTGGTCAATCCCAATAAGCCAGGGAAAATTCGTTTGGTGTTTGATGCTGCCGCATCTGTTGAAGGAGTTCATTAAATTAAAATTTGCTAAAATTAAAATTTGCTATAAGCCGTTGCCAGCTGTTTTGTTTAATTTTCGTGTTGGTGCTGTGGCATTAAAGAAATGTTTCTAGTAGCTCCTGAAGACAGCTATTTCCAAAGATTTCTCTGACGCACATGTGGCACATTACGTTAAAGTGAAGAATATGCTCGTGCTGTAAAGTCTACAGTTGATCATCATTATGTGGACGATTTTTTGGACAGCTTTCCAACGCCACTGAAGTTGCCAAGCAAGTTCGGGACATAGATAAATCAGCTGGTTTCGAATTGCGCAATTTTTCATCTAATTCTGGAGAAGTAGGCGAGGCTCTTAAAGGTATTGTGGATAAGCCAGTCAACTTTTCTAGTGATGTCATGGAGCTACAATCAGAAAAGGTTCTTGGAATGTATTAGCAGCCAAAAGATGATACTTTCAGGTATAATTTGAAATTCCAGCGAAGACGTATTTGGTGCCGTGTCATACTGGAGGTCAATAAGTGCTGATGGTAAAATAAACGTGTCTTTTCTTTCTGCCAAGACAAAATGTGCCCCACTGAAATTTATGACTATACCATGTCTTGAATTGCAAGCCGCTGTTTTGGGAACTCGTTTGATGTCTACTATTTTGAAAGAACATTGACACAAGGTATCTGATACTATATGCTGGTGTGATTCTACAACAGTCATTAGTTGGATTGGTTCTGAAAGTCGAAGATATAAACCTTTTGTTGCCCAAAGAATTACTGAGATTCTAGATTCCACCAGCCCAGCAGATTGGAGATGGCTGCCAACGAAACTTAATGTTGCCGATGGAACTACAAGAATGAAAGCCAGGTTGATTTTTCTAATGATTATCGATGGTTTAGTGGTCCCAGTTTTCTATACGATGGTAAAGTTGAATGGCCAGAATCTAACTCCGTAACTACAAATGGCTCTAATGAAGAAGAACTTCGTAAAATATTTGCTTTATTGGTCAGTACGCCTGCTATTTTTGAATTTGGAAGATTTTCATCATTTCTGAAGCTAAAGCGTTCGATGACATGGGTGTTACGTTTTGTTAATCGTTGCCTAAATAGATCCAGTCCTGATGAAATGTATGGTTTAACCGCTGCTGAAATATTCCACTGCCGCCAAGCTCAAGATGATAGTTTTGGATCCGAAATACAAATTATTAAAAATGGAGGTAATTTACAAAAAGGTAGTGAATTATATAATTTGTTACCCTATATAGATGAAAATTCATTACTGCTAGTCTGTGGCCGTGTCGACGCAGCAGGTTGGTTACCATTGGATACAAAGCGTTCAATAATATTGCCACCATTTCATCCAGTCACCGAATTGTTTGTGGCCCACGTACACAAGAAGATGAAACATCAGAATTTTGAGGCAACTATATTTGAAATTGGATGAACGTTTTGGATTTCACGCCTTTGAAGAGTTTATTTCAAATTGCCTCATTTGTAAATTTTGTCGTACATTGCCAGTGCCACCGCTTATGGGTTCCTTGCCAAAAGACCGATTGACGCCCTTTGTTCGGCCCTATTCATATACGGGCTTGGATTAATTTGGCCCCGTTACAGTAATAATTGGACGACGCCACGAGAAACGCTGGATTGCTTTATTCACATACCTTACCATTAGGGCTATTCATTTGGAGGTGGTTTTTGATCTTTCCACTGATGTCTGCATTCTTGCTATACGAAATTTTATAAATCGACGCGGTAAACCTACAAAGTTGAGGAGCGACAATGGTAAAAATTTTATTGGTGCTGAGCAGGTTTCGAAGCAGTTCGATGAAGTATTTGATGCGGCCCGAACACAAAATGAGTTGTCTACTAGGAATATCGATTGGGAATGCAATTGTCCACATAACACAGCTGAAGGTGGTGCATGGGAGCGTTTGGTCCAATGCGTGAAGCGAGTTTCACGTGTAACCCTGAGAGAATCCTGTCCACAAGAACACACTCTGCAAAGTTTCTTGCAGAAAATATGGTAAATTCACCCCCGTTAACCCATTTGCCTTTAAGCCACGAGGCTAGCTCCTAACCATTTTTTGCTGGGAGCGGCTACCACTTCTCAAACTTCCGCCGGAGCCATATCATTTAAGCCAGCTATATTGAGGGAATAGTGGCGCATATCCCGTCAATGGAAGTTCGATGAAGTATTTGATGCGGCCCGAATACTAAATTAGTTTTCCACTTGAAATATCGATTGGGAATTCAATTGTTCACATAACCGAGCTGAAGGGAACAGTGGCGCATATCCCGTCAATTGCGTGACCACTTTTGGAATCGATGGATAAACGAATATTTGCCTACTTTGACCAGGCGTTTTAAATGGTAAAAATTTACAAAGCCAATTGCCATTGGTGACTTGGTTCTCATCTGTGATCCTGCTGTTTCCCGCAGAGATTGGAGGAGAGGTCGTGTTGAGCAGGTGTTTAAAGGCAGTGATGGTGTCATTTGTCGTGCCGATATTAGAACTAGTACTGGTGTTCTTAAGCGTCTTGTTTCCAAGCCTGCAGTCCTTGATTTGATGTAGTGAATCGTGGTCGATCCACGGGGGTGGGAATGTCGCTCAATGGCTCATAATAAATTTATTAATTTTAAATAATTTCGAATGTTTGTCAATTGATATTATCTTTTTTTTGTATTTTGTTAATATGATAATTTGCGATCATCTCTAATGTACAATTTAAAGTAACGTTTTGCCCCATGTTGTTGTTATTGTCATATTTTGTATATTTGCATATTTTTCTTTAATGTTGATCTTACTGCAGTGGTTTTTTATATGTTATTCGTCAAGTTTTTTTTTTATGAAAGGGCCGTTAGTTCTTATGTGTTATACAAATAAGAATATTTTGGTTCTTTTCCCTTTCATATTGTTTTTTAAGTTAGTTTGTGAGGAAAAAAAACTGCGGTGAGTATGTGGGATAATTATTTTAAATATTATTGTAACCTTTCATTTTTTAATATAGAAATAAACGCACCGACCCGTCCTTTATATTAATACATAAAACCAACATTTTTTGGAGCGTCAATTGTCGTTAAATTCGCTCCTCGCAAGCGACCGTCGCAGTCAGCGACACCCATTGAAATTTTTACATAAAATTAATACAAAAATATTTATTGAACTTAAAATAGATGTAAAACAGTTAAACGTGATTAAGACTAACGTTATAAGCAATTAATTAAATAGCTAGTCTTTGATTGGTTTTTATTCTTGAAATTTTGCAAAATGTCCAAGTTTTTTTGCCTGAATAATTGTAGTATTTCTGGGTTATGTCAAAAATTCCAAAATGAGTATCTTTGGGAGTTTGAAATAAAAAGACAAAATTAATCAGTTAAATAAGCTTCTATTTACAATTTGTGTGCTAGCTGAACGAGGTACAGAAATAATTTGTTGATATAAGTGTCTCACTTTTTTGTTGACTGTGTATTTTTGATCCTTATGCGATTTTAAGTCGATTTAGCGATGTTAGTCTGCCTGTCCGTCTGTATTTTGAAATGACAATCACCGTGCGAAGACGCAAGCGCTGGCCCTCATTTTTTCGATTATTGAACATTCTCCCGAGCAATTTGGTATTGATAATTATTAAAATCGGTCCAGCGGATAAAAAGTTGTGAGTGAAAATGTAAAGGTACCTCTAAATTTTACATATGAATTGGTGTACTTTTCATAATTTTCGCCAGTCGCTTAGAAGCATGGTTGGCAAGTAATACCTTTTTATAATATTACCTGTTAAATTATGTTATATTTGCAAAATACCGTTATAAATCAGTGTTTCGGTAGTTTAGCGTTATTATAACGGTAGCTTAAGATATATATTTCAAAATTGAACCGGTAAAATAGCGCAATAAAAAGACACTTGCCTTTAATGGAATGGCCATTTTAAAATTTTCATATCGGTCTTAAAGTAGATGTGGTAGCCAACTACCGTTATTATGCCAACCATGCTTAGAAGTGAATAATATTTTTCAATTTCCTCAAAAATTTCTTTCCTTTCAAAAATTTTGTCACCCCAATAATTTTTTTCTGATAGAAAATAATTCTTTCGTGGATGATATAGTTTATACTGTAGTACATTTTGTGTCTTTTTTGTACTTTTATTCCTAAAAGAGTTAAAGATATAAATGTATGTCACTTCTAATACCATATAAAAGTTTTTAATTTATGTAACAATTATTTTACAAATTAATTTATTTTGCAAATTAATTTTAAATTTTACTTTTGTATAAGATTGAAGATATTGCTATAATATCTGAAGATATTGGTGTAATATCTACAGGGTGATATACCTCCCAAATGCGTATTGAGTGCTTTTATTTCAAAATCGAAGTTAACATTTGCCTCGACATGTACTTAGCTTTTTAGAGAGCTTTGTAATTTATTGCTTTGGATACATTTTTAATTTATTAAGAATTGCTCTCTATGTATGTAAGGTAAATGTGTGCGCAGTTAACAAACAAGTTCAACACCATTTGTTTTAAACCATTGTGTCTAAAAGTGCTCCCAATATTAAATAAAAAGGGTAAAAACGAATATGTTAGAATATAAAAATGACAGAAAATATCGATTAAATTTTCAAATATTTTGTTGACATGTGTAATGTATTATGTAAATAATTTTTTTTTAAATATGGCTGGAGGGTATTGAAAGATCTAGTATTTTTTCTTATGTTAAAAATCAAAGGCGCATAATCATATTTGAAATAAAGTATACTTTAGGAGATCTAAAGTCGACTTTTCTTAAAAGTATACTTTAGTTCTGCTATGGACAAGTAAAAGTATACTTTGATCATAAAAGTCTGCTTTAAAATTAAAACTACCTGAAGTTCATTTTATCCAATTTAACAAAACTTACAACAGCTGTTTTATTTATTATTTATTATTTATTATTTTTATTAAACATATAATTACAAATTATATCCTAATACCCTAACCGAGCACTAGCAACGAAGGCTATCGGCTCGTTGTAGCGAAAAAAGACCAGAGCCTCTGGTGGGAATCGAACCCACGACCCCCGCACTGATAAGCTAGCACGCTACCAACTAGCCTACCGAGGCGCTCTCACAACAGCTGTTTTCAGCCAAGAAAATTTTTGTGAAAAAAAAAATGTTTGAATCACAAAATATTGAAGTGAAAATTATATCAATAAATAAGGGATTTTGCAGAATATTTATTAGCCCAGGTGAAAATGTTCATATATGGTCATATATGGCTACATATATCGGTTCATATATTATTTAATATATGCTAGGATCCCAAATTTGAGGGTATATGGGCGTATATGGTCATATATGGACATATATGAGTGTTTATATATGGTCATATATAAGTACTTTTTCCATATGCCGGTATATTAAAAATGCTTTTTTTTATTTTTAAACAAAAATATTGCTTTTTTTTATTAAAATTAAATGAAGTAACATTAAATCAACATTAAATTCAAAGTAAGAAGGGATATTTACATGCAATAAATTTAATTAAATTGTGTTTTTTACCTTAAGGTAAAAAAAACACACATAAATTTTGGGAAAAGAGTACCAATATAAGTTTTATATTATAGTATCTTCATTTTTTATAACAATTCAAACTTTCTTGTTATTATAAAAAAACAATATTAAAAATAGAATAAATAAATAATAAAAAAAATAAACAACAAAGTATGAATTGTTACATTAAATGAAGAGTTTTTGTACTATAATCTAAAAATAATATTAATATTATTAATAATATTAATAATAATAAGAATTGGTAGTTTTTGGTATTATTAATAATATTAATAATAATAAGAATTGGTAGTTTTTTCCCAAAATTTATGTGTGTTTTTTTACTTTAAATTTGTTGCATGTAAAAATCCATTTTTTCGCTAACAATATTATCTTAATTCCGTAGAACAAAGGTTTAAATTTCCCTCATATATGGCAATATCTGATAAAAATTTAAATATATTACCCCATATATGGAATAATATATGTACTCATATATGAACATATATGAACCAATATATATGGACCAACATATGCAATATATTACCATATATTGCCATATATAGATTCATATATGAACTTCATCTTTAAATGTATTGGCCCATATATGCTTCCATACATGACATATATGATGATATATGAACATTTTCACCTGGGAAGTTAAAAAAAATTATTAACAAAAATACACTTTTCTATCCTCTTTTGTAAAGTTTTTCTTTTTCACATTTTGCAATTGCAAATCTTTTATTTACACACTTTTCTTTTTTTTCGGGTAGTATAAAATCAGCTGATCAATGTTGCCACTTGCTTAGTTTTTAGTACAAAATGTATGCGGGCATTTGGTACATTTGATGTGATACCCATTTAGAGCAGGTTAAACTTAATACTGGCTTTAATTCTGACTATAATAGTAAAATAGATAATAACAGGCTTTTAATTTAAAGTCGTTTTTAAAAAAGACGACATTAGTGCTTGACTATGATTACGAGCCAAAGATTTTAATATTCCCACAAAATCTCTAACATATTTCTTAAATTCCCTGTCCCCAAAATGAAAATCTTTGTCCCAAGACTATTAAAAAATCTCCAAAATTGGGGTCAAAACCTCAATACGGCAAGTCTTTTTATATGGTTGCTTTTGTCGTTTACAAATAACATAAGAAAGCAGCGACAACACGATAACACTTTCCACATTTCATTCTAACTAATGTCAAGCAACATCGAAATGTAGCGACATTGAAAAAAAATATGTGGAATATGGGGGAGTTACCTTTCTCTCTGTTCCGTGGTTTGGATCATGGACGAGGTGTGGACTGATTCTTATGACGTAAAGCAGACAAATAACAAGAATGGCTTCATTAAAATCTTCTTAAAACATCATATTTAAATAAAGATTTGAATATAAATTTTAAAACTATTCCGGTTTCTTTTTCAGAAGAAAATATAGTGTGAATTCAAGTCATAAATGATAAAAAATTTATCTTATTTGCTTTTGAAAATTCATAAAAATTATTGTTTTGATATTTGTCAAAAATGTAGAAATGGCGACAAAAACTTGTGCGAGTATCTCTCCTTAGTAATTCATTTATGGTACGGACCATGCTTTATATTATTTCCGTTTCCTTTGTCAAGAAAATCGGTCGCTGGGGTAATGTGGCACTTTTTAGTGCCACGTGTTGCCACGAACAAAAATTTTTTGTAACCAAAACTTAAAAAAAAGTTTCCAAATTAGAAAAAAAAAATATCCAAAATTTAAAGTTTATTGTTTGTATTAAAATACAGTCGAAGCCCGGTATAACGAATGATATATCGTCAGGTCCATTCTTTATACCAAAATATATCACAACACATTTTTGTATGAATTTTACTTCACCTTAGCATTTTTTAAATTTTTGAGATTACTACAAATTAAAAAAAGGACTGCAATAATGGTACACTAGAAGGTTGAGATACAAACAAATCTCCAATTATTTTCAAATCTCAATTTATTTCTTAAACTTTTTCCATATTTTTTACCAATTGTTCGTTACATCGAGTATAAATTTTCGTTATACCGGGCTTCCACTGTATATTAAAATATTAATTATTTAAATTTGTATTGGAAATATTATTTTATATTTATGAAAAAATAAAATTCCTTCTTTCATTGCCGCTTTCAGATGATAAATCTTCGAATAAATAGCACTGACTGCAGTCTTTTCAATAAAAACCTAAAACAACCCAACAATAAACGTTCCGTTTACTTACCGTGTTCTGGATCTGTATACCGGCCAGAAAACGGAACATCTAAACTGATTCGAATCCGTTGAAAGGTCCAGCAAAGACGGAAGGTTTACGTACCGTTGTGGGGTGTAAAAAACGGAGTTAAGTCCGCTGAAAGCGGTTAAAATTAAATTTTTTAAAAGCCAGGTTTTGCAAAGAATTCAATACAGATATGGTGTAAAACAAATTGCAATTTTTATGAAAAATAAAATTTGTATAAGTTTTTAAGTTGAATTTCAGAGTGAGTTAACGATTAGTCAAACGAAAACAAAAACTATCGTTTTTGTATGCGACTTTTTGGCATTTTCTTTTAATCAATAGTGAACTCGAGTTTCAACTTTTTTGTATGAAATAAAGCTTTTGTGTTATAAATTCTGAAATTTTTAAAAATTTGAAATTGTAGTATATTTTTTTTCAAAACGATTATGAGCGATGTATTCAAACATTAACAAAGTTTTTATTGAAAATTATGTTGTTTAAAAAGAAGTTATAAATTTTTCCTTTGTACACAAATGACCGTCTGTTTGAACGCACACTATGCACTAGTTGGTTAAAATTTACGAATTTTATCAGACTGGCATTTGTCTTAAATTTAAAACTGCATTTACATTACTGTATATTACTGTATACTATTATGTGGTGAGTGTAATTGACCGTTAACCGCGATAATCCGCATCCATTTTAACCTTAACCGCGATTAAGGTTAATTGCGTTTAACTGCAAACTCTAGTTTCTACCCTTAAATCTGTTCGTGTTTTGGGTTTGTTTCTCTGCACGAGTGTACACTAGGGTTATGACTTTTTTGAGTTTTTTCAAATATCAAAAATTACATGGAATAGCCGTGTAGCCCTTAAAAAATATTAAGAAACACGATGTTACTTTTTCGCGATCGTTAAAAAAGTTTTGGTTTTTGTTATATTTATAAAAATGTAAAATTTTAATAAAAATTGCTTGTTTTTTGTCATTTGCTTATAATCTCATCAAAAAAACACATTTTCCCGCATTATTTCTCATCAAAAAATACATATTTCCCGCAATACAAACATACGCATTGTATTATACTATTTAAAAAATAAAAAATATTAAAAAAAAGATTGGATGCTTTTAAAAATTCGATTCGGTGCGGAAGTTTTTTTAGTTAGAATTCAATTCAAAAAACTATTTTTATTATCAGTACAATATGGAGTATAACGTGGTGTCCTGTAATTTTTTCGTAAAAAAAAATCATAACCCTAGTGTACACATATATATATATATATATATAAACATATACATACATGCATACATAGGATACTTGCCTAAAAATATGTTTCACAATTTTCAGTTCTACTTATTCCATTCAATGGAGCTAAACAAAACGTTTTAACTGTCTTCTATAATAATGAGTTGACAAATAATATAACTATGTATATAAAAAATTGTGAATATAAATTTGAACATATGGTAGTAAGAAATAACTAACCAAATTAATTAAAATGGGGTCCACAAATATCTATGCACTTCTAGTAGAACGTGTTCACTGTGGGCTTAGTTAGGGACTTTGAAATAATGGTAACCTTCGAAACAAGATATCTTAGTAAAATTTTTAACTTAATGCTTCTTAAATCAATGAAGTCATAGTAAGAATTGAGATAATGAGAAATAATCTCACGCATTTGCACTTACAACATATTTAAAGGTGAACTTGTTGTTTAACAGTTATATTTTAAGACGTAGTAAAACATATTTTCACTTACATTAATGTTAACACATATTTTCACTTTAAAAATATTTGATTAGTTAAAAACTTTTTACGGGTTTCGGTATGTCCAAAATTTCTGTACCAATGTTCTCAGTTGGGAATACATTTTGATTGTGTGTAATAAAAAAGTGAAATTATTGTCATAAAATCGATTGGTAGAAACAGATTTCCTATAAAGGCAGCTGTTTTTGCTCTGGAGGAATGTGGCCTCCAAAACAGCTTTTTGTCCGTGCGTTTTTGCATAAAAAAACGCAATTTTTTATGCAAGAACTTTCCAAAAAGTGATGATATCCCAAAATCAAATTTTTATAACGAGCTATAACAAATATACATCCGTATGTATGTATAGACATTGTTGATTTTTATAACACACTTATAAATCAAATTAACATGCAAAACAACAACAAATTTTCCTTATAAGATTGTTATAAGAACCAACTAAGTGTCTATGCATACGGCTGTCTTCAAATAAACGTATAGTTATTTAATAAATATCTTAAAAAGATATACAAGTCTGTTTTTGTTTTAAAAGCAGTACGGATACGGACCGTATACGGCATTCTGAAAACGGAGACGTTCCGTTTTTTACAAAAAATAACGGTCGGTTATTGATGGGCTTTCAACGGATTGGAATCAGTTTCGATGGTCCTTAAAATCCGTTTTCTAGTTCTTATATGGATCCAGAAAACGGTATGTAAACGGACCGAAAATACATAATACTTTAACGGATCCATCGGATCAGTTTTTTTCCAATAATTAATTATATTTGTTCTGAGTTCTGCGCAATTAAGTGACATTTTTTATAGTAATTGAAGAATTTTGTGTAAAATTTTATCGTAACTTGTTTTGCCTGTTTTTGTTCAGTCCATTTTCAAACAAACTATTAAATCTATTGCCTACTTTTTAAAAGATTATGATACAAAATCACTTAAGTATATAAAAAAGATGTTATTGATAATATGTGTTAACATATTTTCTATCTCACTCCTTACCAGTGTTGCCAGAACTTGATTATCAAAAATGGCTGAATTTATGTTTGTTAAAAATATTACTAAACAATAATGGACACTCGCATTAGTGCATACCTTCCTTTAACGGATAATTTTGAGCAGCGGCTCTTTCTCAAATTATACAGTAAAATAACCGCTTTTTAAATGCTGATTTTTGTTGTCATTTTGTTAGTTTTTCGACCTGTTAATAGCTAAAAAATTTAAAGATTTTTTATAAAAAATATTTCTTATTCGTCAAGCCAATAGTATGTTTAAATACCAACAAAAAACAAAGCTTTTTATAAAAGCACGTTTCCGGAACGCACTTATATGCATTCTTCTTTTGTTTCTTCATTTACATTCGGTCACCGTATAAATAGACAAAACTTTGGAAGCAACTTTGAAAAAGGAATTAAAAAAATTGTATGCAACCAATTGCATCGTATAAATTGGCTCTTACGGATAGAACGTTACAATTTAAAATTCGTTTCTTGTGGAATTTTTGTGTTCCAACTGCTGATTTTTGATCAAAGATCCCACTTCAAGTTAAAATAAATATATCACTGCGCACTCCAAAATTTTTAATTTTCTCGAAAAAATTACGTTTTGCAAATCAATCAGAAAAATATTGAATTTAGCAACAAAAAGCATTTTTAATGTAAATTTTTTGGTTGAAATAGTTCAAGACACTTTAGAAAATACATAAATAGCACTAATAAAAGCCTTTTCCAGTTTAAGTTCCCTCAACTATCAATTGCATTTTGGTTTTTGAAAGCTGAATGAAAACGATTTTTTTTTCATTTTATATTTTCTGAAGAAGCCTAAAACATAGCATTATCAATACTTATCAAAACTTTTTTTACAATACAAAATTGTCCTTAGAAACCTAAACTATAAAGGATAAACTGTACGACAGTGAAATAACGAAATCAATTCAATTCCGAAAAACCCTGTGAGACGCCTGATAATATAAATTTAGTGTTTGCATGGAAAAATCGCTGAAGTAAAAACACACAGGTGTTGTTTACACATGATATTTCGCTTTAGACGAACGAAAATACAATAACAAAATACATGCAATAAACAAAATATATGCAGTCACTCATTCGTCTCGTAAGTCTTGTGGAAACCCTATAATAATGTTACAAATGAAATAAGTTCTTTTGTCAAACATAAATTAATAAAATTGTATATATATTTTAATTTAATGCATAAAGTTTATAAATGTGAGGATCAAACAGAAATATTGAAAAGTTTTATTGTATACGAAAATCTCGGAAAATTTTAATAAGTATTGTGTTTTTTTTTCAAAAATCTACATAAATCAATTTTAAATTTGATCAATTTGTGAGTTGAATTTTGAAATTGATTACAGCATTTCCATTTTATTGGCCAGTTCACAGAAAAAACTAAAATCAAGTTTCAAATAAAATATTTGTAAATACAATTAAAAATTTAATTGAATTTGGATCAGCAAAAGCATTCGTTGTATCAATTAATTTTTTTTTTTGTTAATATTAATTGAAATTTTCAATTACTTTTTTAATCATATCAATTAAATTTTTAATCAAAAGTCTTCATCAAATCAATTAAAATTTTTGATTGAAATTCCAGATTTTCGATTAACGATCCCAAAAATCTATGAACATTTAATTTTTTCATCATTAAATTTTCAAATCTGAAGCAAGTGCCTTATCTGGCAACACTGATGTGTATACACTCTGATGCATACAAACACTACAACAATGAGTGCGGTTCTCCTTCTTAACCCGGTATTTCCCAGTACTTTTTTATTAAAAAGTTGTATACTTTACTATTTCGACCTCGTGAACACGAAAATTAAGTAAATTTTTCAATACACTGTTGCGTTTTTCCGGAAATTAGCGTTACCATAGTAACCCTGGGTTACAAGTTTTTCATAACGGTGAAAATAATTATTGGACTTATTTGTTCAATAAATTTTACGAAAGCAGTTGTTTTAAAACATTTTTATTGAAATCATAAATAAGAACACAAATAAAATAAAAAAAAAAAAATATATATGAAATGAATTGCAGTTTGGTATGGTAATTGGCAAAACACTTTACGCAAAGGCCTAGATTGCATTTTATACATGCTGTTCGTCCGTTAACTTTACATCCTTCACCGGCACAATGTCTACGATTGGATAGTACCACAAAATTCCCAATCTGATCATAACGGAGAGTGCATTCAACATTCGAACGCGGATTTTTTCCCTGGTAAATTTCGAAGTTTACTAAGTAGCCTGATGGATTGTCTTTTATAAATTGTATACCAAAGTATGATATCATTCTTTTATCAAAAGAATGTTTGTATAAATATTTTTGCTTTCAAGTGATCAGTAAGAGGACGCAGTTTCCACATTTTGTCAGCATTTGCAGACAGAAGAAGCCTCTGAATTGTCTTCGAAGTGAAGACTTTGCAAAATCTCTTAAAACCAATTCCGACGCATGGTGTCACTTACAAGATTGTTTGTTCGCAAATGTGTCTCAATAAGCCATCATCAAAAAACTTTTCAAACTGTTGGTGTGGTAGTAAATGGGGACAAGAGCTGACGAGTCATTCTTTACCCATTAAAATACTGTTTCTTTGTCTCCTTGTTAGTTGATCCTCCAATCCTAGATATGTGCCTAAACCCACAACAACTGGCGAATATTTTACATTTGGTGCTGAAGAATTTAGGATTAAAAAAATAAAAATAATTGATAAGCTAATATTGTTTTGAAACATACTTTCAATTTCTTCTTCATCGTCGAAATTCTGTAAACGACGTCCACTAGCCATTACAACTTCACAGCAGCCTTTTAGCTGAGCCTGGAAAACATTATCTGGGATGTTGCCACGTTCATCTTCAGCATTATCTTTGCCAGAAATGTTGCCATCTACAGGAGGCAGTTGGTATATCAGTTAGCTTATTTCTTGTGAAGACCGAATAATTTAAAAAATGCTAATGGAATGCACATGAAATATGAAAAAACATGTAGCCTAGCCGACCCACGGTTACCATATGGTAACGCCTTGAGTAAAATGTAAAAAATAGTACCAAAAAGTATTTTTTTCTAACAAAAACCAATTCGTATTTGATAGTACCAGTAAGTGTAATTATATTTAAAATACTCGTATATTGAAAAAATAATACTAAAAACATATACATACTTACCGACACGCCATATCGGAAAATGGGATTTTTTTTGTTACCTCAATTTCACATGCGATATCTTCATAACTGAACTAAGAATAATAAAAAATATATTAGTTGACAAGTCACAAATATTTTGCATTAAATAACGTTTTTCACTTGTAATATTATTGTGCTTTTTGGATTTATTTGAGTAAATGTAACGGCATATTTTGCATTACTATTTGGTAATCGTGGGTTATTTCGCCTTATGACGCTTTTATTAATATGTGTAATATTAAAAATATTTTTAATAAACATTTTTTTTGTTTAGTCCCATTTTACACAGAGCAACTTTTATTGTGGCAATTCTCTTTTTAAGAGAACAATTTTCGTCTACATTTGTTTAAAATTAATAAAAAACAAAACTAAGAATGAAAAAAAAAACAAAACGAATTGCCGAGAACAAGCAACTCCAAACCAATTACCACTCTTCTTTCCCCTCTCACCCACAAGCTGAAAAGCTGTTCTGTGTGAAATGGGACTAACATCCTTACCATCTGTTTTGTCTAATGCTGCTGAGAATAATTTAAATACTAACAACAACACAACTGATTGGGTTAGTGTACAGAGGTGTAATAAATAGGATGGTCTTATTGCATGTGGTGCCAATTCTTCTGAAGAGCTGGGTGCAGTTGCTCAAAAAAGATGGGTACACCTACCAACTGTCAGCTGTGAACAAATTATATTTAAAAAATGCCAATATTGGTAGTAGTCATATAGCTTGCTTTAAATTAAATAAAAAAATATTCTGATATAAGTCAAGTTAAGCGAATAAACTTTAAATTTGGTATATCTCATTGCTGAAATGAAATACTAAAACCTGAGGAGCGTGCTTTCTTAAATTTTCAAAACAAGGCTCCACCTCTGAATCAACATTAGCCAGTGGTGGAAATAATATCGAATTATATTATGAGAACCAAATCCAGAACTGTTTTCAATTTTTCGTCCCAATGTGATTTTGACGTAATTGTTTGGGTGCAAACCGGGTTAAATAATTATTTCTTTGATGCAGAATTTTTTGAAACAAAACTTTATGTAGCATTAAGGACCAATATTATAACTTGCCTTTAAGGTGCATGTCAGTTAAAGGTAACTTTAGCTAAAGTGAGGAATAAAGTGACCTTTAACTTTTTTGGTTATTACAACTTCCTTATAAAATAAAATTAAGTTTTTTGAAAATATGGCATTACCAGAGCAAAAACCGATTACTTTTGACATATTAAAATGGTTCTTTAAAATACGTAGTGACAACGACGTACTTTTATTTATTTATTTACTTACAACAAACAAAAAATACAAACGAAAAACAAAATTTCTTTGAATTGTGTAAAAGATAAAAATGTTTGTTGTAAAAAATTTACATTGTCGACGCCGACGTCATACATTCATCCTAATAGTCCAGATAGTTTGTATGGTGCTCATATTTGTAATATCACTTCCTTGGGAGAGAATTTGACAATAAATGATCATCTCTGCGTTTTGGGAGATTTTAATCTTAAAGATATTTTTTGGTCAAATTTGCCGATAATTCTTTTCTATTATTGCCATATAATGTTAATCATAATTATAAAATTAAATTTATAAATAGTTTATTACGTTTAAATTTAGTCAATTGTTTTTTCAATAAATTGCAAATATCAAATTTATGAACCTTTACTGTCAATTTTTCCACCCACAATACACCATGTTCCGTTAATAATTGAAATGGCTAATTATTATTTTTTTTTAAATATTCTCAATTTTTAATTTGAAATAATTTTAACCTTTGTAATTTTGATGTACTCAATTCAATATTTGATTCTTTTAATTGGATGACAATGTTTGTGGGGCATATAACGTCAGTATGCAATGAAAATTATTTAAATAAAGTTGTAGCTGTTTGTCGCGATAACATTCCAACAGAATACTAAGCCGTATAAGCTTCCATGGTATAGTAGTGCCTTCAAAAGCTAAAGAACCTTCGTAATAAATTTCATAAAAGATTCATTATCTCTGGTGATTTTGAATATAAAGCCAAATTTTTTCATTACCAACGTAAATTCAATTTTTGAAGTAAATTTCTCTACGAGCAATATCTCATTGAAAAGGAGTAGGAAATTAGGAGCAATCCAAAAGCTTTTTGGTCATTCATATAATCCAGCAACAGTAAAATTTTAAAATAATATTTCACAATCCTGTGATGATGCTGTCAATATGTTTGCACCTTTCTTTAAATTTAATTTCGAGTCTTTAACAGATAATAATTTTTCCTCTTTAAGACCATACACTAATTTGAATATTGGTTTTTTGGTTATTTCTGAAGAAAATGTATCTAATGCAATTACTAAAATTAAGAACGGCTTTAAATCAGATGTGGATGGTCTTTGTGCTTATCTCTTGAAAAAATATGCTTCTTCTCTAAGATTTGCATTACTTATATTTTCAAGTTATCGCTAAAAGAAGGTGTTCTTATTGACCAATGGAAATCGGCAACAACTACACCAGTTTTTAAGGATGGAAAGAGGGATGACGTGATGTGTTACAGACCTATTTCCAAATGATCCTGCGTTTCAAAAATTTTTGAACACGTCGTATAGGGAAAGTTGTTTTTCTTTACAAAATCATGGATATAGCCAGGTACGTGTTTGGCCGCGGCAGACGCAGTAGAATCTCTCAATACTCAAAACAAATTTGTAATGTGTCATTTAAAAATCTACTAAAGTGCCGTACATTATTATTTTTACATAAAGTGATTTACACAAAACAACCTGAGTATCTATACAAAAGGATTGTCTTTTCAAGATCTGATAGAGGAAATAATATCAATACCATTTCTCATCGAGGGACTATATCTGAAAGACACTTCTTCTTGAATGCGATTCGACTTTGGCGCCATCTTCCTCCAAATATTCAAATTATAAGCATTGCAATGCAGTATAAATTTACAATTATTAACCATTTAGAATAGAACAATAATATTAGTTTTTGTTTTTATTTGTCAATATATGTTTTAATGATCAAATATCAATAATTTCCATATCTTTAATTGTTTATCTTTGTAATAAATATTAAGTATTATTTAATTTTATTTTGCCAAAAACAAATTGTTACACTATCTTCCCAGTACTATAATATAAGACTAGTTCTTGTTGTGCTGTATTGAACCAAGTAATAAATAAATAAATAAATATTTCCAAACCAAGATGGATTTTTTTCAGGTAAATCTACGGTAACGAACTTAACAGTTTTTAGTGAATATTGTTAAACTGCTCTTGAACATGGTAGCCAGGTCGAAGTAATTTATATCGATTTTTCTAAGGCATTTGACAAATTGTCACATTCTATTCTTTTTTCAAAATTACAGCAATTTTGCTTTCACTCAAACTTTTTAAGCTGGAGTAAGTCATATTTATCGAATAAGATATATATAGTTGTAATTGAAGGCTATGAATCCAGACCCTATATGCAAACTTCGGGTGTACCACAAGGTAGCTTATTGGGCCGTGGTGTTTTAATTTATTTATTAATGATATTACTTTTTGCTTTTAGAAATCAAGATTTTTTTTTATATGCAGATGATTTAAAAACGGACTCATTGGGGGATGTTTTCGATTTACAAATCGATCTGGATAATCTTGGAGAATGGCGTACGCCAAATAACCAGCATTTAAATCTTGGCAAGTGTCATTATCTCATTTTATAGGTCTTTGCATCCTATTTCTTTAAAATAATAAAATTAAATCTAAACTACGTGAGATCGAAGTCAGAATATGCTTATGTCGTTTGGAATCCTCATGTCTCTACCAATATCTACCGTATTGAGAAAGTTCAACGTTTATTTTAAAAATTTGCTGGAAGATAAATTTATTACCTGGAATCTATTCAATATGAATCTAAATGACTTTTTATTGGTTTATGAACTTTAGAATTCGGCCGAACTTTTTAATCGGCTTTACTTGTATTTGATATAATCAATCATAATTTTGACTGTCCTGATCTTTAATTTCATCTTATGTTCCAACAAGAAGCCTTAGGTTTTTTGATACTTTTAATGTCCCGATTCATCTTCGTCTAGAATAGACAACGAGAAATTGTTAGTTTAACTTCAGGAAGTAAAACAACATGAAAATGTTAGAAGCAAACAACACGAAACAATTAGAAACTTCTAGAGCAGAATATAAAAAACTGTTGGAAATTTTTAGAGCACACAACACGAAACTGTTAGAAACTTCTAGAGCAAACAACGGGAAATTTATAGCTAAACGAAATGATAGGAAACGAATGAGAAATTGCTAATAAAGATGGAAGAAAAGCTTCAGAAACTTCTAGAGCCACTGGTAAGAAAATTTGAGAGGTTTCAAAAGAGTGTCTGACTTAGAGAACGGCGTAGATAAATTCGACATAGAAACTAAACAGAAAACTGTAATATCTAGAAAATAAGGTGAATAATCTTTAATGTCAAGAGAGCCCAGGACTAGTTATTTCGGAAACTTCTGGTAGGCAAAGGCCCCGACTTTTGACGGCAGCATACCGTTTAATGTATTCAAGTTCCAATTCGAAACAGTGGCCGAAAAAAATGTTTGGAACAATCAAGAAAAATCTATAGAATGGTCCAAGAAACTAGAATCTAGAAAGTAGCAAGTGTCATATAGGATTAACCCTCTGCGACTGACGTTGTAGTCTAACAGACACCAATAAACACTACTGTTTATTATAAATCGTTTTGAACTAAAAAAAAATAATTTTACAACCTACACGTTTAAACTATAAAAAATAATAATTTCAATAGGTTTACAAAACGAAACTTGGAAAATATAATTCGTTGAAATGGTGAGTGGAATCTAAATGAAAACAATACACAAGTTTGGAAAAAAACTGACAAATCTAACCCCATGTTGATTTAGTGAGCTAGGATAAATTGTATTTGCTTACTTTTTATTAATATGTCTCCAATTAGCTGTCAGCTATATACATTTTAATAATACATTTTTTTCTGTTTCCCTTTTTGTCGTTACCTTTTATATAAACGTTAAATAACATTCTTAACCATTATTGACCAACTCCAACAAATCTTGTTTAGAAAATATGCGTAGAGACTCAAACAATCATCGGGTGCCAAATTTTAAGCGAATGCGTGCCTATTTAAGGGAATCGTCTACAAGTTTTAAGCGAATGTAAACGATAGTAGTGTCTTAGCCGTTTTACTTATTTATTTTTAAAAATGCTAAACAAAAATAGCCATTACTTTTGAACAAAGTGCAATATTAAAATATAAATATAATAATTTTTTTAACTCAAATTATCTGTGCTAATCAATTAATTAAAGAAGTATGAAATTAAACTAAATTATATTCCGTATTCTCCACAGGTGCAATGACGCAGACCATACACTTATATTGTTGGTGGGATTGGCTCCCAAAAATTGGCCCCTATCAAAGAATTGCAGACAAAAAACCACAGCAAAACTTAAGCACGAACCATAAGATGGTGCAGCATCAAGAATTGAGTCTACCACAACCACAGGTCAAAGTATTTATTGAAGTTTTATGTTTAATTAAATTATGTTTTTAAATAATCGAATTTTTAAGCATTTCAGGAAATATAGATCCAAATCTTAATATAAAATTAAAATTCTTCGTAAAAATTTCGCATTTTCTTATGATGTAAAATTACATATTTCCGATTGATTCGTTCGAACTGAGAGTGTTGTTTGTTCTAGTGAAGTAGGGAGGTGATAGGTTCTGAAGAACACATTTATTTTAGACGTATTTTAAACATTTTAAAAAATCATATATGATCTAATTATACACAACTTTTTATTTTTATTTACTTTCATGTACAATTATAATTTACAATTATTTTGGCTTTATCGCCATAAAGACATTTTTAAACCAAATTCTTACAAAAGTATTATTTTAAAGACTAACAATTTCTCAAAAAAAAAAAATAGTTTAGATTTTCAATGTTTGGTAACTTTAATGGATTTTTAATGAATGGTGTGTCATTAGAAATAAATTTTGGTTACATGATTAAATTCAAGTCATTTTATTCTGTTTTAACTGGGCACCTGAAACATTTTATTTTTGTTTTTAACGAAAATAAATATTCTTAAAATGATTTTTTTTTAAATCCTTCCTTTGTTTATTGGATCTGCTCAGTGTTGAGCCTAGCAATAACTATTATACCCTTGATTGATACTTCTGGTTTTGGATGCCTTTCCCCAAAGCTGAACGCCAAATGTACATATTGGCTTTATTATGGTGTTATACAACGAAACCTTTTATTCAAGGGTGCTTTATTAGCCAATGCAGATTTAAAGCTTTTAATTTTGTCAGAGTTTTCTTAGCTTCAATGTGTTTGCGCCATGTAAGGCGTCGATCCAAATGAATGCCAAGGTAGATAACAAGTTTCGCCCATGTAAAAATCGAAATATATATAAACATTTATGATCATACATGGGCTGGTATATGATTATTCATGATCATATATACCCATGCATGGTCCAATATACAGACATGGTTTCATATATGAGCATATATCTTCGGATCCAGAATTTGAGGGTATATGGCATGAATGAATTATATATGAGCATATATGTTAATATATGACAGTATACGGTCATATACCCTCAAATTTTGGATCCGAAGATATATTGTCATATATAATATTAAAAATGTGCCCTGCAAACATTTGGAAGATATCTTCCTTGAAAAAAAAAAATATCAAAGCAATATTTTGTTTATATATTATTTCTATCAGTTTAAAGAAAAACTGGCGATATATAAAAAAAGAAAATTTTAATTTACTTTTTTGTCATTTGTAAGGTATTATTTATCGCAGAAGTATCGATTTTTTATCACCCAGGTGATTTTTAATATCTGTTTAATATCAGTTGGAGGATATTTTAGTAACATTGAGAAATATCTGTCAACAATAAAAAAAATTCTTTAAAAATTGTTTTTTATTATTAAAGGTAAATAATAATAAAAATCTAGATCTCGATTTTCAGGATCTCGATTTTTTCAAATCCCTCAACAATAATACAACTGCCCAACCAAACCTAAAACTAAATATCATTAGTGTTTTTATGCAAAAGCATTTCTTAAATGCAAAGGATCGCATGGACAAAGGAAACAACTCAAAATCACTCCGGTTGCTTAATACATTCCGATACCGTAATTTTTTTTTATTCTTTTTTGTACATATTTTTTTATTATTTATTTCCAAAGATTCATTCTGTTATTTTAATAATTGTATTAATATATAATTATTTTATTTATTCTCTCAAGTAAAACAAAATTAAAAAGCACACAAACAAATTTTTTATCTTCATGGTGATCAAATATCGATATCTTCTTTTTGTCTTTCAAATGAATACTTGGTGATATCTTCTAGTTTTCCCCCAAATGATTATTTGGCAATATCGCCGATTTATCTTCCAAAAGTGTTGCTTTCGTATTATTTGGAAGTATCGCTTACGATCGGATATTTTTTTCCCGAAGGAGGGATCTTTCGCAATAAGAAAATTATTATTGCCGCAATAAGTTTTTTTTTCCAGGCGACACGATTTCGAAACAATTTCGTGTCTCAATGTTTGCACGGTGTAAACGCTAAGTATAGATATCAAAATTGAAGAAAATAATTTGAAAAAGAAAACTTTTAAAACCATCTTTTTGATCTTTTGTTGTAAGTGTTCTATAAAATTATTAATAACAACCCAAGTAAAAATGCAAGATGTAATATATGAGCAAACATGATCTCATATCAAATATCTCTCAATTTTAAACTAGCATTTGAAGGTATATGTCCGTATATGGTTATATAAGCTCATATATTATTCATGTATGCTCATATATGCCCATATACGGCCATATGATCTCAAATTTCGGATACGAAGATATATACAAGTCCATGTTGATCATGTATTTCGAACGACTTTTTGCATGGAAAATTAATTATTTTATTTTTCTTGTGATATTCATAGTTATTATTTTGGTTTAAATGCTGTAAAAACCATACCATTTGAGTGCAATATTGCTTGTAATATCATGCAATATTGCTGTTATGAGAATCTATCTACGTCCCACATCTTTATTAATAACTCCGGATCCGATCCGATCCCACAAGCTTATAAGGGACTAGAGACGCAAAATTTAGCATTTAAATTACTTTTAAGATGCATAACAATAACAGTCTAATTTCATCAATTTTGGAGAAGATAAGTTCAAAAATAATAATGTTTTTATGTTGATTTTATGTTGTTGATTTATTGATCCTATCAGTATTAATATCGGGTGCCTGATTTCAACATCATAAACTTAGTTTATATGTTTTTTTTACTAGTTTTAGCATTTTCAGTAGTTTCAGTAAAAAAAAATATTTTCATAAAAATTACAAGTTCTGTGATTATTAACGAAGTTTGCACTCCGCGTCTATCTTTTACAGTTTTTAATCGATTTTTTTTAGTTTAATACTTTTTTAAATTTTTTGTCCGAGGACTTTTATATATTTTGATAACTTTTATTTTTTTTTATATTTTACTAGTTTTACTGGAAATAAAATGGTACGGACCTATAATGAGCAAAAAAATATATATTTTATTTTATTTAAATTTGGTGGATTCTTAACAGTTGGTGTGTTGTTATGAATGCATTGATGTTATATTTTTGTTTTTCTAACTGGTTTGCTCAAAATTGGGTTTTAAGCATTTCAAGCATACTACCACAGACTAAATAGACACGGCACGAGAAAATTTTTCCTCAAAAATACTTTTGTAGGCAACTCTTTCTTTTTTTGGGTTAGAATGAATCAAATGCATTAAAAAGTTGGTCACTTATATTAACAAATTTTGAATCACATTATTTCTGTAATTTAGAAAAAGGCAACATTTTTTTTTTTAAACTAACATTACTCATTAGATTTGTTTTACACTGTATTTTGTATATACAGTTGACAAAAAAAAGTTGGACAAATTAACAAATTTTTAACCACATTATTTTTTCTGACTCGGTAATCTAGCACAGCCAAGCAAAAAGTAAATAAAAGGAACATGAAAATATAAAAGTACCAACAAATACAGTGCCTAGTTTAACAACAACACACAAAACGCTGTCTGCTTTGACTTCACCAAAACCTACAGCTACAATATCAACAAATAGTGAGACTATTAAAACACCAACAACATCTTCTGCTACGTTAAACAGTGATATTAATATTATGGCTCAACCTAATAACTTGAAACAGCCCCAAAGTATGCTTCACTTTCCGTCAGTAAGTAGTTTAACTATTAACCCCTCAACTGGCGCAACACCCAATGTTGACCTGCCAGTCATCATTACCGCCAAACCATTGGTACAGACTGGATTAGACAGGTATGTTAAAATAGTTAAAAGGAAAAGAAGCCCAAAATCGGCTAAAACAGCTCCCTATCCTAAGCTTAGTAGAGGTGAAATAAATGTCACTCAATCCCAAAACCGTTTTGCCTTACTGGAAAGCGAAGATAATGATGCCCCGGTGATACCTAAACCACAAAGACCTCCCCCTATCTATCTAAGAGAGCAAAATTCAAATGAATTTGTTAAAACCCTAGTCAGCCTTATTGGGGAAAACTCTTTTTATATTGTTCCAATAAAAAATGGCAAAATTGTTGAAACTAAGATTCAAGTTCAATGTGAATCCAATTTCAGAAAATTAGTATCATTTCTTGAATCCAGAAAAAAAAATTTTTATACTTACCAGTTGAAGAGCAGCAAAGGTCTTCAGATAGTCATTAAGGGTATTGAATCATACAATGACCCACTTGAAGTAAAGAAGGCACTCGAAATCAACGGCTTTAAAGTTAAGTCCGTTGTTAATATTAGAAACCGGGATAAGCTCCCCCAACCCCTTTTCCGAGTTGAATTAGAGCCTGGCGATATCAAGTTGAAGAAAAATGAAACACACCCTATTTATCAACTTAGGTACTTGCTACACTATAGAGTTACAGTTGAAGCACCACATAAGCGACGAGGACCTGCTCAGTGTACGAACTGCCAGGAGTATGGTCACACTAGGTCTTATTGTAGACTACATGCAGTTTGCGTAGTTTGCGGTGAGCTGCATAGCACAGCTGACTGCACCAAACCAAAGACAGTAAATACTGAAAAGAAATGTAGCAATTGCGGTAACCCCCATACTGCTAATTACAGAGGTTGTGAGGTATATTTAAAATTAAAAAACTCAAATTTAAACAGAACCCGAAACCCCCGAATGAAATCACAGTTGGAACCCGAATTTTATATTCCACAATACCCACAAATTATCACCAACAGTGCTTCATACTCTGAAGTTCTAAGAGGACAACCACAGCCCCCAAAAACTCCACAAACCGCACAAGTCAATCCAAATGCTCCACTTTCTCAATCTGAACCCCAGATACAAAATTTCAGCAGACTTGAAGCATCCATTGAATCCTTGTTACTAACTTTACAAACTCAATGAGTAATATGATGCAAGAGATGATGAGAAATCAGTCTATTTTGATGCAAGCTTTGTTAACTAAACCATGAACAGTTTGAAAATATGTTTCTGGAATGCTAACGGCATATGCCAACATAAAGAAGAGCTCGAGTATTTTCTCAGGAATCAGCAAATTGACGTAATGCTTATTTCTGAGACCCATTTAACCCTGAGAAGTTCATTTTCAATTCGCGGGTACACAATGTATGATACTAAGGACCCAAGAGGCAGGTCATGTGGAGGATCAGCTATTCTCATTAAATCTAGATTAAAACATTTTCTTATGTGTGATCTTTGCGAAAATTATCTTCAGGCCACTACTATATGTTTTGAAGAATTCGATAGGGACTTGGTGATTTCGTCAATTTATTCTCCCCCCAGATTCTCCATAACGGAGGATCAGTACACAGTCTTTTTCGAATCATTAGGACCGCGTTTTCTGGCAGCTGGAGACTATAATGCCAAGCATACATTCTGGGGGTCACGGCTTGTTACCCCTAAGGGCCGTGTTTTGTTTAATACAATTTCTAAGCTGGGTATGGATGTGATCTCTAGTGGAGAACCCACGTACTGGCCAACGGATCGTCGAAAAATACCCGATCTGATAGACTTTGGAATAACAATGTCTATTGCGAGAGAATTGGTCCATGTAGAACCATTATTGGATCTCTCATCTGATCACACACCTACAGTTGTTACTATTTTAAACCCCCCAGAAAATTGTACCCCCCTCTGGTGACTTAGCACTGACAGGCAAAACAACAGATTGGTTGAAGTATAAAAAATTTATCAGTACACATTGCTCGGAAAACATACCGCTAAGAACACCGGAAGATATCGACCTCTCGATTCAAAATTTTGAACTAAATCTCAAACTTGCTGCTCAACTTGCTACCAAACCCCCCCCGACACAACAGACAAAATATTATTTTGTCTGCCGATGTCGAACGACTCTTAAATGAAAAAAGAAGAGCTCGAAGAGAGTGGCAACAGCACAGATCTCCTCAACTTAAGGAACGATTGAAAGAATGCACTAAAAAATTAAGAAAGCTACTTGAACATAAAAGAACTGCTTCATTAAACAGATATCTTGAAAATTTAGATCCAACATCAAGAACTGATTACTCATTATGGCGTGCAACGAAAAATTTAAAAAGACCTGTCTTATGTAAGCCTCCTTTGAGAAAATAAGACGAAGGTTGGGCTAGAAATGATACTGAAAAAGGAGATCTGTTTGTAGAACATTTAAGAAAAGTATTCACGCCAAATATAACAAGTTCTGTAACAGAGTTGCCACCGATTTTACCCCAGCACCGAGCAGCTACCCGATTAACGTTTGAGATGAGAGAGGTCGAAAAGGCTATTTTTGAACTAAACCCCAAAAAAGCTCCTGGTATCGATGGAATCGGTAACAGGATGCCCTTGGAGTTACCCCGTATAGCATTAAAGATAATTCTCTTTATTTTTAATGCTATTATACGCCTTGAATACTATCCCCCAGAATGGAAAGTTTCACTCGTTAAAATGATACCCAAGCCAGGCAAAGACTACACAAAAGTGGAATCGTATAGGCCTATAAGCCTATTATCCAATTTGTCAAAGCTGTTCGAGAAAATCCTAATGGAAAAGATAACTGTTTATGTGGAACAAAACAACTGTATTCCATCACACCAATTTGGCTTCAGGAGAAAACACAGCACCATTGAGCAAGCCCACAGGCTGGTTACTGTTGTCAGAAAAACGTTCGAGGAGAAAAAATACTGCTCTGCCCTTTTTATCGACGTTTCACAGGCTTTCGATAAGGTTTGGCATGAAGGTCTACTGTTTAAAATAAAACTTTTGTTACCAACAAATACTCACAAGCTTCTCAAAAGCTATATAACAAATCGAAAATTCACTCTTGCTGAAAAAAGTTTTGTCAGCTCTCCTCAAGATATACAAGCCGGAGTTCCACAAGGTAGCATTTTGGGTCCTCTGTTATATATCATTTATACTTCAGACATGCCATTAGATATTAATACCCACACATCGACTTTCGCTGACGATACTGCAATCTTAAGCGTCCACGATGACTCAAAAATAGCGTCTAGAATGTTACAGACTCACATTTCACAATTGGAAGCTTGGTTGGATAAGTGGAGAATTAAGGTGAATGAACAGAAATGTATCCACATTACTTTCACTCTGAGAAAAGAGACGTGTCCACCCATTAAAATTAATAATCTGAATATACCCCAACACACATGTGTGAAATATCTAGGTATTCACCTTGACCGTCGACTCACGTGGAAAAATCATATAGATGCGAAAATAACTCAGATGAGGCTAAAAACTGCTCAGCTCGCTTGGCTTACTGGCAAAAACTCTAAACTAGGCCTGGACTGCAAATTACTCATTTACAATTCGATCATGAAACCCATATGGTGCTACGGAATTCAGCTCTGGGGTACTGCCTCTGCGTCCAATATAGGGAAAATTCAGAGAATGCAAAATAAATTCTTGAGGACGATCACGAACGCACCCTGGTATGTTAGGAATTACAACATACATAAAGACCTGAATGTACCCCTGGTCAAAGATGAAATTATTAGACACTGTCAACGCTATTTAACAAAACTGGAAACACACCCCAACATACTAGCCCGTAACTTAACTGATAATCACGGCCACCAGCGTCTTAGGAGGAGGGACACTGCGGATCTGGTCCGCTAATAATAAGGGGAAATAATGGTCCCAGTTGAACCACACAACATCAGTCTGGCACTGGCTGGACTTAACAGTTAATATTTAGTTTTAAGATTTGGATAATTATTGTTAGTTCACAGTTTTTAAAAGTGAAGATTCAATAAATAATAAAAAATATGGAAAAAAAAAAAAAAAAAAAACATAACCTCAAAATAAATACAAAAAACAATTTTTAATTGAACTCAAGATAGAGATAAAACAGTAAAATTTTAGACTTAATCTAACGTTTTAAACAATTAATTTAATTGGCAGTCTGTTTGGATTTTATTTTTGAAGTTTTGCAGTGTCCAAGTTTTTTTTTTGCCTGAATAATTTTAGTATTTTGAGGTTTTGTTAACAATTTCCTAACGGGTAACTTTACAACTGAAATAAAAAGCTTAAATTAGTCAACTAAATAAGCTTTTATTTACTTTTTATTTGGCTGTGGCTAGCTTAACGAGTCGCAAAAAGTAATGTGGTTAAACATTTCTTAATTTGTCCAACCTTTTTTTTTTTGTCAACTATATTTACACAATACAGTGTACATTAAATGTAATGAGTAATGCAACGTTTTTTTTTGTTTGCTTTTAATACTTACTTCATTACAGAAAAAATACGATTTTTAAAAACGTATGCCGTTTTCTTTTCTTTTTCTGTCCTTTTTTACAAAATGTATTTTTGTACCTAGTAATTAAAGGTATTTTAGAGACCTATTGAAATGTGTTTAAAACATGTCCAAGCATGCACAACTTCTTTAATAAAACATCAAAATATCCAAAATATGACATTTTGTTAAATTTCACGAAATTTAAGGCATGATTCAACATATTTTATACACATTTAAATTTCATACCAAACTTGTCCGCTTTTTATCACTATGCACAAAGACATTTTGTAAAAAAGGACAGAAAACAGGCAACATTTTTTTCTCAGAAAAGAAAACAGCATTAGGGTCTGGTATCTGTCACTTATGTGGTGCCAGGATTTCCGATTTTTCGGCATTATGCTAATTTTTTTTTTTAATATATAATTTTATTTTTTTTTTTAAATACCAAATTTTTGTTAACACCCAAAAACACGCCATTTTTATTTTGAATGAAATTCTTAAAGAATTCCCCTGTTGTATAAATGAATCTAAAAGGTATGAATTGGATTCTGAATAGCGATTTTTTAAAGAAAAAGTGCCGATCTACTTAGTCTGTGATACTATGATATCATGATATTATTACGTTATTCAGTATATTTACTGCGTTCTAATTACAGGTATGGCCAATATCATATTGATAGCTTGTCTGTCTGTTCTGGGAATACTTATAACTATATCTTTGTTTTTGGCTGGAGGTTACTTGTGGTGGCATCATAAACGATCTCAGCTGAAATTTATAGAACCAAATGAAGACGAGGATTCCAGTAGTTATAGTTTAAGGTATTTATTTTATTATTATTTCTTTTTTTATTATTACTGAATTTAATAAAAAAGAGTACAAATTTGTTGAAATCTACATCCGTTTAATTATTTTTTTTTACAAAATTGTAACTAAGAGAAATGACTCAAGTGCTCTATATTTGTGGTTTCCGATAACAAAAATTAGGGGAAGCAAATTTTTTTCATTTTAAAGGTAGGAATTAAACCTAAAAAATAATTGGCAATAACAAGTTTTTATACTTACAAGGAAGCACCGCTGATGAGAGATTCAGTACAATTTTATAGTGACGTCTGGTAGACTGTGAATCGTTAAAAAGTTTTTCTTTTAACTTCAACAGTGACTTCCAAAAATTTAAAAAGTGCCAGCATTAGTCATTAAATTTTCAGTTATTCAAAAACAGCCAGTCATTGTTTTAATAATTTTTTTGTTTTCTTTATATTCTTTAACTTTAACCACAAAAATAAAGAAAAGCTGCATAAACAGTTTAAGCATCAAGAAAATTTTTCTGCTTTAGAAATAGAATAGATTTTCATTTATTTGTTAGTGGCTAAAAAACAATAGCTTGGAGCCCAAAAAACAATAACTGTCAGCCAAAACAAAAAACGATTATTAGCTGGGCAATATAATAGATTTTCAGTTTATGTGCAAGCAGTTTAAAAAACTATAACTGCCAGCTAAAAAAAATATAAAAATAAATCATAAGCTGTGTGTGTGTATTTTGTTTTTTTTTTGTTACAAACAATATGTAAAGCAGGCAAAAATAGATAAAAGCTGGGGTCTCAGTGATGTCAATCTATTTAGTTAATTTAATCTTTAACTTTAAACCATTTTCTGGGCATTTACAAAAATTAATTGAATTTATTAAAAGAAACATATATTATTATTATTTCTATTATTAATTTATTTCCATTTAATATTCAAACGATTCAAATCAAATAAATAAATTTTATAACATAAATTTGTGTAACATTTTTTTTCCTTAGTTTGAGGAATAATGAAATAGTTTATATACTCAGAAATAGTTCATATTTTTCCTAAGTGATATTTCTTGATTTTAGGAAAAAAACAAGTCAATTAAATAAAACTTTATTATTTTTAAGAAAAAACATCTTAGTTTTAAGAAATATGCATACTCAAATGTAATAAAATTAAGTTTAGTTAAAAAAAAATAAGGACATAATTTACTCCCATTTAGCTTAAAAAATGTGTCTTACTTAAATCGAGAAAGTACTTGAACTTAATGTGTGTTCATTTTTTGTTCGCGAGTAGTAACATTAACTAAATTTTAGAAAGTCATTTCCAAATTCAGTTTTTAAGTATACCACTTTCTAATTTTGAAGAATTGTTTTCTAAAAATTAGTTCAGACAATTTAATTTAGCCTTCGAACGTTTTCTAAAAATGGGTTGATTTACTTACACGTCAACTACCCTTTTCCGCTGTTACTCAGTATTGGCTTAAAAAATCAGCAAAACAACAAAATAATATAAACGTTAGAAAAAATATATGTACTTTATTGTTTTTAAATATTGTACTTTGTGTGGGCGTGCGCTGGCTGGCTAAATAAAATCTAAACTAAATTCAGGTTTCCAAATTTCTAAGATATTTTAAAAAATTTTTAAACATTTTTCAAAGAAATTTTAAAACTTTTGTCAATTTGTATTTAGTTTAGAATTTATTTAGCTACCTCGCACAGGTCCTAAGTGGAATTATTTAATTTGTATATTTTCTTTTAAACCAATAAAATTTGTGAATTGTATAACTTTTTTTTATTTAAACATCTAAGATTCAAATACCGCATTAAGTCTTAACTGGAATCCTCAATATTTCAGAATCATTATTTAAAATTGAAAATATTTAATTAACAACTTAACTTATATAGACTTTCAAAGTAGTTATAGTAGTTAAAAAGTAAGAATTTATTAAAATGCTGCCAAGCCTTGGAAATTCCTGTGATAAAAATATTTGAAATTTTTGTATTTGGAATTTGATAAAATATTAAAAACAACAAATGCTAACAAATAAATTATGTGTTCGTTAGTAAAATTAGAGCAGGGCATACAATTTAATAATATAAAAGAAAAGTCAAGGAGTAGGGATATTCGTTTTCTTAACACGTAGTTATAGAGATATAAAAATAAAGATTTTTTATATTAAAAAATTGCCCATAAATGTAGACGAAATTGCCCAAAAATGACAATTGAAATTAGAAAAAAAATGCGAAATAAATGAACACAATTTAATTTTTTTTCTTTTTTCACCGCTTTAATAATCAACTTTGTCCGTGTTTCGTGTGAGCTCCAAATATTTGTTTAAATAAGTGGAAACGAATTATCTTACTTGTCTAATATTGTGAACTGTAAAACCGTGAATGTTCGTGTATCCATGTGTTGAACTGTTTTATTGAAACACTCTTTTTGTTCATTTTTATTTGATTATAAACTTTTTGCGAAATTACAAATTAAATTTTTATTAAATTTATCTACAAAAACACTCAAAAATAAGAGACAACTAATATATTAATATTATACAATAATTTTGCTGGAAAGTATACATTAGCTGTTTCACTCGTGTAGAATACTCGGATCAATGAATCACAGCTTATAAGCCACTTGTGATTAATATACAGCGTTGTACTTGTTTGAATAATCTGCTAATTTTGTAAAAGTGCACAGAAAGAAAAACTATAATATTTTACTCAAATGTCTTATAATAAGAGAAAATATTCCGTATCCACGAGAGCTTAGATATAAACAATCGTATGATACTCCAATAGGCTATTAGACGTAAGTAAGATGGACTTCTTTCGAGTGTTTTTTCGGCGAGAGGAAAAGTTTATGTATGCTCATGTAAGAACTCAGATGCAATAAAAATTTCTTCTAAAAAAGATTTGGATGACGTCTGCTCTAAATAGTCGTAGTTTATTACCCAAGCTTTATCTATTTACTCATATTTTTTGTTAAATCTATATTGTTACGATTTTACCCTTTATAAAATCGTTGATTTATTTACCTTTTAAATAAATCGAGTTCTTTCTATATTGCAAATAATAAACACTGTTTGAAATTATTTATAGCTCTATTTATTTATAACAGTCACTAAAAATTACAGAAAAAAACACTTTGATAGCACACTTTATTTACACGATGTAGATAGACTAAACGTTAGCAACACTTTAGTTCTTCACACTCTGCGTTTTGCTTATCAATTGAACCGCTGCGTCACCGTGTACCAGTATTTATATGAGTAGTCAGGTATTATAGTTATTTCCAGTTTATTACGACACTAGATTTTTCCAGCTGTCAAAATCCATGTGAAGAAATTTCTAGTTTTAGAAATTTCTTGTAACAATATTTAAGGTTTGTAAGGCTAACTAGTTTTTGTCTTTTATTTAGTTTTCTTAGCTTGCTGACAACTGAAGCAATTTTTTTCCCTCATGTCATATGCATTGTTTTAATAACAATAGCGTTAACGATAATCACTCTGTTATGTTGAATATACTCTGCAGGCAAAGAACTGGTCTAAAAGCTGCTCATTTCAATGTAAGAAGTTTAAATGGACAGACGTTGGATTATGTACGATTAATCTTTGAAAATTCACAACACGCAGAGAAAATACATGGTTGTTAAAATCAAACATGGTGTCACAATCAAGTAATTAGTTTATAAATAGGTTCTAACCATCAACATTGTCGATATCATCATTATTGTAGTTAATATTTTACTATTTCATGATTGCAACCTTCTATTTCATAACATGATTGGCTGAAACCTGTGGTAAGAAAAATTCTGACTATGAAAAAAATATGATAATTATGCAACTATAAAATGCTGGGTACAATCAATGAATAATTATAAATCAAATAAATTATGACTGACATTTACAGTCAAAATATTGTCTTGTTTTCATAAAAAAATTGTGAGTTCAGTCAGTTTTTACTAAAATTGGACACATAACAAATGGACAGAAGTACCTTTCATATTAAATTTTTAAAATTATTTTTTTTTTAATTTAAGAACATTTTTTAAAGGGTTTTTCGAAAATTCCTTACAAATACATATAATATTATAATTTACCCTAATCAATTCATTGTTGAAAAAATTCATTGTCAAAAAGAGAGTTTGATACTGATGACGCTATAATTCACAATTATCTTATTATCGTTACAAGCATGTTATTCTCTCTCCTTTAATCGAGAACGACGATGGTTTTATGTCTAACATTATTACATTTTCTTATCAATTTTGTTATGATTTCTCCAGTCATTAGATGATAGCGATCATAATTTTCGGTTGTACTTTGTATTTGAAACTACAAATTTTTGTTTGGTTGATTGAAAAAAAAAAAAAAAAAATGATCAGTAAAAAATCAGTAATATTCAGTATCAGTAATATTAAACGCTTGTATTCCAGTTTAGGATAAAATTTATTTATTTGTTGAAATGATCCTAATTATTTTTTGTGTTTTAGTGCGCCAGTTATTTCGTTTAAACATATACTTGCCGGTTATTTGTCATTGGTAAAATAATTATGATATAAAAGAGGGCATTTCCTGAGAAAGTTCTAAAATTGGGAAGTATTTAATCTTTCAAATTGGTATTGATGCAATCCAATGATATTTTATGAAATTATAAGCAATTCCTTGCCCGAACTTTAAACCCAAACAACTCCCGGATATGGGCTTCAAACACAATTTCCTTTTCTTTTTTGTATTAAGCATACACTGAATACTAATATTTTTATTTATTAGTCTTTATTTAGCCGACGAAAATAGGCTATCCGATCAGTTTTCAGCTCGCAGCCGGCTATGAGCCGCCGCAGATTAATTTTGCTCGGCGCAGGTCTCTGGCTTAAGCGTCAGTGTAGTTTAAAAATTTGTGCAAGAAAAAAATATAATGAAAGGTTTTCAATTATTAAAAACCATCAGGCAAAATAATAAAACTGAAATGCAAGTCTTTTATTTTTTATTGCAAGGTATTTAATAATAGTTTTTCTTGAAATTTAGTTTTAAATTTATGTTTTTTAAAAAATTCTCGTAAAATGAATTAAAATTGAGAGTCAGCCAAAAATTTATCTTATTGGTGACACGAAAAAAACTATTTGTACAGGTTGGTTGAAAAGTTCCTGCGCTCGAAATGAAAGAATACTGTTTTTGTTACGAAATATATTTTTTATTCAATATAATCTCCTAGAAGCTTAATACACTTGTTCCTATGATCTTCCAATAATTTTATCCCATCCTTATAATGGTTTTCCGGAAGCTCTGCAAAATAACCGTCTACGGCTGCTATGGCCTCTTCACTCGACGAAAAATGCTTTCCAAATGCTAGTCACTGGGAGCCAAATCTGGTGAATACGGTGGATGTTCAAGCAATTCGTACTTTTATTCTTTGAGCAGGTGCATTGTCTTGATGAAAAATGATTTTTTCTTCTCTAAACCAGGTCTTTTTTAACGAATTTTTTCATCCAGCTGATCCAAAAGCCTGCAATAATATTCAGAGTTGATTGTTTTACCTTTTTGAAGATAATCAATCAACAAAATTCCTTTTGCATCCCAAAAAACTGATGCTATAACCTTTTTTGCTGATCGTTGTGACTTCACCTGCTTTGGAGCTGAACAACCAGCTTCAGTCCACTGTAAACGTTCTTGTTTCAATTTAGGATCATGTCTCATACATAGTTATATAACGACGCAAGAAGTCGGTTTTATTCGGCTTAAAACGCTCCAAATCACGCTGAGAAATTTGTTTTCGATCCAGTTTTTGTTGAATTGTTAATGTGTGCGGCACTAACTTTCCAAACTGTTTTTTCATACGTAATTCTTCATGTAAAATATGGAGTACTCGTTCGTCTGAGATGCCTATGGCGTTAGCAATTTCACGCTTAGTCAAACTTGGATCTTCACTAACCATATTATGTATCTGCTCAGTGATTTCTGCTGTGGTTGCAGTTTTTGGTCGTCCTTCGTTTGGTCGTGGATCGTCTTCAAGGCTGGTACGACCACGTTTAAATTCACCAGCCCAAAATTCAACGGTGCGTTTTGAAGGTGAGGACTTCTTATACACTTCTAACAAATGTTCATAAAATTCCTTTGCTTTTAAACCCTTCAAAACAAAGAATCTAATAACTGCACGATATTAAATTTTTTCCACATTAAAAAAAATCAATGACACATCAACTACAAATGGCTTGTAAACAAAGAAAGAATTGGAAGAATGACTTGCAACTTTGCATGTGTTCTCAGGACAGTTATACCAACTTGAGAAAGAAAAGTTTGGAGCTAGCAGTGCCATCTCTTGGTGAGCGCAGGAACTTTTCAACCAACCTGTATTGCATATGTTGAAATTTAGAGAAAGAAAGAATTACGATATATGTAATATTTATGGGGACTATAATATGATAACATTTTGATAATACTATGATAAATTCGAAATTATAACATGTTTATTTAGAACCATAATATGGTAATTTTTGGATCATAATATAACTGTAGGGAAAATATTATGGTAAAACTATGGTTACTTCATTATCATAATATGATAACCATATTATAGTACGACTGTGGTTGGCACAATCATAAACCCAAAAATATACGATGCTCTTCGAATATGATTGCCTTAAATATGTTTTTCTCTGCGTGAAGTTGGTGTTATGTGTGTCACAGAGACATGGTTTGAGATGGATGTGATTGATAAACATTATAGCATTAACGGATATAACTTATTTCGTAGTACTTATGGTAATGAAAGAAATGGAGGGGATTTGTAATATATTGCAAATCAGGATATATGGCGAAAGTTGTTTGTAAATCAGAGAACTCTGAAATTGAATTTCTAAATGTAATGATTTTTGACAATGAGAGGCAAGTTTTGGTATCATGTGTTTATAATCCTAGAAAATCATTTAGTGTGCAACCTTTTTTCTGCGAAATTGGCCAATATGTCATAGGTTATGTTTGTTATGTAGCGTGCGGTGATTTTAATGTCAACTTACTCTGTGGAGATCAACTAAGTGAGAATTTGCTTGATCTTATTAATTATGTAGGTCTTTCGGTGATATGCCAACTCGTTTTTCTACCAATAGTTGCCCAAGTCTTTTGGATTTAAATTTGATATCTGATTCAGATTTGCTACAACTATATGATCAAATCTCATTCATATCAGATCAAACCATGTTGTTTTGTACCCTTGATGTTGAATTGGCTAAGAATGAAAGTTCTCAATTGATTACGTACCGTGACTATAATTCTATTGATCGCCAATCTTTGTCTTCGGAACTTTCGACAAAATATCTTAATAATTGCCGGTAAATTAAGTGTATTTCTTTCGACTGTTCAGTATGTGTTCGATAGGCATGTGCCCATACATAGTTTTTATATGAGGAATATCTCTTGTCCGTGGTACACCATTCGGGTTAGTCAGAGTAACCAGGAACGTAATAGAGCATATAGTCGTTGGAAATCTTCTCCGACGTCTGATAATAGATTATTATACACTTATGCTAGGAACAGAGCAACTCTTGTTACTAGGCAGGCGAAAAGTGCATATTTTGCAACGAAATTAAATAATTCACTACCTTCTAGACAGCTGTGGAAAAATATTATGAACTTAGGTTTTCATTCGCATAAAATTTCGAATTGTACAATAAATTTTTTTTATTACTGAGGTGGCTACGGGCCGGGTTGCGGGTATTATCCAGCCATCACTTTACTGCGATAGTAGTTTTCAATTTCATGCTGTATCTGAAGGTAATGTTTATTGTTCAATTATGAATATTAAGTCCAATGCTGTTGGAGAGGATGGATTGTCGATAAGGTTCTTAAAAATAGTTTTACCTTTTGTGCTAGGTCCTCTTACGCATATTTTTGGTTATTGTATAACTACTTCTACCTTTCCAAGTTTGGAGAAAATCGGTAGAATAGTTCCTGTGGCTAAATTACCCTGTCCAATAGGTCCCAATAAATATTCTTCCTGTTTTATCAACGATATTTGAGTCTCTGTTATCTCGCCAAATTAATGATTATCTTGCTAGTACTTCCCTATTATCGCCATTACAATCTGGTTTTCGACCTGCACACATTTGCATAACTGCAGCATTAAAGGATGACATACTACAAGAGTATGATATGGGACATTTGGCATTTATGTGTTTATTGGACTTTTCCAAAGCTTTTGGTAGAGTTGGTTACTATAAACTCTGTCTAAAGCTAAAACATTATTTTGGTTTTCCGATCCGGCATTATCTCTTATGAAGAACTACTTATCTGGGCGCGCTTAGAAGGTGGACATAGGGTTCCCTTTCTCGGTTTAGGGAAATTTTAATGGGAGTCCCACAGGGATCAGTCTTTGGACCACTCTTGTTTAGTATGTTTATTAATGATGACTTCAAAGTTTGTAAATCTGTTCATGTACACGCATATGCGGACGATATACAGATGTTCATATCAAATCGTATAGGTCGGTTGGAGGATATGTGCTTTCGCCTCAATGAGGATCTCGATGCTGTTTCGATGTGGGTGGCCAATATTAAGTTAACACTTAACCCCGTTATGTCATTAGTGTTACCCATAACTAAGGATAAATTAGATTTTTCTTAATTTTCTCGAATATATATCGGTCATATAAACACTAATTTATCATGTACTGATCACATTAACGGTGTTGTTAGAAATTTTTTTCTTACGTTACGTAACCTTCGCACATCATCAGCTTATACTCCAACTGAAACAAAACGGAGATTGATTGTTCAATTGATTATTCCTATTATATCATATTCTTGTTCCTTACGGAAGCTACAGGTATCTTTTAACAATTGAACAAGATATGTCTATGGGTTTTAATCATGTTTCTTCTTGGCGTTAGAAGATATTGGGAATGGACTTAGTGGACTACCTTCGTATGAGGAATCTTATATTCTTACATAATCTTTTAAATAAGAAAGAATCTCTTTGGATAACTCGACAGAGGTAGCTCTTCAAGATGCCTGAATTTAGTACGACCTAGGTGTGATCTATTAAGCTCCAACAGATTGTTTTTCGTAAACTCTATTATACTTTGGAATTCTCTATTTAAAATATTTAAAAATAAAACAACATTAAGAGAGTATATAATTCAAATTAATTAAAATTCATTTATTTGAAATTTATTCTAAATAATTTTAAACTTTTCATTGATAAAGCTAGTTAACCAAATATATATTTATATTTAATTTTTTTTTTAACAATATATTTATAGGTACAAGTTTACTTCGATTATTTTAAATAATGACTTCCCAGCAAAAAAAAAGTAGCAAGAGAAGAGAAAAAGAAGCAGTGATTTTGATTCCGATGTTATGAAAATTTGGATCGGAACCAAAGATCTTTACATAGGGGTGTCATAGCGTGGAAGTTGTTTTTTATGATCCTTTTCTTTGCATCTAAAGCCCTTTTTATGGTTTAGTGAAAAATTAGATCTTTTGATGTTCCCACATAAATTTTAAATTTTTTATTTAGATTTTAACGAATATAGAAACAGTTATGTAGGATCAATAAAAAATTTTCTTTATCAATGGTCATAAGTTGACAATTCGTACAGACAGCAAACTGACAAATTTAGTTAATCATTCTTAACAATTTCTCCATCTTATAAAAGTCATTCGACATATTTTTCTTAAGTAAAACTGTTTCATACATAGTAGTTGGCAGCTTATGACTATCGGGGTTCAACTGAATATATTTATGGACAAATAAAGGTGCAAAGTACAAAAAGTTTATTTCGGCAGTTTACAAAACTTTCATTAATTCATATTCAGTTATCCAGTCTTATTTTTTAAATTACTCTATTCGAAATTCTAAGTTAAAAATTGAAAAAATAAGTCACCTGTCATTGATTTGAAAACAGCCGAATTTCATTAAAATCACATTTTTGGAAGTTGTGAAAAAAAATTCTTTAGAATGGGAAAATCAGAACTAAATGATACTTTGGAATCAATAAAAATTGATTCCTTAAGAATCACTTCCACCACTTATTTTCGAAATCATTATCTAAAAGTAGAAGATCTAAGCTCTCATATGAGATACGATTTGTAATAATAATTGCTTAAAAAGTTAGATTAGTTTAAATATAAGTATCTATCCAACTTTGAGGTATCTATCCAACTTTTATCATCGATATATCCTGAATTTTAAAAGACCAGATTTCGCAGGAACGTGTCCAAATTTTCAGTATTCACGACTCTTTGATTTTTAAGGGCATTTCATATTTTTTAATTTCAATTGATATTTTTTTGAATATCAAATGGCGTTTTAAATTTTAAATAATATTTTGTAAATTTAAAATGTAACTTTTTTATTTACAATTGCTATTTTTTTAGAATGAAAATGTAAATTAGTAAATCTTATTAAAATAAAGGCAAATGAACATTTAGTAATTGATATGTTGAATTTGATGCGTAGAAATGCTGAGAAGGAGTTTATTATTGGAGACTACTGAAATCGTAAAGCTGTATGGAATAGAACCAGAGTTACCAAGACGAGTAGGAACACAAAAATACTGTTCAAATTTACAAACAGATGAGCCAACAGAATATCTGTCTTATTCATTCCATATTTAGATGAAATAATCTCAAGTATGATTTTTATCTAAAAGCAGAGAGTAGCTTTACAGCACAAAAAGAATCAAAACGTACTTAAGAAAATTCAATGGACGACGTAAGACTTTATGCATTGGCTTTAATGTCTGTATATTGTGAAGAGGTAGACCCAGACAAAATTGTTGACAGTTTTATGTCAACATTAAATGTATATGTTACATTAGATTTCAGTCAATGTGATAAATAAATTTTAAATACAAATTTTGCATGAATTTAAAAGCTGTAAATTTCATTTTAAATTCTTCAAATATGTCAAAAAATTTGGGGTTTGAAATTACCAGCTTTACAAAAAATTAGAAAATATATTTTGGGCCCTCCTTAATAAAATTCTGGGCACGACACTGTATGTGAATGACTGTTTGCTTAACTTTTATTTTTATCGCTTTATTCTTTTTTGCTGTTTATTAAAACTGAAAGATTTTCCAATGACTTTTTCAGTGCAGGTTTCCGTTTTTAAAAAATAAACTTTAACTATGCCACTGCTGTTGGAATTTGATGTCAGTTCAAGTTATAGAGATTGTTAAAACTGTAGTTTTGTTTTTAACTTAACTGTTGAAACAATTAAATTAAGGTGCTTTTGCTGAAATCGCGCTAGCATTTTAATCTCTTTTGGTTAATAAATTAATGTATCATATTTTTTTACCAGACTCCTAGAGGTGAATAATATTTAAGATTTGTCTCAAAAATTTCTTTCCCCACGTTTTATACCATACAAATATTTTTTTACATAAAAAAAGTTTTTCTCAAAAAAATTTTTTTTTTACCTCTATAGGAAGTAAAAATTTAATTGTTTGTATTATTAAAAAAAAAAACACTGGAAATTACATAAAATCAGAGGCCCCTAAATTAATGATTTTTGTGTATCTTTCATGATTGTTACAATGGAATTATACAGTGGCCACAGCTGCATGTTTAAGGTTTTATTTTATTTAAGAAAAAAAAATAAGAAAAATACCCAAATCTTAAAATTGTTTGTAAGGGTACACACTTAAAATAGTTTGTAAGTTAGAAAATGCCATTTAGAAGAAATTATATTTCATTTTAAAACCGGTCTACTTACATTTCATTTAAATCAAATAGCTTTTGTTATTTATTTTTAAATATTGTTTAAACAACTGACACATCCGTAAGAAACAAATGATTCATCAGTAAAAATAGATGTTTAAATTTGACCTAACAATTCCTTAAAAATTAAATGATTTTATCATTTATTTGAAATTCCGTTTTTGAATTTTTGCTTGTGTTTTTATCTACAAAATATATGTACATATATACCCCGAAGGAAATGTCGATAGTGAAACTGTACCGATTCACTATTGACTTTGTCACCAGTACTGCTAATTAATTATGTCCCAGACAACACTCTTTGCTGTAGACATTTAACATGTGCTTGTCATTGCGAATCTAGGTGTAGACATTGAAACCAGAGATTTACTAGAAAGTTTTAGTAATTCTAGTCTAATCTTTTGGAACTTTTTACTAGATTTGCTCACTAGGAAGGAAAATAAGTTTAAACAGGTCCATTTATTTCGGAAAATTAGATACTTTATTAATAAAAATTTTTATCTCTATATATAAAGGAATAACGTTTCTAACTGACTGCTTGATTCAACATCGCCCAGCCCAAACCGCTGGAGCTAGGAAGCTGAAATTTGGTATGTAGGATCCCCTTCCGGCGTAGACATCCGCTAACACGGGGTTTTTGGAAATTCATTCAGGGAAGGGAAAAAGGGGGAAAAACCCCTTTCATGGCCTGCCTAAACCCCTTTAGCTAGAAACCTTAATTTTGAAATACGCCTTTCTGGGAGTATAAGGTACATTTTAGAATTTTGACCAGGGATGTGGTTAAAATGGGGGTTTTAAAGACGAAAAGTCTCCCCTTGCAAAAGTGCAAATGTGCAAAAGCGAAAATTTGATTTTTTGATGGATTGATGCCTATATAGATTGATGGATTGATGGTAATGTAAATGTGCAAATATGCAAATGTGTGAATATGCACATGTACTAATGTGCAAATCGTCAAATGTGTAAATATTTATTTTATTCAACATCGCAGTAGGTAGGACGCTGAAATTTGGTATGTAGGTTCCCCCTGCTCTTCCTTCGGGGAAGAGCAAAACGGGGAAAAATCTCTCATGGCCTGCCCAAACTCCTATAGCTAGAAACCTGAAATTTGAAATATGCTTTTCTTAGAAATATGCTTTTCTTAGAGTATGTGATAACTCATCGATGAAGTCTCCCCCTTAGCAGCCTGCACAAAATGTCGGACCTAGGAAGTTGAAATTTAGTTTGCAGGCTCCATCACCACTGTAGATAACAGATAAGATGTAACTTTTGGAAAATCCGATTGGGAGGGGCAAAAACGGGAAAAATTCTCACCCTTGCCAAAACCACTGGAGCTGGGAAGTTGAAATTTGGTGCAAAGGTTCCACCTCCGGTGTAGGTCGGATTTTTGGAAATGCGTACGGGAGGGGCTAGAAAGCTGAAATTTAAATATGTGTTAACTGGAGTATGTGCTGACTCATTGATCAGCTACATTTTAGAATTTTAGCCAGGTACATGGTAAAAATGGGGGTTCAAAGGGAAAAATCTGAAATTTGAAATATGTGTTACCTGTAGTATGGGATAACTCATTATTGAGGAACATCTTAGAATTTTGGTCTGGTACATGGTAAAAATTAAGTACTTCGGGTAATTATTTGGAAACTCCGTATACTCCCAGGCGTTAGCCCTGGCAAACATTTTCTACTCTAACAACGTAGCGGGCTTTGCCGCTATGGTGTATATGGGGAAATATTTGCAAGGTAAAATTGCAAATTGGAAGGGGACAGAAATGGAATGGAAAGGGTACGATTAAAATTAAAAGACTAGACAAGGGATACGAAATGGAATGAAACGGGGTACGAGTGAAATTAAAACACTTGACAAGGGGATTGAAATTGAATGAAATGAGGAACGAGTGAAATCGATACACTTGATAGGGTAAAAAATAAAATGGAATGGGGAACGAGTGTAATTAAAACATTAGACAAGGGGAAATAAATGGAATGTGAATGTTTGGAAATGAATCATTAAACAAGGGGAAGAAAATGGGACGGAAAGGGGAAAAAGTGATGTTAAAACAGTCAACACTGATCACGTCCGCCTTGAATGACCTATAAACAAGAAATTTGAAACTTTCAATTTAAACATCCATTTCAAAAGATGAAACATTTTATTGAAATAGTAAAATCTTTAGAAAATAGAATAATATTTCCTTCTCAACATATTTCGATATTGTTTTTTCACATGTCTTTTTTAATTGCTTTTGCTCATTATATATTTTGTTCAAATTATATGTATATTAACCCAATATACCATATAGCAATCAAACTGCAACACAACTTGAGAATAAGCTTATATAATTAGTGTGTTTTAAGCTTTTCTTAATTTCGTTTATTATAATGTTTATAAAATGTGAATTCACAAGCAGTATTTAACAATGCTTGAGAAAATACATAACTTCTTCTAAAGTATGCTTATAAACAACAAACACATATTGAACAACCGATATAACGATTGAAATAGAAATATTTTTCAATACATTCTAGTCTTGTTGTCTTTGTTCTACGCTTATAATGCATACAACAAGTGCCATTACTTTTTTTTTAATTTGTCAAACGTGTTTTGCGTGTACATTTGGTTGTAAATTTTATGAGGTGAACGTATTAAACTTTATTATTTTTATAATAATTTTTGTATTTATGGTTAAAATTAATTATTATTATTATTTATAATAAAAATGAATTATTACTTTTTATATTTAAAATGAATTATTATTATTTAAAATTAAAATAAGAATGAAATTAAAGAAAATAATTATGTTTTACCTTTTTCAACACTTAAAAATATATTATATGTGAAGCTCATTCTACAATTATGAAAAAAAGGTTATAAATATATTGAGTCAAATAAGCTTTTGTTACGATAGCCTTTTTCAATATATTCTCAAGTCTTTTTCAAGCTTAAGGCTTGTGTATGTAATCTTATAATAATATTTTTCTCAAGTCATTTGGTATGTTGGGAGCATTAAAAATTCACTTTTCTTTATATTTTTATTAAAAACAAATTTTGCACATGTATTTTCAAAAAAATTAAACAATAAAAAATCAAAAAAAAAAGAACAGCTTTACAGCTGCAAACAGAGGAATGTAAAAAGTGCAGTCGACACTTTGTTGACGATGTCAATAAAAAAGGGAATGTAAAAAGTGTAGACGCTTTGTTGACTATGTCAACGAAAATTCAGCCAAAATAGTCGACAAAGGTGGTGACTTGGAGACACTTAACCCCAGGCTTCCTACAGGGAAAAGACACATTTTGTGTGAATCTGTTTGTTTATGTATGGTTGTTTGTGAAGTTCTTGTAATTTGAACTAAAATAATTTTGTATATAAACAAATAATTTAAATAAAAAACAAATTGGAATTTAAATTTGAAGACACAAATAAAATTTCAAACAAATGAAACTGACATTTCAAATAAATGTGTGTTCCCTTACTTTTAAATGGAACGGAAAACTTTTGTTTTGTTATACAAACAGTAAACTACATAATATTCTGAGTGTAGTTACTTATTATAAAAAAAATATTTTGAACAAATATAAAAAAAGTTAAAATATTTTTTTTAAATGGAACAAAAAAACCATTTTATTAAGCTACAAGCAGTAAACTACATAATATTCTGAGTGTAGTTACTTATTACAAAAAAAAAAAACAATTTTCGATCGATTTCATTCAATCACGTATGCCGTATTAATAAAATTTTGGAGAACACTGCTATTGTCATAGCAGAATTATACAAGTGTAATAATTTAACCAACAGCCAAACTGAAACTTTCTATAGCAAGCAACAACAAATGTGTCAGTTAAATTTGCTGGTAGAAGCTAACGAGACATGGAGAAAATTAAGCTAATGCCCAATTTCTAAATAACGCGTTAAAATTTAAATTAAAAATTTATTTGGGAACATCAAAAGATCTCATTCTCTACGAAACCATAAGAACTGTTTTAGATGAAATAAAAAATAATCATAAAAAAAGTCCACTCTATGACATCCCTATATAAAAATCATTGCTTCCAATCCAAATTTTCGAAACACCGGAATCAAAATCATTGCTTCTTTTTCCTTTCTTTCGCTACTTTATTTTTGCTGGGTAACTTAGGTTTTTGTTGTTTCGGTACTTATTTTGTTCCATTCATCCAGAAATGCCTGTTCCAGTTGGAGTTTGCTTTGTATGTCGTGTTTTTGCACATTTCTTTCAAAAACTTCCTATATGAGGGTGTTGCTAATATATGTGGAATGCTGAAGAGAAGCCATATATTTACATCGGGTTGTTTCCTGCACCTCCACCTCTATGTTTTTTTGGATACAAAGCTTCACACTGCTAAACAGACATCAGAACCAATTATATCCCTGCCAGTTTTAATATATCGTCATCGAGACTTCCGAATGAGCTATGTGTCGTCAAAATTATTTTTGAAGAGACGGAGAAAGAAGCGTCTTGCACATTTCATGATTGATTTGTGAATAATTCTTTTTACAAATCTTCAAACAATATTACAAATTTTTGATTTATTAAAATAATCGGATCTTAAAAGCATTTAGAATAATTAAAATAGATTAATTTTCTTGGTATCCTTAAAAAAATATCAAGGATGGATAGTGCAATTTTTACAAATTTAACATCCGATTTCTTATAAAAATTATTTAAAATAAATTGAAGTTACTTTTTAAAATTTTGTTTTTCCAATACTAGTTTTTTTCTGTTTGTGGAGTATAGAATTATTAAACTTAGAAAACAAGTACATTGGTATCAACTTTTACATCTCTGAAATTATTAAAAATATTAAGAGCATCGTTTCGGTGTTTTTCTATTCTAACGGTATTTCTCTGATTAGTTTTTTACTCATCTTAATTACTCGTTACTTTTCATGATTTTTAAAATTTTTCTTTGGCATGTTATTTTGCGTTAGTTCTGTGACGTGTTTCTTTTCGTTGGTTCTTTGATATGTTCTTTTACGATAGATAGAACTAGTCACGTGACGTGTCCTGTGATAGGTCCCTTTCCCGCAGGGATACGTTAGAGGTTCTAAAGTATATAAGAAGATTAGATTAGAAATACCCTATGCACCGCGACGAAAAGGAGTTGATCTTTTGTGCAGTCTAATTTTTGCCCTAAATATTGAGGCTTCCAATGGAGCCAATCGCCCCACTACCCACAGATTTACAAGGGGGATAGTTTATTTCCACCAGGGAATTGTAGTCTCCTGCCGCGAAGCCTAGGACACACGCAGAGTATATGCTCCGCTCTCTCAGTGTTCAATTCACAGAACCGAATCAGACAGACCTCTAATCCTCAAATGGTATCTGAGATTATGGAGTCTAGTGAAAAATCTTGTTAAGGTTTTTAGGTCCTTTCTGTTCAGAGAAAGAAGTCTCCTGGGATGGGACGATTAATCTCTTAACTTGGACTAATGATAGCATTCCAGCATTCAATGGTCTTGGATTCCCTCCTAATCCTAAGTTTTTCTCTGATATACCCCATGAGAATACCACAGAAACATTCGGGCCAAAGAAGTGACGACCGGTCCCGTAGTTGAAACCCATGTTAGGATTAATTTGTTGGATCCACCAAGTCTATTGAGCGACTCAATGCAGTCCAGGACAAGCCTAGACGACACGTCATGGCACAACAATGCCCTGAGTGCCGCTGGACTGAAAGAATATAAATAAGTGTCCCCTTTATAGCCCTTCTAAGACACTCAGATTCACACACAAAGTTGGCAAAGATTTTCGCCTGGAATATGGACGGATACTTGTCCATAGGAACGTCCATAGACGCCCGCACCTGTATCCCCATTGATCTGTTTCGAGTCGTCAGTGAACCAAACCTGTGATCCCTGTTCGGGTTCCCAAGATTTGCTAGTCCAAATGCATCTCTCAAAGATGATCACATAATTATTCCTGTTAAAAATCTGCCTTGGTATTGTAACATCTTATCCGTGACCTTGGCAAGTGTATCGTCAAGGAACAACGCCGTTATCCTTATGTGGCCTTGCAAGTCACCTCCCTTCATATAACCAAACTCCCGGAGACGCAGAACACCCCTACAGGCGTCCTCATTTACCGAGATATGTAGTGGTGATATATTAACCTTTGTCCGGCGGAAGAGGTACAATTGTACCTTTTTCGTTTTTGAATTGCAATAACTTTTTTTTTGTTAATACTAGATATCTAAAATTTTCTGACATCTCTAAACTTTTATATACTTTTTAGCCACGGGCCTGTTCTATCATTTGTTTATTAAATAAGAACATAATAATTTAATTATATAAATAGGAAAAGCCATACATATCGTGTTAAGTATATAAGGGTACAATTGTACCCATACCGCCTTTTAACGTTGTAAAATTTTTCCGCTGGACAAAGGTTAAGCATGGCACCAATGGCGCTGGTCGGACACGTTCTTCGTGCACCAATTATGCCCACACAGGCTAAGGGATAGATCCTGTTAAGCGCAGCATTCGTCTGTGTTTGCTCCAGCTCTATATATAATTATATATAAGTATACTTTAATCGTTAAAGTCTAATTTAATATTAAAACTAGCTGAAAGTTGGTTTTATCCAATTAAACAGCACTTCCAATAATTTTTTTGCTATCAAGAAAATATTTGTGAAAATTATATTATATTTATTATATTATATTATATTATATTTATAACAATAACTTTACTATGAGTTCAGAAAAATAATAATTACATTTTTTATTACACTAGGATTAATTGAAAAATCTATATAATTCTGTGCCGAGTTATACCAAAATCGTGTTTTTACATTTTCGGAATCAAGTTGTCATAAATTGTTATAAAATTCTGCCCACTCATTGTTTCGAACTGCACAACTCATTGTTTCGAAAATTTATAAAAAGCCATAATATCGTATGTTACTTATGTTTTTGCTCTTTTTTGTTAAAAAAGCATAGTCATATTTTTCTCTGTTTTTAAAAACACACAACTCAAAATATGCTACTCATTTTAAAAATTCAATTAAGAATCAAACAAAATGTCTAGATCTAGGAAACTGTCGAACAAATCCAATGGATGACCTCCCAGAAAATAATTTACGGTAATTTGATAACTTCTTAGGAATCGCATTAATTTGCAGTTTTTCAAATTAAGCTCCATTACGTTGCAACATTTGTAGAATGAATCCGAGACTTCTTGAAGACGATCATGATCCAAAAATTGGTTATAGCATAAAAAATCTTTCACGTCGTCAGGGTACATTAAAATATTAATGTGTTAAAGGTAAGGAATTTTGCATTTTTATAAATTTATTTAATTTTTAATTCATTTTTATTAATAAAAATATACATTTTGTTTCCTTTTGTTAGGAATATGCCTATTTTAATAGGTTTTTTGTTAAAGCTCTGCTTAGAGGCTCTAGCTTTTCTAAAGCTTCGCGTTCTGATGAGATCTTTTGTCAGCTCGAAATACATGTATACGGAGGTTGAAAGAGTTTTTTTTCAATTTTTTGGTCATGATAATATAATTTTATATTATTTAAAATGTATCTTTTTAAAGGAATTGAAACAAAAATAACAATTTTCTATCATATTTCCAAAAGCCTATATTTGCTTTGATTAAGTCGATTTGAAAAGAATTTGTATTTTAGTTCGACTGGGAAGTTTTTAGAAAAATAACAGAAAAATTCAATTTAACCCGTTAATCGACTTATTTTTGTCGTTTATTCGGGTCGAATAATTATTTGAGTTTTAAATTATTTGTTTCCACATTAACCGAAGTAGAGGCGATTAATCGAGGAAACGGTTAATAGATTAACCGAATTGGAAACATTACTTAATACACAAACAAAAAAGTCTTGCTACATTACATGTAAAAAACTCTTAAAAATAAAAAAAAAAGATTTTTTTACAGCTCACGCACGATCACGGGAGTAATTTAACTCCATTTCAATCCTACCAAAAATCTATTTTATTATTTTAATGTGTTATAGCAGATAGCATTTATTTCAATGGCAATATAATCTACTTTTATATTGTAAAATAATTTCTGAAATTAGCCGGAAAAATTTTTAAATATTCTATAAAAATTCTGTAATTTGTAAAATGTAAATAACAAAAAATTTACTAAATAATATTTTTTTTACTAAAAATCAATACAAAAATAGTAAAGTGGGATTGAAAAACGTTTATAAATGTTTCTATAAACTTTTTTCTGAGTGTATAATTTTTTATTTGTATCCAAAATATCGTCCTTAAAAAAGGAAACATGATCCGTAAATGAAAAACTGAGGTCTACAATTTTATTTTTTTTGTTTGGTTATAAATAACAGTTTCTGTATCTCACCCTATGACTTAATAGATAATAAAGTTGATTGTATTTTTACTGGAAATTTATTTTCAAACTTCTAACTTTTAAAGCTGTGGCACATTTAATTTTGTAAAATTTCTTATTAGATAGAGAAATAACATGAATATAGCGTCTCATTATCTTCTCTAGTTTGTTATATATTTAATTGTCTGTGACTTTTTTTGCGAAACTTTATCAATGCGAGAAATACAGAAACTAGGGCCAGGGTTGGCATGATAGTGAGATTTTGTAATTATATGTACTTAAACAAATTTATATTAATGTATCTTTTTAGCCAAAATCAATACGATTATTTTTTTTTTGTAATTGTTTAAATAATGTTTTTTTTTTTTGAATTATTAGTCGCAAATCTGGTGGTCAAGATATACAAGATGTAGGAAATACATTAGTTAAACCACAACAACAAGTACAAGCTCCACCTGTGTCAGCCACGCCAATTCAAAACAATCTTAATAGAAAATTAAATGGTTTTCTTAATTTAAAAACACCACTAATTGGGTAAGATGGATGAATTTCAACTAAATATGTGAATGAATTTACTTGAATTACACAGGTCAACAATTTTTTTTTAACCCTGAGGCCAGTGTATAATTTTCTAGATATCGTAACGTAGTGGAAAAATGGTTTTCGCTATATTTGGGACGTTTTTTGAAAGTCCTACCAGATGCCTTTAAAATTCAAGTTTAACCTTTCCAATATCTTATTCCTTCTCGGAGAAATCATCAGTTAAGATTAATTGGTTTGATACTTTCGTTATTAATGCAAAATTCCGAATTTTCGCTACATTTGCTTTACAGCGACTTCTTAAAGTCCTACTTTTTTTTTTAAATTATATTTGATTCTTTAGATATCTTTCTTATTTTCTGAGATATCATCCTTTAAGTTTCCAATGAAGTCACCGTAAATTCCGCACACCTCAGGGTCTAAATTTTTTTTGAATTTTGTCGGCTTGTGTTATTTATTCAAATATTTTGATGCCTTTTAAAACAAGATTAATTTACACATACTACACATAATTCATCTTTATATCGCTTTAGATCTTCAGCACCAACTGTGCAGTCAAAATCCCCTGGTGGTGGTGGATCAGATTCATCAAAAGATGCGGCGGTAATCAATAAAAAAATATATATATTTGCAATTTGAATCTTATTCTTATTTTCTTTAGAATAAAAGTATTTCGATGACCGACATGTATATTGACAATTCTGATTCTAGTGAAAATGTTGGCCAAATCCATTTTTCGCTTGAATATGATTACCAGAATACCACATTTATTTTAAAAGTGTTGCAGGGTAAAGAACTTCCGGCTAAGGACTTAAGTGGTACATCAGATCCATATGTACGTGTTACATTGTTGCCGGATAAAAAACATCGATTGGAAACAAAGATCAAACGGCGTACTTTAAATCCACGATGGAATGAAACTTTCTACTTTGAAGGTTTTCCTATACAAAAACTTCAATCCAGGGTATGCTCTTTTAAATGATGTTAAAACAAAACCTAAAGCAAATAATATTTATACTAAAAACTATATAATAGGTTTTGCATTTACACGTTTTTGATTACGATCGATTTTCCCGAGATGATTCTATCGGAGAAGTTTTTTTACCTCTATGTCAGGTAATAGTTTTATAAACTATAACACTAGTTTACAATAATTTTGCGCACTGAATGCAAATATGTTATTTTTAACTGTATTTTAACTGTATTTGGCTGTATTTGCTAACACGGGAATCGCAATACAATTCTTTTATGGATTAGTTTTCATTTAATACTTAATTTTTTTTAGATTTTCATCGGAGGCAGTTTGACTGTTGCCAACTTTTTTTTTATTAATAAACCAAGTAAAAATGTTGATCTTGTGCAATAATTTATCATATCCAATTAGATATTCTCTAATATCTGCTGTAATATCTAGCTAATTCGAAAAAAAATTGATCCAGCAATATATATAATTGATCCGGAAAATGGCAGATCGAATTAGATCCAGCAATATATATATAGGGATATAGTAAGGATCCAAATCTAGCTTATAAAAAATAGTATAATTTTTATTTGGGAATATGTAAAAGAAAAATGTTAAAAATTAATAACTTAGGCTTTAAAAAAACAATGCTCCCGGAAGGATTTGAATCCGTTTTGCCAGAGTTGTAGTCGACCGCTTAACTCTCTCACCTAAAAACTGATATACATAATAGCTTGCTTTATTAGACCATATTGTTCTATCTTGGGACTTATATATAATTATATATTCGGGAATTTGAAAAATCATGGGAAAAAATGTTACATATAATAACGGAATTTATGTATACATAGATTATTATAAACTAATTATATTTTATATGATATCAAAAATTTCTAACTATTGTTGCTCCGAAATGGGTTAATATTTTAATGTTTAGTAACAAATATATATATGAGCGCCCCGGTAGGCTAGTTGGTAGCGTGCTAGCTTATCAGTGCGGGGGTTGTGGGTTCGATTCCCACCAGAGGCTCTGGTCTGTTTTCGCTACAACGAGCCGATAGCCTTCGTTGCTAGTGCTCGGTTAGGGTATTAATATATAATTTGTAATTATATGTTTAATAAAATAAATAAATAATAAAATATTAATAAGAAACCAAAAAAAATATATATCGTTACTATTGACATAGAACTAAATGTGATAATATACATACATATGTTATAATATAAGACATTTTAAAAAAATCCATGTAATATATAAATATATATGGAGATGCACACCGACATATGTATTTATATATGTTAATATATTATTAGGTAAAGTCATATATGATTATATATAAACTTTTTTCCTCGGGAAATTAAAAAGTTAAAATTTTTTGCAGTTTTTCAAATTTTGTAAACAATTATAAAATTTTTCTTAAAAATATAGCGACAAATCTGTAAATAGTAATAACTTAACAACACTGATAAGAAAATGTTAAGAATGAATTGAAATCTCTCTATTTTCCGCTAATAGCTAAATCAACCCGTTAAATGCGTTGAAAATTCATAAGATTACAGGGTAAATACAGGGTATCCGCCGGAAAGGTATACTACTTTGTTTGTTTGTAATTTTTGATTTAATAAAAGAGAATGGATCTTATATTGATAAATGTTTTATTTTATGTCGGCAAATAAGTATGGAATGCAATATCAGATTAATGTCCGCCTCTGTTAGCCTCACAAATGCGAGCCCTCTTGAGCACAACTTTCATTACGTTCTCACACATTTCACGCGGTAATTTCTTAATTTCATCACGAATATTTTGTTTGAGTTGCTCAAGCGTTTCTGATTTGTTTGCATAAACCTTGCTTTTCAGATATCCCCACAAAAAAAAAAGTCCAGAGTAGTCAAATCAGGCGACCGTGGAGGCCAATCAACATCACCATTATGATTTTTTCATGAAAATCGTGGTTGTCATGGGCGAGCTGTAACATCCTATTGGTATATGTACGGCGGCGTCAAGGCCTTGTGAAAGAAGCTCTTGTGTCAACTGAATCTTAAATGGAAACAAATGCAAATTCTTGTGCAAAATTGTGGCCAAAGTTGTTCTTTCAAGACCAAGCTCCTGAGCACGGCGTCGAATTGATGTTGATGGATTGTTTTGAACACTTTCTTGAGCAGCAGTAATGTTTTCAGACGATATTGCAGTACGTTGTGGTCCATGCTTGGGCCTATCACCTACAGATCTTCTTTTTTCGAAATCATTCACTACACGATAAATAGTGCGTTTCACGTAACTTTCTCATCGTCACAGTAAAGATGATTGATTTTGATAAAATATTTTAACGATTAAAACACGTTGGTTTATCGAATTTTTTTCCATAATAAATTTGCCACGTGTCTACTTCACGACTGCCATATATGAACTGTCAAGACTTATGTTTACCAAAATGGCGGCAAAACAAATTAGTATACATTCCCGGCGGACACCCTGTAGCTCCATCCAAGTTAACAAAATTTAAAAATCGCAAAATTGATCAAGTCTTTTTATTTTTCCGCTAAAACTGTGTAAAAGGTTAGCAGTCCAGCAAAATTTTTTAGAACAGGTTATCTTCAAGTCGGTTCTAGAACCAGTTATTTTACCACCGGTTCCAATGAACAGGTTCTAGAACTGATTCCCGGAAGTCAAAATGTAACTGTGGAAGAACCAGTTTTATAACTGGTTCTAGATCCAGTTATAAAGCAATCTGTTCTAGCTTGGATGAAACGAACCTATTGCTAATGGGTCAAACTCCATACAAAAAGAACGGGCTGTAGAACATAAAATTACACCTAAAGGTTGGTTGAAAAGTTCCTGCGCTCGAAATGAAAGAATACTGTTTTTGTTACGAAATATATTTTTTATTCAATATAATCTCCTAGAAGCTCAATATACTTGTTCCAATGATCTTCCAATAATTTTATCCCATCCTTATAATGGTTTTCCGGAAGCTCTGCAAAATAACCGTCTACGGCTGCTATGGCCTCTTCATTCGACGAAAAATGCTTTCCATTAAGGAATTGTTTGAGATGTCTGAAGAGATAGTAGTCACTGGGAGCCAAATCTGGTGAATACGGTGGATGTTCAAGCAATTCGTACTTTAATTCTTTGAATTTAGCCATCGTCAAAACACTTTTGTGAGCAGGTGCATTGTCTTGATGAAAAATTATTTTTTTCTTCTTTAAACCAGTTTTTTTCACGAATTTTTTCATCCAGCTGATCCAAAAGGCTGCAATAATATTCCGAGTTGATTGTTTTACCTTCCTGAAGATAATCAATCATTAAAATTCCTTTTGCATCCCAAAAAACTGATGCCATAACCTTCTTTGCTGATCGTTGTGACTTCACCTGCTTTGGAACTGAACAACCATCTTCAGTCCACGTTCTTGTTTCAATTTAGGATCATGGTGGTAGATCCAAGTGTCAAATTATAGTTATAAAACGACGCAAGAAGTCGGTTTTATTCGTTGAATTGTTAATGTGTGCGGCACTAACTTTCCAAACAGTTTTTTCATACGTAATTCTTCATGTAAAATATGAAGTACTCATTCGTCTGAGATTCCTATGGCATTAGCAATTTCACGCTTAGTCAAACTTGGATCTTTACTAACCATATTATGTACCTGCTCAATGATTTCTGCTGTGGTTGCAGTTTTTGGTCGTCCTTCGCGTGGATCGTCTTTAAGGCTGGTACGACCACGTTTAAATTCACCAGCCCAAAATTAAACGGTGGGTTTTGAAGGTGAGGACTCCTTACACACTTCTAACAATTGATCATAAATTTCCTTGCTTTTAAACCCTTCAAAACAAAGAATCTAATGACTGCACGATATTGAATTTTTTCAATATTAAAAAAATCAATGAGAGAATTGACAGAATGACTTGTAACTTTGCATGTGTTCTCAGGACAGTTATACCAACTAGAGAGAAAAAAAAGTTTGGAGCTAGCAGTGTCATCTCTTGGTGAGCGCAGGAACTTTTCAACCAACCTGTATGCTAATGCGATATAAGTTGTTCTACAATCTGTTCTTTGGATTTGAAATCAATATTTTTTCGTCGGTCTAGATCTCCACAACAGCAACAAAATGGCTTTCAAATCTAAAATTGTTTCTGTAAAAAATACACATAAATGTCGAAAAAGCGGCAAGTGTTTTCATGTTGAAAAAATAAATCAGAAAATCACTACAAAATTGTTTTCCAAATATTAACTAACTGTATTAAATTCAATTTTAATATGAAAAATTTTTACGAAAAACTACATTATAAAAGTACCTCATAAGGTAATTTTTTACAAAATGAGCCATTTCATTTAAAGAATTACTTTTCTACATTTAAACAAATTTGATTTACAATTTCAGAGATCATTTTATATTTAAAAGATTACTTTAAAAAATTTTAGAGTTTTGTTAGTTTGGAAAAATCTAAGAATAAATAAATTGCCTCCGACGAAATATTAAATAGTAAAAATATAGTGTTATTTTCAAGATCAGTTGGTCAAATACATAGGGTAGAAGGTGTAGCTTTTGCCAGTGTGTCAAAAACGCCAAATGACATCAATGACGCCAAATGTGAAAAGTTTTTCAATTCAAATATATTTTTCAGTATGATGTTCCGTTACTATAGATAAAAATTTGAGTGCTGGTTGCATCTGGGGCACATTTGCCATCCTGTAACAATTATAGTTTCTTTAAGGATATTATCCATTGAGTTGGTTCACAATGGGAAGTCATTCCCTAAGAATATATATATATATAGGGAAACCTCTAATAACAACTCTCTTTAACGAAGAATTTTGTGGAAATGGAATCACAAAAATAAACCTTTGCAGCAAAGTGACATACTCATAATTAAGATGTATTTCTCAACACCATTTAAATACTGACAATTTTTAATTTTTTTTTAGCTACGAATATTATAAATCATTGGAACTTAAGCATTGAAATAAAAACTAAGATATGTAAATATTTTGATTAAAAATAATTTTTGCTAAAAATTTATTATATTGGCAACGATAGTTCTTTAAAAAAGTGTCGAATGTGCCTCAGTCTACCCTACATAGGAAACAAATAGTCCACTTAGTGCGCAGACAAATTTAGTTATTTTGTAAACTAGTGTAATTGAGCAATTCAGCAACAGTTTTTTAATATTCTTCATCTTTGTTGTACCTAGGTCGATTTTGCAACGAAACAATCGTTTTGGAAGGCTTTGAAACCACCGGCCAAGGATAAATGTGGTGAATTGTTGTCATCACTATGTTATCATCCGTCAAACTCGATTTTGACTTTAACACTTATTAAGGCACGTAATTTAAAAGCAAAAGACATAAATGGAAAATCAGGTAAGCGAAAGGTTTTAAGCGCACTACATCATATCCAAGAATGCTAGAACTACTATATAATCTTAATTTTTTTAGTTTTATTAAAATTTTTTAATACGCACTTAAATATCTAGATTTAAATATGTGAAAAAGCATGTTTTCTAAAATAACTGTAACGACTTATTGACTAGAATGTATGATTACATAAAATTCACAAAGACGTAACAACAAAGACAATACAATATCGAGTCACATGTTTCATCAGGGGGCAGATTATCGCAGTGGTGATCTAGTTTTTCCTTATTAAATTCTAATTAAATCTAGCGTTTCCACAAAATGTCGGGTTTTTGCTAACCGGTAAACTACAAATCTGAAATCTTGGTTAAATTTTTGTAAGCTACACAGTGGAATAATAATCAGATATTTATGAGACTGGCATATGTTGTAGGGGTTACACCATTTTCACCCGATAAATGTAAAATTGGTCCAAATTTTAATTCTTGAATTAAATTCTCAATACGGATGCCAATTTATTAAGTTTCAAAATATTTAATAACTTAAAAACTTATTTTAATGCAATCAGATAAAGTCACTTTTCGTCACAGCTTAAATACTATACTACAAAAAGAATATTTAAATATTGCATTTTCATTGCTTGCTTAGCATAAAGTATACGATAATTAGTGGTTATTATCTATATTTGAATACTTCCTACCTATGACACGCCAACGTTAGATTCATCGATGATCAGAAAAGAAGTATTGCCTTTGCACGGTAGTAATGTTTTTATTGCTTATATGACAACACTATTTTGATGTATTCAAAAAGTAGAACTATGTTTTAAATTTGGTGTTCACATTTATGATTTACATCCCAAAATCTATCAGAACTTATGTGTGGCATGTCCGATGCATTTTTCGAGTATTGTGTTTTCGTTATATAAAAATTTTAACGAAAAATTTGACCAGCGTCCAAATAAAAGTTCTGTCTGCCGTTCTGTAGAGCTTGCCAAAATAAAACATTAATGCAACACTAGTTGTGGTGAAGAGTTGCCATTGATGACAACTGTTTTATATTTTAGGGCTGACATTTGTTAATATATATTTCTACGAGTAAATGGATATTGATGAATAGAATTTCCGGAACACTGACTCCCACATATGCCTGTTCGTCCTTTCTATAGTCTCTCCTTTCCATAGTCAGCTAACCGGTTTAGATGTACAACCTTCATCTTAGAACTTGGGTTCTAATATTTCTGTATTCTATAACCCAATGCCTTTGCAGTTTGGTAGATTATCATTTCTTTCGTTGCGCGTTAAATAGAAGAACCTCTTATCGCTGACCATATAAATTAGATTGCGATTCATGAAGGTCTTGTTGTACCCGGCAAGAGTGGTCGGTGTGTTTTCTGTTACAGCGGGCTTAACACCAAATTCTAAATCGTTAGGCAATTTCAGTTCCGAAGATTACTTTTGCAGATATCCGGGCGGTAGATTCTTGAAAGACCGATCGGTATGCGAGCAGAAATTTAGGGATGTACTAACCACTTTTCTTAAGTACTCCTCTAGAGTGCGATTGAGTCTCTCGACCATGCCGTCAGATTGCGGTTGCAGCTTCAAAATTCCTTTCCTGGTCAGAGTGTAGTTCTAACGGCGCTTATTACCGTTTTGTCTTCCTGGTTCGGTATGGCATACACCTCAGGCTATTTTCTGAAAAAATCAATTGTCACGTGAACGGTTTCCGGCCTCGATGACAGGGAAAGGACCTGCTACATCCATTTCAATCCCGTCAAATTGGGCACAGTTGTATTGCTGAAGTTGTCCACGTCTTCTCCAAAATGGTCTTTTGGCTGCGATGCATTGCGAACAGTTTGCTATCCAATCGCCTACACCTTGCTGGCAACCGACGCAGTATAAACGTTCTTTTAACTTCTCTAGGGTTTTCTTGACACCGAGATGACCACCACTGGGAGCGTCATGGATCTCCTCTAATATTTCGTTTATTCTTGATAATAGTACCACAATTTAATTGGTCACAGTTTTCCCATCGGAGCTTTACCATGAACGGTATAAGCAACCATTTAACATCTGTAGGCTTTTCCACTGGGCCCAATTTGCCTTCATTAGGGGACTTTCAGATGATATTTGCTCACGGGTAGGACTCCTCTTTTCTTCTTTGGCTGATATAATTTTCAACAATATGGATTCATCCTATGTGTTGCTGAACAGGATTTACTCGAGTCGTATATCAACAATACACTCCTCTCCTTCGGCCCTCGAACAATGCTTGCACTCCAAGTTGCAGGACCGTCTTGCAATGCTGCTTACCTTTCCTGTGCTCGATGCTTAAGTCATAGCTCCGATGCCGTTTCCGGCTGTAGTAGCCTATGACTTTTTCGGTTTTATTGATCGCCTGAAAAGCACACCTTCTATTCCATATCCGCTTGCATCGCTATCCAGCACAAATTTTTCACCAGCAATAGAATAACATAGAATTGGTGCCGTACACAATAACTTCTTGAGCTTCTGGAATGCTTGTTCTTGAACTGTACCCCAATGAAATGGTCGTGCCTTCTTGGTCAGTTCGTGTGGACTCGTAGCCACATTGGCAAAATTTTTTACAAAACGTCTATAGTATGTGCAGAGGCCTAGAAAACTCCGCAATCCTTTACAGCCTATATTTTATCTATCGGTTGATATACAATCTGCGGTTAAGCGATGCCCCAAATACTTGACTTCCGTTTTGAACAATTTACATTTATTTCCACTAAGCTTGAGTCCAGCTGCTGATATTCGTCTTAGGACTTCTTTTGAATTCATCAGGTGTTCATCGAAAGGTTTTCCCACGACAATAATGTCGTCAAGGTACACTAGGCATTGCTTCCAGTGAAGTCCTTTTAACACATTTTCTTCTTCACTAAAACTATTAACAAGCTCCATGGACTGGAGGATGGCTCGATTACTCCGTTACGCTGCATATGGTTTACCAACTCTTTTACTTCTCTACGTTTTGATTGAGAAATAGTTCTGGGTGCCTTTCCTCACCAGTATTTATTCGATGTTTTACAATTGCCGTTCTTTCTTTACGTTGGCGTAGTTCCTAGTTAACTGTCTGTCTTTGTTTTTATCGGGCGGAGCCAGTTCTTTCACCCATTTCTCCACACATTCTGTCAGCATCTCTCGATCTTCAATGGACACACTTGAAGGTCCCGACTTTTTTCGCAACTGATTATTGCTTCTGGTGCAGTACATTTAGCTATTTCAGAGTTCGGTCTGACAATTTTCTCACAACTTCACTTTATTTCTGTTGGTTCTACCAACAGAAATAAAGTGTCCTCACAATCTCCTTCCATCCGCACCCATACTAGAGTTTCTGACCGTGCCGGTAGTTTCTTATGCCTGATGGTTAAAAGCTTTCTTAATTGATCCTTTTGTTCATATCCAACATCAAGGGGCATTTCAACATTCCGCCAATTCACAACTTTTTGTCCCATATGCAGGTTAATGCCGTGATTGACGCTTATGTTGGTAATCGTAGCTGTGCGCAGACTCACCCAGTATAATGGTTCAATAGCCTTTTTTCACTAAATTGGGTCTGATGATTGGCTGTGATGGTCCCGTGTATATAAATTTTCTTTCGCCCTTTGACGTACCCATACGATTTAATTTTTTCTACTGTATTACTGATATGGAGATTGTGGGGCACTCGGCTGTGGGAGTTACCTCGTGCCTCGTAGTCCTAGCTCTTTTTAGTTTAACGGTAACTTTGTGCTGACTAATAATCGGCTCTAAGGATTATCCTTGGTGCTTTGCAGTTCCGCTGAAATTGCCGCACACTACCGCAGTTATAGCATTTATCCTTCTCCTTAACTCGCTTTTCCCCTAATGCATGCATAACTGCCTCCTTAAAGCCCGTATGACACTTGCTAGATTTTTACTGATTTCGTATTGACGAAAAATTTATGAATTTTCTTATGGGAAAATAATGAGAGTGAGGAGTTCAATTATAGAAAATAAAAAATAAATGACTATCTGTCAATACCAATCCAATACAAAATAAATGTAGTGTCATGTGGGCTTAACTGCCTCTATTAGTTTGGTGCATATATCTGTCTCTTTTTCAGCAGTTACTTCTAGGTTACGCACTTTAAATATTTGCGGCTTAGAAGTTACCTTCGCAGTTTCCTGTGCCAACGCGAATAAGACCGTTTTTGCAAAAGACGATGGGTAGATCACACCGCATGTTTTACATCAAAATCACGAATTCTATTCACAAATGCCTTTATTTTGAATTGATGTAGGAATGGATGATTTTCGCCTGGTCGTCAACTGCACCAACCGCTAAATTTCTATTACAAAGTCTTGCAATGACCCATTTGCTTTTCGCACCCTGCCTCTTAATTCTATTTGGTTAATTTCTTTTTGTGTTTGCCACCATATTTTATGTCATCATAATTACTTGACACACTTTCTAGAATTTCTCCTGCATTAACTTTTAAGACCAGAATCAATTCTTTAGCTTTTTCTTCGCTACTACACACATTTTTGGCGGACACTATTTCGAACTGGAACTTAAATACATTCAATTGTATGCTGCCATCCAAAATATGGTCATTTGCTCTACCAGATGTTTCCAAAATAATTCGTACTGGGCTATTGAAGATTATTCATTTTACTTTCTAGATATTGTATTTTTTTCTCAACGTCATTCCCTAAGTCGGCCACTCTTTTCCTCTATCAGCCTCTTTTGCAATTCTACCTTATTTCCTGCTGTCGGAAGCGGCAGCTTACTTAATTCCTTTTTGAGCTGCTCCTCGAATTTCATGACGCCTTATTATGTTGCAATTCCACTTTGATTTTACCTTTTGAAATCGTAGATTTATTTCCTTAAAATAAATCGAATTCTTTTTATATTGCAAATAATAAACACAGTTGCAATTTTCTACAGCAACTCCTTATTTACACAAAGACTTAAAAAAAATTACACAAAATTAAATACTATTAAGTTGCACTTTAACATATTACAAAACTTAATCAATTAATATACAATGTTACTTCTTCAGTGTTTTATTATCAACTGATTCACATGCCACATTGTGCGCAATTACTAGAAAGTCTAGTGTTTTCTTTGCTATGTCGAGTTTGCCAGAATAAAACATTAATACACCACTAGTTGTGGTGAAGAGTTGCCATTGATATCAACTGTTTTTTATTTCAGGAACGGCATATTGGAATATTTTCTATGAGTAAATGGAAATTGATGAATTGAATTTCCGTAACAATATATTATCAAATGTCTCATAAAAACGGTTTATTAATTGTTGAAAAGTTATATAAAAATATTCCCTATAAATATTCGATATAATCGACCCCAAATCTACCCCCAGCTTGTATAGAAAAAATTTATGTGTGCCAGTTGTGATCCACCATTTAAATTTTTTTTTAATTATAACTGCAGGAGCCTTGAAAAACATATGTTGTATATTATATAATCACATATTCCTCACTTTAAAAAATATGAAAATAATACTGATAAAGCCTATATGGCACTTGCTAGTTTTTAGTTCTAGTTTTTTTGGCCATCAATGCAAATCATATCAAGGACACTGCCTTACCGACTTTTATTTGACGAATTGCTATTTTTCTATATGGTTGAACTCTTCATACTCATTAGTTTTCAAATAAGTTGGTGCGACCTCTCTTCTAATTACGATTATTAGTACTGAAACTTGCAAGTATTATATAAGCTTAAGGGTCGTATCTGACTAGAAAATGCATTTCATTCGACTGGTGTTAAAGAACTTTCTCTGTGTTGTTTTACATTATAAAAAATTAAAACTAATCTTTTCATTTCAAAATTCTATAATCTTAAAGAAATTGGTAAGAGCAATAGCCACGGCATTCAAAAACTTTGCGGCTTAAGATTAAGCCGCTGCCGCCTTAAGTATTTAGCATTTGCCGCCGCAATTTGAGTCGGCTTGCATCTCTTTTCTCGACTTTGTTGCGGGGTGTTTTTTATCACTCTGCAGCTGTCATGTGCTAAACGTCAAATGTGTGGGATAAAATGCATAGTAGTGTTTATTCAGTAGTTTTTTTTATTGTTAATTTATTTACAATAAAGTATTTTTCTTTTTTTTCTCACAATTTTTTTTTCATATCACTTTATATGTAATTTGTATCAAAATCAGATTCATTAACACAAACTAATAACTCTAAACCTCACCTTCATAACCAATTAGAGAAGACTGGAAATGATCTGATTCGCATGTATACAACCTGGACATTGGTGGCAATAGCCAAGTTAATTCCAATTTACAAACAATTCATCTATGGGTAAAACCAGCTTGAATGCACAAATACATACGATGTGCACGATAGTGCCTTTGGTAAAATTTTAACAACTCTTTAGGTAAATCGTCATCACTAATAGTACATTCCATTTCCACAGCATTAAACTGGAAACCCCGTAAAAAGTTGTGAATGATTCTAATCATCGTATAACAAAATATTTATGGGTGATTCATTATCAAACGTATCACGACTTCCTCTCAGAGTTTCTTTTAACAAAAGCGGCTCTTTAAACTGGTACACAAAATAGTCCATACCCAGGTCTAATCTTTTTCAGGAATTTCAAATAATAGACAGTTTCTTCACCGCCTGTATATGCAAAATTTTCGAACAATAACATTTCCATTTGTTCAAAAAAAAAAAAGCAAGTTCCGTCGGATAGTTTTAGAGCCCATACTAATCATATTTTCTAGAAGATAAAGCGTGTTATGTGTTTGCCACAAAACTGGAAACGGTGTCTTGTGTTGCTGGTGGTGTGGTTGACTAATAAGTTAACGTGGTTTTTCTGTCTCTTCAACCAAGTATGTCTTGATGATTCAGGTGTTTTTGATGATTTGCAAATAATAAAATATCCCCATATTTTATTATTTGTTTAAAGATTTGTTGCGATTTTGTAAAATTACTGCTGATTTTCACTATTTTATTTTTTGTATTGTAATACTTAAACAGCAAATAACCTAGAAATAGAAAAGAATTATAAAATAAAAAAGAAAAAATTATACTAATAATTTACCTTTTACCGTCCGTCGTTCTCCACGTTTTCTTCAGTATGATGCTTATCCTGTTATTTTCTTTATACTAGTTAGCATTTTTTTTTTATCTAACTACAGTGGTGTTAGTGACTTTTTATGTTTGCGTGTGAAGATAACAACAAAACAGTGGTTGTGACAATATAGTAACCCACAAAGTTGTATTTATTTTCATTCAAGATACGCAAGCGTAAAACTGTTATTTTAAAACAAAAATAATTTTTTTAAAATGGGTAGTAATCAATGGGGAAAATCTACTTGCTGTTTTGCTGATAGCCTGTTATATGTATAGACGCAATTGCGGTTTTTGCTTGAAAGAGGGACAGGGGAAGAGTAATTTGTAGACAAAAATGGATGCAAATTCAATTTAAAATAAGAAAAATCTAGAAAGGAATAAATGAACGGGTTTTCTTTTAAAAAAATGGAGTTTGTGTGGGAATATTTTAAAATTAATATATGCGGATAGTAAATGGATACTGCTAAATACTCCGTTTTAATTCTAGAAAGAATACTTGTTTCAATTCAATAAATAGATACAGTAAAAAGCGCCGATTTATTGGAAAGATTCCGTAAAAAAGTCTAGTATTTAAGGAAGTAAAAGTAGAAAAAGAGGGATTGTTTCAAGAGATTCGTTCAGGAGAGTCGTTCGGAGGAGATTGTTTTGAAAGCTAGTTGAGTGTGCGGTGGTGAAAAGTTTATTGATAACGATAACAAAAAAATAATGTTACATGACATAAAAAAATTAAAATAAATGTAAACAAGGAAAAAATACACCAAGAAATTAAAACAGTTGAAGATAATAATTACACCAAAAAAAAAAAAGACAATTTAGAAAAAATTTACACCAATAAATAAAAACTGTTAAGAACAATATAAAAAAAATTATTACACCAAACACAAATAAAAATCTAAAAAAAAAGAACTTACAAAATGAAACTTTAAACCAAAAAAATAAACTCTTACACCAAGGAAAATATCCAAAAACATTTTACACCACGTTATAAACAAAAAACATTAAAAAAATACCTCGTGCACTCGTGAGAAAATTTGATAAAGAAGGAGTTATAAGCCAGTGCGTTCTGTGGATAGCCAAGATCAAGGTCAAGTTTGAGGAAAGTGGAGTCCGTTGGAAAAAAATAGCAGCCTAGAGAAACTAGCCGTTAAAAGTTACCAACATCCCATGAATGCCGCATATATGTAAATTGGTGAGGTCGTATTTGCCGTAGAAAATTTAATAAAACAGAAAATTATTTTTTTTTGCTAAGGAAAAACTATTTTTATTTATTATTATTGTTGTTAGTATTTCGTTTATAGGTATTATAATTTGTATTAGTATTTTTAAATTCTTTATTAGCTTTTATATGATTATTTTTTTTTCGCGTTATCCTAAAAAAAAAAAAAAAAATAGTAGGAAAATAGTTTTTTTATGCGTGAAACATTTATCTTTTTGAAAAAATAACATAGGGTCCACATCTACAGCGTTTTAATAGAGTTCAGTCTATATTAGTGACCATTCTGTTTACGTCCTCAGGGAGCTCCTTTAGGTGCGTTTATTAAGAAAGGAAAACGGTATCCAAATTGGAAGTTTTTAGGATTTGATCCCTAGTGAATAGAAAAGAGAAGAGTTAGGATTTTTGCTTATTAAAAAACGGAAATTAGTTATATGTAACAGTTTTTTTTTTTTTGCTAACGGATATGAAATATATTTATATGAGTTTATATAGTTTTTTTTGATATACATACCGTATATGTTAGTGTTTAAGTTTTATTTAATAAAATTTTATACTTACAAGTTGGAAAAAAATTAAGAAAATGTTGGTTTAGAATAATTCGGTAATGGCAATGATGGTAAGTTGAGGGAGGAATGGTCGATGGTTTGCGGGATCGTAGAGACGAAGTATTGAGGATGAGGTTCTACGATCAAGGTTGGGAGGGCAACTAGAGGCTTCCATCTGTCTCTAACTCGGTGTGTGGTATGTTTTTGTTTGTATTTGAACGATTTTAGTGTTTGTAGATTACCTGTTTTTATGTTTGAGCGCGACACTGATGAGAGGGTTGGAACCGCCTGAGAGAAACTGCATTTGAGCTAGCCGGAATCCTCATCAGCCCACTCGGTTCATAACATAATGGCGCCCAATGGGGTAATATAACTTGGGATACTTCCCCCATTTTTTGGAAGAATCACTCAAGCTATAATAAAATAACATAATGGCGCCCAATTGAATGATATAACTTGGGATACTTCCCCCATTTTTGGAAAAGTTACCCAAGCTATAATAAAGTAACATGTAGAGTCACCGATGCATGTGACAATAGCCCGATAGTTTAAATAAAAAAATAGTAAACTGTGGAGTTGCGATGCTGAATCGTAGGGTTTTAGTTTTTTACAGCCGCTTGAAGCTTTCGTCTTTAAAGTGTTGTGTAAAAGATGAAATCTTGGATGTCAGCAAAGCGATGAATCGGTCAGAATTCAAAGGACAGGAGTATCAATAGCTAGAAAACTCGCTATGGAATTGGTTTTCTAATTTGTATTGTTACTCGTGTCAAAGTTTTAGTAATGTAAATTTAATTTAAATGGAAATAAAATAGAAGTGTAGACCGGTTGAAGATTTAGGATAGCCTCTCGTGAACTTAATTACTCTCGAGGTTAGTAGTATCCCAAATTTTTTTCCGCCAATCGTAGCCCGTTTCCGTGATGAAAAGAAAGGTAACGTGATGTACGATTAGGACACACTGCTGAATTTCCATAAAGTATAGTAAAGTTGTCTGATTACCACATTTATTGAGTCATTTATTGGTAAACCATTCGATCTCCGCCACGACCATCATTGCCAAAAACCAACATATAAAATCCGTTAAGTCTGAGGAAATAAGAAAACTTTTATTAGAAATTTTTTAGTTTGATAAAGTAAAAAAATATGCAATTAATAAATTTTGAGTAAGAAAAGTTAATCCTAGAAAAATTCGTTTGGCATCTAAATTAATAAAAAATTATTTTAGATACCAAAGATTTTTCTTATCGTTTATTTCTGGTCAAAATTTTTATTGTTTAAGTTTTTTTTTATATATAGTTATATTAAGTTTTTAGAATATATTTTTTAAGGGTTAAGTTTTTAATTTATAAAAGATAGGTTTATTTTTTTTAAAGTTTTAAGTTTGTCTTGTTTTTTTTTTTGTAGTCTGTGAGGTTATTTATTAGGTATTTATTTTTTTTAGTTTTTATTATTTAGAAAGCTATTAGTTTTATTATTATTTTTTTTTTGCAAAATTTTGTTACATTTTATTTTAAAAATTTTAAGTTTCCATTTTTTTTTAAAAAAATTCGGTGCGATTTGTATTCGTTTTTTTTTTGTTTTGAAAAGTTTTCGGTTGCGAGTTTTTTTATTTTTGTTTGGTAAAAGTTTTTACTTTGTTTTTTTTTTGTAATTTTTATTCTTGCGTTAAGAGAATTTAAACAGAATTTAAACTGTATAAGGATATGAATAAGAATCCTCATAATCCCAGACAGAGGAAAAGAAATCGCCAAGTACATTTTGATCTGAATCGTTCAACACCGCAGATCGCGTTAAAGATTCAGAAACCAAATACACCGCAAGTTAAAAATCAATCAACAAAACCGAAATACAAGAAAAATCTTGAAATGGAGCAACAAGGTGAAGGAGCACCTCAATTTCAGGATAAGTCTGGCTCGATTATTACCAAGAAAGCCCAGAATCAACCGGGGAATGTAAACGTGCCAAATGATAGATTAGAACAGTCTAGTAGTAGACAACAAAATTTACAACCAAACGTACTTCCGGTTAATGTAGGACTAGGGTCTAATATTCAACCAAATGTACATCCGGTTAACTTAAGGCAAAGTTCAAATTTACAATTACCAATGCTACCCGCTAATTCACAGCAAGGAAATAATATACCATCCGTAGGTTTAGGAAATTTAGAAAATTCGGTTATGCGTATGATAGAACAAGGTGTAGGACCTCAGTTGTCAGATATAAAAAGTACCATATCAGATTTAGCAGCTGCTGTTAGTAGGTTAAATTTAGCAGTTGCCGAAACTCAAAGGGAGAACAGGAATTTAGCAAACGTAAACTTACCTAGCGGATCAAACTTTTCTACTCCGAATGTACAACCAATGGACATGTCTGGAATACTTCATCAGTCTAATGTTTCATCTAGAGCATCATCCTTAAGTAATGGTAACATGCCTCTCATGGATAACCATAAAATTCGTGTAGACAAATGGGGTTTGCAATTTGATGGCAACACCAATCATTTGGCTGTCGAAGATTTTATCTTTCGTCTCGAAACACTTCAGAGACAGTACAATATCCCATGGCTTTAAGTACTCCGAGATTTTCATTTGTTAGTGACAGGAGAAAGTAAAAAGTGGTACTGGCTTTTGGCCAAATCAACTGATGTCACTAGTGAGGATAAATGGCCCATACTAAAAATGGCTTTAATGAAGCAATATCAGTCTACCAGATCCAGTTACGAATTGATGAGGGATATGGTAGAAAGAAAACAGCTTCCCGGAGAGTCCATTGATTCATTTTTCCATACAATGAATACGCTTAGATCTCGTCTTGGTATGCCAATGCCTGAATACGAAATGATAAAGTTAGTTAAAAGAAATTTAAAAGAAAGTATAGCAAGGATTATTTACCCAATGCAAATTTCATCCGTAGAACAGCTTAGGGGTGAATGCATTGAAGCTGAAAAGACTTTTCTCAAAAAAGACATAAGACCACAACCGCAAATGCAAATCAATCGGTTTCCCAAACACGTTAACGAAATTGTGAATGATTATGATAAGCAGTATCCAGAAGAAGAGTACGTAGAAGTTGCGGCCATAAGAAGTAATGATAATCAATTACATAGAAATCCACTCACATGTTGGAATTGTAAACAAGTCGGCCACACTTTTATGGACTGCCCAAGTAAACAAAAATCTATATTTTGTTATCGCTGTGGAAAACCTGATGAAGTTTGTCCCACGTGTCCGAATTGCAAATCGAAAAACTTGCAGAGGAGCGAGGCAAAGGCGGGCAACCATCGTTCCAATCAGAACCCGCAATCAAACCTGCAATAAATAAGTCAAAAGTAATCAATTTAGTAGAAAAAACAAAACAATTCAATAAAATTCTTCCAAAATTAAAACACCAATATACTTTCGAAGAAAGACAAACAAATTATGAGCGCGTGCGAAACCGAATATTTAACGAAGCAATCAGTATAAAGAGACCACTTTCGAATAGAATTAGAAAACTAAGGCAAAAGTTTGCAGATAAAAGGCGAAAAAGAAAGTTTGTGTTAGAAGCCATAAAATGTGCTGATAAAATAACAACAGATCCGCGAGCTTTTGCTAACATAGAAATCGGGGAATTCCAAATTAGAGGTCTTCTTGATACAGGCGCTTCGGTTAGTTTGTTAGGTAAAGGATGTAGGGAATTTGTAGATAAATTAGAAAT